>CM022298.1:143964448-144484421 GCA_011799875.1 Thinopyrum elongatum
CATCATAATTATTTGCTTTTCTATCAATCACTACAGGAATCAGGCACTTTGCCGTCTGCCATGGCTGACGGCAAAGGCATGCCTGGCGGACGACAAAGGCCTTTGCTGTCAGCCAGCAGACGGCACCACATCCGGCTGAACAAGCTATGGCAAAGGGCACTTTGCCGTCTGCTGGCAGACGGCAAAGATGCAAAGGTCTTTGCCATCTGCCAGCAGATGGCAAAGGGCATGGACGGCACACGTGGCAGCTTAGGTCCGTTAAGGGGTTAACGGCGTGCTTTGCCGTCTGCTGGCAGATGGCAAATACCTTTGCATCTTTGTCGTCTGCCAGCGGACGGCAAAGTGCCCAAATAGGCCAGCCCAAATGCCCCCCAGGTAGCTGCCACGTGGCAAGCTATGTCATCTGCTGGCAGACGGCAAAGATGCAAAGGTCTTTGCCGTCTGCCAGCAGATGGCAAAGCAACCATATAGGCCAGCCCAGTGCCCCCAGGTTGCACAGGTAGCTGCCACGTGGTAGCTTTGCCGTCTGCCAGCAGACGGTAAAGTGCCTGTATAGCCCCTGTTTTTTCTGTTTTTTCTTAAATTCAATCAATTTTACAGATATATATATACACATTTGAAAATACTTTCAACAAGCATATCAACACATATACATACCAAATCATATCCCTGCCATATGGATATGATCATCCAACACATATACATACCAAATCAAAAGTCCATATGCGACATATATATCTAACCAACATATCCAACAACAAGCATACAATGGTTTAATCCAAACATACATATATAGGTAGCAAGTTTCACATTGTTCATCCTACAAAATCAAAACAAAAAGGAAGGACAAGGAGAAGAGTAGACTCCATCGACGCAAGCTTCCTCATCTAAAGCAAATCTGCAAATTGGGAAAGAAGAAAATTAGAAGAAGAAGAAGAAGAAGAAGACTAGAAGAAGAAGACTAGCTAGAAGAAGAAGAAGAAGTAGAAGAAGAAGAAGAAGAATTTTTCTTCTCTTTCTTTTTCTCCTCTCCTCTTCTTTATCTTCTTCTTTTTCTAACTAAGGTAAACCTAGGTAATTATGCCATCCTTTAGTTAAGCTAGGTAAAAATGCTAAGTGTAGGTCATTTTAGAGCTAAGCTAGGTAAATAGGTCATTTTGGAGCTTAGTAAGGTTATTATATCATTTTTGAGGAAAATAAGCTAAGTCTATTTCATTTTGGAGGTAACCAAGATTATCATGCCATTTTTGACCTAAGTATGCTAAGTATGTCATAAATGAAATGAAGAAGCTAAGTATAGGTCATTTTTTAGCTAACCTAGGTAGTTATGCCATTTTTGAGCTAATTAAGCATATTTATTCATTTTGGAGGACAAAATGGTAAGTGTAGGTCATTTTAGAGCTATCCTAGTTAAAATCGGTCATTTTGGAGGTAGGTAAGGTTATTTTGTCATTTTGGAGAAAAATAAACTAATGATATGACAGTTTGGAGCTAAACTAAGGTTATTATGCCATTTTTTACCTAAGTATGCTAAGTATGTCATAAATGAACAAAAGAAGCTAAGTATAGGTCATTTTTGAGCTAACCTTGGTAGTTATGCCATTTTTAAGCTAACTAAGCATAATTACTCATTTTGGAGGACAAAATGGTAAGTGTAGGTCATTTTAGAGCTATCCTAGTTGAAATCGATCATTTTGGAGCTAGGTAAGGTTATTTTGTCATTTTGGAGGAAAATAAACTAATTATATGACAGTTTGGAGCTAAACCAAGGTTATTATGCCATTTTTTACCTAAGTAAGCTAATTATGTCATAAATGAACTAGCTAAGCTAAGTATAGATCATTATTGAGCTATCCTAGGTAGTTATGCCATTTTTTAGCTAACTAAGCATATTAAGTCATTTAGGAGGAAAAAATGCTAAGTATAGGTCATTTTATAGATATCCTAGGTAAAGTATGTCATTTTGGAGCTAAGTAAGGTTATTATGTCATTTTCGAGGAAAATAAGCTAAGTATAGGTCATTTTGGAGCTAAATAGGTCATTTCTTAAGCTAAGTATGCATTTGTTAAGCAAAACACTTGGGAAAACTTACCATCATCACGGAGGTGAAGGACCGGTCTGGGTTGCGCCAATGCCAGACGGAGAAGGATCGGTCGATGCTTGTCGGGAGGCATGCTGCACCAAATATCATTTGCAATGTCTCGTTAGCATGATGCAACTCAAATGTGAATACTAGTAACTAATGACCATTCAAAAGAAACTCATCGTGGGCGCTATACCAATCTGGGGCATCGGCGGAGGGGTCTGGCCGTCGCTCTGGCACATGGTCTGCACATTTTGTTTTCACGAGTCAGTCATATTAGTTAGTAATGAAACGAACATTACGTGCATGATTTGGCTAATATGCAGGAGAAACTTACCACGAGGAGCTCGTATAGGGCCCGGTGACACGCGTCGTTCCGGTTCCTCTCCTCCTCCAACAGCCTAGCCATCCTCTCCTCCATATCCCTCTCCCTCTCCGCCGCCTGCCTGTTTGCCTCTGCCAGAAGCTCCTGGGCCCTAGCCTCGATGGCGAGCTCCATTGGCCGTGGACGAAGCCTTATCTCAGGATCGGAGCTCGTCTAGCGCTTCTTGATCTCCGGGAGAGTTCTAGGACAACGTATCAGTCCATCCCCAATGGCTACCAAGCCATGGTACCTCCTGCCACCAGATAGCATCACGATCTCTGGATCAAAAGGACTCTGGCTCGGGTTGAAGGCATCCCCTTTCCTCGTCTTCCCAACGTCTCTGTACCTCATGAGCTTGTTGTGAGAGGAGATGTTGGTGAAGCTCTTTGGATGATCGAGGTCATCCTCAGAGAATGCCTTGGCCTTCTTGTACGGGGCAGTATGGGCCATGGCATAGAGGTCGAACACCGGTGGCACCTCCTTCTTGTTGTGTCGCGCCTAAAAGAGAGGAACAAAATGTTAGTTAAGGGCTCAAGCTAGCATGAAGAATGAAATTGCATGAATCGTGAAGCAAACCACATACCCAGTGATCCCCGTACTCAAACAGGTTGGAGCTCCCTTGATGGTGTGGCACACCTTGCATTTGGGCACGCTTATCCTTGGCCTTGTTGTGGACGGCTAGCCATTGGGGAGAGCACCACTCATCCACCAATGCCTCCCAACAGTCCATCCTATCCGCACACCATCTCGGGGGCACCTAAGTTAGACAAGAGAAATTTCAGCGCTACGCCTACGAATCAAATCAAGGAAACTAAGTACAAGGCCTTAAGAATAGGTAATAACCTTCATGTACTTCTCCTTACTAAGAAACTTGGGGAGGCACTTCGTCTTGGACCTCTTAATGTTAGTCGAGGCGTAGTAGTCTCGAACAGCCTGCACCCGAGCCTCGTGCCGTAAGTTCCGAAGTAGGCGATTGCACTCGGCTTCGACAACCATAGCCGCATCCGCCTCGTGTTCCTCAAGACACCTGTAGAAGGTCTACAATCAAACAAGACAACACTGATTAGTACAATCACTAGGTACTGTTGATTTTTAATTCTGTAAAGGAGAAATTACCCGAAACCGCCAGATCACAATGTCGGCCACTGTCTCACACAAGACACCGTCGACCCTCTCCTCTAGCGGGGCCGGGGCAGCCACGTACAGCTCCCAGCTCAGTGCTAGCTGTGGAACCTCACCCTCACCGGGCAACGTGACCCACCCCGGGAAGTTCTGCCGGCAAAGCACACCAAGGACCTGGTTGGGCCTGCGGACACCAGGGGCGTGTTTCCAACCCCTGCAGTATGACAAGGCCAACACATTAGATATTAATTTGAAGAAACATGAAGGCAAAAGGTTAAAAAAGAGTAAATGCACTTACTTATCCCCATTAGGCTCAATCAACCACCTCTGATCACGGGTCGCCGGCACGGGCGGGAGCTTTGTACCACCACGCTGGGAGACCTTCTTGCCCCCCTCAACCAGCTCGTCCTCACTATAGCTATCCTCAGAAAAGCTGTCCTCGCCACCATCAGCATGGCCTCTAGCCTCCGGATTCACGTGGGACAAAGACTCTGGGACCGGAGTCTCCTGGGATGAAGACTCTGGGACCCGAGTCTCGTGGGACGAAGGCTCGGCGACCCGAGGCTCGTCGGCCTGAGGCTCATGGACCAGAGTCCGAGACAGGTCCACGTTAGATGGGTCCACCTAAGACGGAGCAGTCCTGTGGTAGGGAGAATCAGCTGGGGGTGGCGGCGAGGAGGGCGTAGCAGCCTTCCTACCTCTCCCGCCGCCATGACCACCTCTAGCACCCCTCTTCGTCTTCCCCCGACCTCTCTCGGCTAAAGAAGAAGCGCCCGCCGATGTCTGCGTACTGTCTACCAGCGCTCTCTGGAGGTGCTGGGGTGGAATAATAGCACCCCTCCCAGCACGCGCCGAGGAAGAAGGCTCGGAGCGCTCTCGACCCGCGCCCACCATCTGTCAACACCTGCATTGACAAAGAGTAAACGAAATTAGTACAACATAAACATAATAAAAAATTTAAGTGTATCATCATCATGAACATAATAAAAAATTGAATACCTAATAACATGAACTAATTAATAATATATATATGTACATAATAATAATTGAATACCTGACATTACTAATATTACTCTTCATCGTCTATATATGATCCGGGATCAATAAATGCATCATCATCATCACTATCAGTAATGACGTGCTCATCATCATCATCAATAAATGCATCAACATGTGGAAGGCCTCCTTTACGTAATCGGTCAAGCATTGATAGGTCATCCGCAGTAGTAACCTCTTCTAGTTCCGGCTCTTCTTGTTCCGGCTCAAGGGTGAAGTCGGATTCATTGTCGCTGTCTACTTCAATGTTCTGGGGTGAAGTAGAGCGGTTCTTGAAACATTTTTTGGAAAGACGTGTTTCTTGGAAGAATTCTCCTTCATACGTGTCTGGGTTAATGTGAGGTTCATAATCCTCTTCATTGGGGGGAGGTGGTCTAACACATGGCGGCACTTCATAAACGACATCCCAACCATTGAGATTTGGATCACTTTGACAGGCCCACGGTAGATAGAAAACTTGGGTTGCCTGTTGAGCCGTAATATAGACATCGGGAACATCCAAATGGGTGCTTTGTTTGATTTCCACTAGCCCTATATGTTCATGAGTCCTTCTAGTCTCCTTTGGCTGGAACCAATAACATTTGAAGACTACGACGTTTGGTGGGTTTGCACCATAGAATTGAAGTTCATAAATTGCTTCAACTCTTCCATAATACTTGGTATCTCCTTCACCGATAGCAGAGACACAACAATTTGCAGACTTTCGGTCGGCCATAGATAGCTCTTTGCCATAGGTATGAAAGCGATACTCGTTGATGTCGTATTTGTCAAATGAACGGACCTTAAAGTCAAAACCATTAGCGACTTGTCTCAATTCGGCGTCCATAAACTCTGAATTAGCCTACAAGTTTAATACGAAAGGATTGTTGCATTAGCCGAAAATTAGACGAAGAAATGAAATGGTCTAATGGAAATTACCGTTTGTTTGAACCAAGAGATGAAACCGGGATAGCCGCCTCCATGCTTTGCCAGAAGCTCATACTCTTCGACGGAAGCCTTTTGGATCACCGCTCCATACGAGAATTTGGCGACGTATCGACTGTATCAAATATATCCGGGAATAAGAGCAGTTCAAAGGAATTAGAAGTTGCGAAACAATGTACCGAGAACTTACTCGATGTATGGCCGCACTTATGTTAGGTTGTTGAAGATATACAACGAAATGGTCGGCCATTCTTCGACATCCAACGTTAAGGAATTAGAAGCACCGGCTGGTGCGAGATTCCCTTTGAATAGGCTGTGGTTGGATCCACCCTTTTTAGGGTCGCCAGCATTGTACCGAGGCTTCGGATTATGCAAATGATGATTTTTGGCTTTGTAGTGTGCTGTCACGAAGTTTGTCGCCTCCTCAGTAATGAATGCCTCGGCCATCGATGCTTCAATTCTACGTTTATTTTTACATTTTGCTCGAAGCGTCTTCTGCATCCTCTCAGTTGCGTAGCACCAACGATTTTGCACGGTCCCCCCCAATCTTGCCTCGGTCGGGAGATGCAAAATCAAGTGCTGCATTGCATTAAAGAAGCCCGGCGGAAAGATCTTCTCTAACTTGCAGATCAACTCCGGTGCCAACTCTTCCATTTCTTCTAGCAGACCAGGCGATAGTTCTTTCGCACAAAGAACACAGAAGAAATAGCTCAGCTCTGCCAGTACTAGCCATTCATCCTCAGGGATGAAGCGACGCAACATCACCGGCATTACCCGCTCAATCCATATGTGCCAATCATGACTCTTGAGACCAAATATCTTCAATTTTTCAAGACTCGCTCCCCTCTTTAGATTCGTTGCATACCCATCGGGGAACATCAACTGAATTTTCACCCACAAGATAATTTCCCTCATAGCTGGCCTTCCAAGATTGAACCATGCCTTTGGCTTTGTCCAGTTCTGCTTTCCTTTTGGTGGTTGCATGTTTTGTAACGGTCTATCAAATAGCGCCTCCAGATCGACTCTAGCCTTAGTATTATCCTTTGACTTCCCCTCTATGCCGAACAATGTACCAAAAAGTGCCTCGGCGATATTCTTTTTAGTGTGCATCACGTCGATGTTGTGTGGGCAAAGGAGGTCTTTGAAGTAAGGCAGATCCCACAAGCATGTCTTGTGAGTCCAGGCGTGTTTCGAAACCATACTTCTGCAGGTGTTTACTCATGTCAAGCTCGTCCTTCCTTTTATAGTTGTCGCACTCGGCACAGGGGCACCAGCTTATTGTCTGGCCATTTGCAAATGCGGCTCTCACAAACCCCCTGGTTTTTGTTAACCATTCATCGGTCATGTCTTTCTGACTAGTGTGACCGGCTTACATCCACGCACGCTCACTCATATTGCATAGCTACTGGACACACAAGAAATATATACATAATTCAGCAAACCATATCCATCAGTTAATGGAGTTTGTCACTTTTATTACGTCCATACAACCTAGACGCTAATAGGTAAAGATAGGTCCTAATCCCACCCGAGTATGTGTAGATTGGTGTAAAACACCGAGTGGCTAGCCACAGTAATCCCCTTTTGATTATGACATGTCATCATGATCAACAGTGCTTAATCATCATTAGTATCATATCTCTTTTCAAATTCAAATTCAAATGGAAATTCAATCTAAAAGTGAAAATAAAAGTTGTCCAAACCCAGAAACTAAAATGTTCATTAAATAGCAAATAATTTGGAGGCAATGATAAAATTGTAACAAACCTTATTGAAATTGGATAAGTGACTTAAACATCCTCAAATAGTGGCTGAAAAGAATAATTAATAAACTATTAATTAATATAATATAAATATGAAATTATATTTTACCCAAACAAGTTTTTCGTGTTAGATAATAATGCACTGCTAATTGTGAGCTAGGTCACAAATTTTGTAAAAGTCATTTGGAGGCCTGACTATTTGCAAACCAGAAAATAAGAGAAAATAAATAAAAGAAAAAGACAAAAGGAAATAAAACAAAACCGCCCCCCCCCCACTGGGCGAACCGGCCCATCTGGCCACCAGGCCGCCAGGCCGGCCCGTTCCCCCCTCCTACTTACCCTCCCCTGGACCCCGAAACCCTAGCCCGATCCCCACTCCCCCCCACTACTCGCTCCCCCCCCCGATCCAGATCAGGATCGGGGACGACGCCATCGCCTCGTCGCCTGGAGCCGCCACTCGCCGGACGCCGTCGCCGGACCGCCATGCCTCCCCGCCTCCTCCTCGCCGGACATCCCCAGGCCTCGCCGCCCCGATCCCCTGCGCGCACGTGAGCGCCACCCCTCCTTCTCCCCTCGCTCGCCCCCGCCTCCCCTCTGTCGCCGCCGTCCGCCGTGGTCGGCCACCGCCTCACGCGCCCGCGCCCGCCTTGCCCCGCCTCGCGCCGACCCGCTTCGCCCCGCGGTTCGCCTTGCTCCCGCCGCGGCCCGCTGGAGCCTAGCCGCCGCCGCTGCGCCTGCTGCTCTTGCCGCCGCCGCTTGCTGTTCCAGCTAGCTGCGCTGCTGCCGCTGGCCGTTGCTGCCGCTGACCTGCGCCGACGCTCGCCACTGCTCCTGGCCGGCCGGCCCCGCCATGGCTCGGTCGTGCGCGTGTACCCAGCCGCCCCACCCCGTGCGGCCCCCTGCCGTCGCGCGCCGCCCGCAGCCCCCAGCCGCGCCGTTCGCCACCACCGTGGCCGTGCCTTGCACGCGACACGGCACCGTTGCCCGCACCCGCGCGCCCCTGGGCGAGCGCCCGAGCGGGCCGCGCCCGTCGCCTGCGCTCGATAGGCCTCTGTGCCACTGACCACGGGGGCCCACGCCCCTGGCCAGATGGGCCCGCCCAGAACGAAAAAATAAATAAAAATAAAAGTAATTAAAATAATTAATTAATTAATAGTTAATTAACTTAATTAACTCTGTTTTATTAACCTAATTATCTAATTAACCTAATTAATTAGTAATTAGTATAATTAAGCCCTAATTAGCCTGACGTGACACTGACGGGTGGGACCCATTGGTCCTGACATCACAGTGATGTCATGATGACGTCACCCTGCTACTGTTTCGGATAATTCAAATTAATAATAAATCTGTAATTTCAGAATATTGTTTAAACTTTGAAAATCATATAAAATAATCCGTAGCTCAGATCGAAAAACTTTGTACATGAAAGTTGCTCAGAATTTCGAGACGAATCCGAATACCCGGTCCGTTCGTCCGTCACACGTCCCTAACTATCCGAACATGGAACCGTTCCCCTCCGGTCATCTGTCTGACAAATGTCCGGAACCGGGAAAACATTCTCGGATGGATTCCCCCTTCCTCGGTGACGTGCAACCATACGTTAGGACACACCCGGCACTGCATATTGTCATGTCAAACATTGTATTGCTCTTGTTTGTTGTGTATTTATACTGTTTCCTCCCCCTCTTCTCTCTCATTAGACCCCGACGTAGTTCCCGGTACCGATGCAGCTCAGGAGCCCGACGACACTGATAACGACCTTGCCTTTGCCGCCGAGCAACCAGGCAAGCCCCCCCTTGAGCATACCGATATCGCCTATTCTTTCTCTCTCATGCTTGCATTAGAATTGCTGCTGCTACTGCTTTACCTATTCTAATGCATAGCCTGTTTATTGTAACCTGCTATTGATACCTTACCTGCTTATCCTAAACTGCTTAGTATAGGCTGGGTAGAGACCTATCAGTGACCCCACTTATCCCGACTGCCCCGCTGGATTATCAGAAGACCCGATCGACAGGATTGAAGACCAGGCCCCGGCACCGCACATCACCCCCTTAGTTGTAACGACACTGCAGTGTTACTATCGAGTGCCGAGGGTGATACCTCATGTAGCACTTCAGATGTTAACTCTGTAGAGTAGCTATTTGGTCATGGTCATCGAGGGTGATTCCTCCTTCTCCACTTCCGATACGACCCTGTCGTGCAACACATCAAGTGTGAACCCATCGAGGGTGATTCCTCCTACGTTCGCCTTGACAGTTACATCGAGTAGGAATCCAACGAGGGTGATACCTCGGATTCCCCTAATGTTTTGGACACATGGATACTTGGACTGTACTATTGTTACTTGGAAAGGCGGGTCGACCCTGAGGGGTACCCGCGTGTGATGTGAAGACGGGTTGCCTGTATGGTGCCCGAGTGATGAATACGAGGAGTAGCCGGGCATTCTTGGCCCTTGCCGCAAGTCCTCGAGACGGGGCGACGGGGTCACATCTTTCGTGAGTCTCTGCTCGTTACCGCAAGCCCTAGTCCACTAACGATTTGGATATTTGATCCGAGCAGGCCTCTTGCCTGATAGCACTAACCATCACGTGGGCATAGTATGGGCGTTCTGCATCGTAGCATCAGCCGAAAGCTCTGTCAGACGTCTAGTTCAGCCTTGCGGTCGGGACGGACCGGCGCCCTCCTAGTGCCTGGCTTCACCCTGCTCGCAACGACCCGGAGTGCACAGGGCGATGGCCCAAGACCCCTGAGTGCTTAGGATGTAGACCGGCGGGGACCTCTCTGATGAGCTGTAGGTAGGGCTGCGGTGTATCGTTTGGCCGAGGCCGAGCATGACCCAGGAAAGTGTGTTCGGCCGGAGTTAATCGAGCGTGTTGGGTAAGTTGGTGCACCCCTGCAGGGAAGAACACATCTATCGATAGTCGGTCCTACGGTAAAGGACACTCGGAGTTGTATCCCGATCGACACAACTAGACATTGAGATGATACCTGGATATATGGCTCTGGGATTGCTTCTCGCAGGGAGTCAAGAAGGGATCTCAGGACAAGGTTGATGACTATATGGCTCTGGGATTGCTTTCTCGGAGGGAGTCGAGAAAGGATCATAGGACGAGGTTGAGACTTAATAATACTACTACATTATACTGTGCTGATCTACTCTCTTCTATTGCTGCAAGACAGCTGAAGATGCTAGTCTTCGATAGGACTAGGCTTTCCTCTCTATTCTGGCATTTCTGCAGCCCAGTCCACATATACAGCCACTCTTTGATAATGTTGCATTTGTAGTGTAGATCCTTGCTTGCTGAGTACTTCGGATGAGTACTCACGGTTGCTTTGCATTCTTTTTCCCCCATATCCATTTGATGCAACCAGATGACGGAGCCCCGGATACAGCTGCCCGCGCCGACGATCGCTACTACTACACCGAGGGTGGATACTACTACGAGCTAGCCGACGACCAGGAGTAGATTCAGAGGGTCCCAGGTAGGAGGCCTACGCCTTTTGATCGTAGTGTTTTAATTTTGCCCCGCTTTTCTAAAGGCTTTTTGTTTCTCTTTTATATCTGTACTCAGATATCTGATGCTTCCATTGATGCTTGTATGCCATCGAGCTATGTATTCGAGCCCTCGAGGCCCTAGCTTGTAATATAAAGCTTGTATGACTTTATTTATGTTTTAGAGTTGTGTTGTGGTATCTTCCCGTGAGTCCTTAGGCTTGATCATGTGCATTTGCGTGTATGATTAGTGCATGATTGAGTCGGGGGCGTCACAAGTTAGTATCAGAGCCGACTGACTGTAGGAACCCCCTTTCCAACTCCTTGGCCGAAGTTGAGTCTAGTGGTCCAAAAACTAATTTACTAACTTGGCTGTGTGGCTTACGGGCCCACGTCGCCAAATGGGTGGTATTAGGATCTTTTACTCCTCGACCTTTACTCTAGGACTCTGATCTCTCTTCTATTCGGGATAAATGATTTTTACTAACGCCGACTCTAGGTTCTCGAAACTACTTCCTCCCGGAGAGCCCTTACTCCGGATGATTACTTGGTGCACCAGAAAATTCCGAAGATACTCTCCGATGTTCTTTTGAGAACTTGTGCTCATCGGATTTGCAATTCCCTACCACCGAGACATCCCTATGGATAGCTACTTATACTTGCCATCCATACCTTCATTCTCGATAACTCTTGTTAGTACAAGATACCCTGAACTACTTCCCGCTACTCCGAGAATCCTTTGTGATTACTGCCTTGCAGCTCTTTTCTGCACGATTACACCTACAAATAATTCCTCACACTTATCGAGGATTTTTTCATTCCTAATTGTTCTTGTGTTACACAAAATTCTTCGAAATACTATTCGATTTTCGGAAGATCCTCAGCAGCTTATTGCTCCTGAATTCCTTGCCTTCCGGCATTATGGTTAAATCCATAATTCTAGTAATCTCCATTGACATCCTCTGTCACTATCATTTCGAGTCCCTTGATTCAATATATTGAGAATGCTCGCAAATCCTCAATCAGATCCTAGAATTCATCCTTCCGGCTCAGACGTCATTTTTAACATGAGCTGGATCTCGATCAATCAAATAGCCATCGATTGTACCCCTAAGCCTACTCTACTTATCCATCCTTAATCAGAGCATTTGCTTCTGATCCCTTGATTTGGAAATCATAAATCCTTTGCAATTGAGCTTTGAATTAGTCAGTTGATTCTATAATTTAGTGCCTTTGCTTTGTTTCATCCTCTGTTTGTGTGCCGATGCTCCCATCAACCCCGATATGGACCGTCAGATCCTTTGTTGAATTATCATTCGGCAGTGTCCTTTGTATACAAAAACCTCAAGTTCTTCTCTGATACAGAATGCCATTGGTAAATCCTATTCTCTGATTTGTCCAACCATGCTCTGCTTTCGAGCTGGTGATAATTACTCTCGAAGCTTGTGGTATATGTTTCTAAGATGCCCCGATGGGTTGAACCTATGCCTTCCTTAATCTGTGTGAACCCGAAAGTTTTCCAAGGTTCATACTCCTCTGGTAATTCACCATGTAGGTCTTCGCACTCAAATCATTTTTTATATAGAGCAGCGTATGAAAGGTTATGCATTGTAGAAGTGGGAGTCGACCTTGAACTTTGTGTTCATGCCCATGGACACGATGTATATCTAGTCATTAAAGCTTCTCCTAAATTAATTATTCCCTTGGTATAAGTTCATCTTATATCTGGGATCTGGCCTTTTTCAATCGTGGTTCCGACCAAGTCCTCCTTTTAATTACCATTTCTCAAGCAAGTTGAGCACTTGTCTTCTGTAGAGCAATACCCCAGTCCAACCTCTTCTTTGATCTATCGTCGAGTATTACCCCCTGGTATCTCGAGATTATCACGGAGCTACATAATTCCTTATGAGTTCTTCATCTACTATTAATTCTCACCGATTCCAATTTTTCCCCAGGTTCTGAGTTGTTAGACACTCAAGGACAGCGATAACGGAATCGAGCCCGCATTGCGATTCGACAAGTATTCGAAATCTTCATTGCTTACAAGTTTAATACTCCATAATGTTAATCCTAGCCTGAATGGCTACATCATTATCGTGCTATTATTAACAGTGCTACCTGGTCCTTCCCAGAGCACAAATTTCGACGGTGAGCTAATCTTACATCGAATTTCCTCGTCATATCATTTCTCCTTGAACAACAAACTTGATTTAGAGTTTGTGTCGTACCCATGGTTCCAATAATCTTTCGCTTCATCATTTCTTTGACTTGGTGTCATCGCCGATCGATTACATCATCATGGAATCTCTCGACAAATGTGTCGTGATCATCATTAGCATTCTGAGCTCTTCCAGGATATCAATTGAATTCATGATGAGGAATACCATCCTTGCCTGGATGATTTGTGATATCAGCGGCCACTTTATTGCCCTTCCCCCCCCCACACACAAACTTGTTCGTGTTTTGTGTTATACCTTGAGTTCCTTGCTATCCAGCATTTGTTCCTCTTTACTTTGGAAAATTACCACCTTTTATGTCAAGAATGTCGTGGGAATTTCACCACCTCTTGAGAATTCTTGACACAAGTGTTACTTCACACCATCACCATTCCTTCTTGGTCCCCGTGTTGTTTATAACCGGAATGCCGACAAATGAACTATGATGTGTGAATTCGAAACTTCTAGCAACCCTATTGCCTCCTGATGGATCCTTTGTGTATCCAAAGTCTGACCTTTACCGGGAGACCATGTCAATGTTATCTCGAAGCATGACTGTGGTACTCCGATCTTCAATAAGAACATTTGAAGCACAATGCTAAAATTTCTTCATCAATTATCCAAACACCGTTGTATGGGTAATGCCATGAAATTTTTCTTCCCTCACCTAAAGGGTTTTCTACTTTTTATCCTGTCATTGATATCATGCTCTGCTTGTCCTTGGAAGGATATACCCCTGAAATATGTGTTTGAACATATTTTCCTTTCCATTGTTTTGTTTAACCTTTCTTGTAATCTGAATTAACTGAGCAGTAATAATTCCCTGCTTAGGTAAGCATCTTGTTGTACCACTCTGTCAGTAAGACCCTGTTACTATTGTTGATGACATTCCGGTAACCATCGATGGACGAGAACTTTGCCTATTGGTCCGCCTCGTATAACGAGCAGGAAGATGGTTCTCTTTGTCCCTCGCCCTTGGTACCGACGTTATTGCCAACATAACTGACAATCTATTCTCTGCCATGCCTTGCTATCATAATCGCGCAAGATGTCAACGTCTTTCCTACTTTTAACCCACGTGGTGGGCCCATAACCCACAGTTCCACAGGATCGAAACCTGACTCTCCTGTACACCCTGTTGTCAAAGTTATTCCTCGCGAGTGGCCTCGTACGCAATTCACGAGCCACCTTCTGAGGGAACATCAATTCTGGTATCAGACACAGTACTTATTCTCGTTTCTCTAGGCCATTTTCACACTTTGTTTCAGACAACGAACGATTGCCTATTCACTTGAAACTTCTTACTGTACCTTCTTGCTTGGCTCCCGTTGTGTTTCGTTTGACCAACTCGAGAGATACCCATGTGTTCGTTCATGGGATAACCCCGATGATTACCCCTTATAGCCTTCTATCATTGCCAAGTTGCCCCTTACTATTCGTAAGTACAATGGAGTTCCCAAAGAAAGGATGCCGACTTCGTCATGAGGACCTGAAACAGAGGAATGAATACATCAACGTAGTGGGTCGACCTTGTAACACCCCATGTATTAAGCTACAGTGGTCACCCTTTTGATTATGCCATGTCATCATGATCAACAGTGCTTGATCATCATTAGTATCATATCTCTTTTCAAATTCAAATTCAAATGGAAATTCAAACTAAAAGTGGAAAATAAAAGTTGCTCAAATCAGAAACTAAAATGTTCAATAAATAGCAAATATTGCAGAGACTATTATAAAATTGTAATCAACATTTATTTAACAAATTAAGTGACTCTAACAGTAGCAAAACAACACTACTTACTACCTTCTTAATTAAATAAAATCCCAAATGAAAACCTTTGGACTCAAAACCATTTTATTGCAGTGGCATAAAATGCACCATATTTAATTGGGCCAGTCTCATATTTTACAAAAGTCTTTTGGAATGAAATTAAAAGGCAAAACAGTAAAAGAAAAGGAGAAAACAGAAAAGCTAAAACAAAATAAATAAATAAAACCCTGGCCCAACTGGGCCACGACCCAGCCGAACCGGCCCACCCCGCCCCTCTACGAACCCCCACTACCCCGTAACCTAGCCCATCGACACCCCAATCCCCCCCCCCATAGATCTCCCTCTCCCTCCACCCGATCCCCTCTGGATCGGGGCAGCGCCCCGCTGCCCACCTCACCGGCGCTGCCTCGCCGGACGCCTCCCATCCCCGCCACCACACCAGCGCCCCTCGTCGAGGCCACCTCGCCTTCCCCGTCCCCCCTCCCTATCCAGGAGTGGATCGGGGCCGCGTCGCCATAGACGCCGCGCCCGACCGCCGCCGCCTTGTCCCTGCGCCCCGTCGCCGGCGCCGCCCGTCTCCGCCGTCGTCCCCGTCCTCCCCCGCTGCCTTGACCCCACGCGTCGCGGTGAGGCCCCGTCCTTTTCTCCTCCCCCGCGTGCGCGCTTGGCCCCCGTGCCGCGCTCGCAGCGCCCTGTGCACCCTCTCTGCCTCCCTCGCCCGCCCGCTAGTCCGCCGTGGTCACGTTGTGGTCGCGCTCGTGCCCCGCCACGCCCGTCGCCGTCTGGGCGCGTGCCAAGCCCCGCCCGGCTTGCCCGCTCCCGCCCGTCGCTGCTGGTCGCCCGCGTAGCGCCCCTGTCCTCCTCTCCGTGCTCGCACAACTGCTGTACGCCCCGCGCCGCGCCTCACGTCCGTCCCTGCAGCAGCCACTGGCCGTTGTAGCGCCCGCCGGCGTGCCTCGCCTTCACCAGCCGCCGAGTCGCACCGGCCCCGCCATCGCTGCCGCGGCTCGCCCCCCCTCTTGCGCTAGCCCCAAATCCGCCTCCGCCCGCCGCTCCGGCCACGCCGCACCCGCCTTGGCCCTCGCTCGTCGGCGGCCGCGCTGGCCGTGCCCTGCTACGGCTGGCCCGAGCCAGGTTCCAGCCGGCGACCGCGCCTGCAGCGCCCAAACGGGCTGGGCGCCTGCGCCCGTTGCCCGCGCCCGTACCCGCCCCCGCCCCGCGCCCGCTGTGGCCTGGGCCACTGACGAATGGGCCCAATGCCCCTGTACCACTGACAACGGGGCCCCATGCCCCTGTTAATTAAAAAAAATATAATAAAAACAAATAAAAATAAATAAGTAAATATTAGTTGATTAATTAACTAATTAACCTAATTAACTACTATTAATTAACTAAACAGGCTGCTGATGTCATGCTGACGTCATGATGATGTCAGCATAACACTGTTTTGGATAATTCGAATTTAAATGATTAAATAAATTCCAGAAATTGCTAAAACCTTTAGAAAATCATATAAAATAATCCGTAGCTCAGATCGAAAAACTTTGTACATGAAAGTTGCTCAAAACGACGAGACGAATCCGGACACGCGGTCCGTTCGTCCGTCACATGTCCCTAGCTACTCGAACATGGAACCGTTCCCCTCCGGTCATCTGTCCGACATTTGTCCGAAACCGGGAATACTTTCCCGGATGAATCCCCCCTTCGCCAGTATCACCCGGCACTGCGTCAGATCACCTCTGTCACCGCGTATTACCATGTTATGCTTTGTGCTGCACTTGTTCGCTGTGTATTTATACTGTTTCCTCCCCTCTCTTCTCTCTCGCCCCGACGTCGTCCCCGAGACCGACGCAGCTCCGGAGACCGAAGACACCATTGACGACCTTGCCCTTGCCGCCGAGCAACCAGGCAAGCCCCCCCTTTGATCATCCCGATATCGCCCATTCTATTTTCTCATGCTTGCATTAGAATTGCTGCTGCTGCTGCTTTACCTATTTTGATGCATAGCCTGTTTACTGTAACCTGCTGTTGATAATTACCTACATATCCTAAACTGCTTAGTATAGGTTGGGTAGAGACCTATCAGTGACCCCACTTATCCCGATTGCCCCGCTGGATTATCAGAAGACCCGATCAACGGGATTGAAGACCAGGCCCCGACACCGCACATCACCCCCCCTTAGTTGTAACTACACTGCAGCGTTAATATCGAGTGCCGAGGGTGATAACTCGTGTAGCACTTCTCATGTTAACTCTGTAGAGTAGCTATTCGGTCGTGGTCATCGAGGGTGATTCCTCCTTCACCACTTCCGGTAACGACGCTATCGTGCAACACATCAAGTGTGAACCCATCGAGGGTGATTCCTCCGAGTTCACCATGACGGATACATCAAGTAGGAATCCAACGAGGGTGATACCTCGGATTCCCCTGATGTTATGGACACACGGATACTTGGATTTTACACTGTTACTTGGATAGGCGGGTCGACCCTGAGGGGTACCCGCGTGCGCCTGAGAGGCGAGTGTTGTGAAGACGGGTGCCAGTGTGGTGCCCGAGTGGTGAATACGAGGCGTGGTCGGGCATTCTTGGCCCTTGCCGCAAGTCTTCGAGACGGGGCAACGGGGTCACATCTTTCGTGAGTCTCTGCTCGTTACCGCAAGCCCTAGTCCACTAACGATTTGGATATTTGATCCGAGCAGGCCTCTGGCCTGATAGCACTAACCATCACGTGGGAAGAGTTATGGGCACTCTGCATCATATGCATCAGCCAAAAGCTTTGTCAGACGTCCTCAAAAGTTGGTATCAGAGCCGACTGACTGTAGGAACCCCCCTTTCCAACTCCTTGGCCGAAGTTGAGTCTAGTTGTCGAAAAACCGTTTTACTAACATGGCTGTGTGGCTTACGGGCCCACATCGCCAAATGGGTGGTATTAGGATCTTTTACTCCTCGACCTTTACTCTGGGACTCTGATCTCTCTTCCTTTCAGGTTAAATGAATTTTACTAACTCCAACATTAGGTTCTCGTGATCACATCCACCCGGTGTTCTGAAATTACCCCTCCTTTCTTCAAGATTGCGGGCTAGGTTCTGCTTGCATAATCCTTTTATCGAGGGCACCCTGTGTTTCACTTGCAGATTCCTCGCCCCAATAGTTTTCTCCGATGTTGATGTAGCCTTTGCTATGTCTCGTTGTGTACTTCCCTACCGCGTGCCTGCGCGCCGCCTAGATGTCTAGCCCTCCCCTTTCAGCTGTCGTATTGCCGGATTGTAATCTATGTGCGGATTTGAATGTCTGGTGCGAATATGCTGAAGTATCTATTGCACTTCCTTCTGTTGTGCGTGATACTTCATGAATCATTCCATACACATGCAGTTTTCTTGCTAAACTGCCCCTGTTGATTTGGCAGGATGGCTGACGATCCTCCACCTCCACCCTATATTGCCGCAATGATGCAGCAGTTTGAACTCAACCGTCAGCAGTTTTAGCTCAACCGTCAGTTTATGACCGGAGTATTGGCTCAATTCCCAACTCAGAATGCTCAGCAACAGAATGCTCCAATAACTCTGCCAGAATTTGTGCGCCTTAATCCATCCATTTTCCGCAACTCCACCAATCCTATGGATGCTGATGATTGGCTTCGTGACATCCTATTTGAAATGGAGTCAGCTAATGTTGCCCCTGACAGTTACGTCACCTTTGCGACATTCCACTTAAAGGGTCCAACTGCTAAATGGTGGGAAAGCCACAAGGGTATGATGCCTGCAGAGACTGTAACCACTTGGCAGGAATTTCAGTCAACTTTTCGTGCACGATACATTCCTCAAGGTCTGATCGACCAGAAGAAGCAGGAGTTCCGCCAACTCTCTCAGGGCAAAATGACTGTGGATGAATATCAGAGGAATTTTCTCGAACTATCCCGCTATGCTGAAGATGATGTCGACACTGACACTCGCAAGCAGGAGAAATTCCGTGAAGGACTACGTACTGATATAAAACTTGCACTTACTGTCCATGATTTCACAGATTTTGCAACGCTTGTCAGCAAATCTTTCCAAGTTGAAACAGCACTGACTGAGTACCAGGAGTCGCTCAAGCGTACTCATGAAGCTGGCTCAACCTCGAGTCGGCCTGTTCAGAAACGACGAGTCTGGATCCCACACAATGTTCATCATCGGCCTGCTCCAACACCAAGGCCATCTTATGTTGCACCTCGCCTGCCTGCGCCGCCGAGACAGCTAGTGACTCAGGGTGGACAGTCCAATGCTGTAGCTCCTCCCCATAATGATCGAAATTGCTTCAAGTGTGGTCAACCAGGGCACCGTGCTACCAATTGCCGTCCGAACCAAAATCGAGATGCCCGAGCTCGTCAGCCCAGGAATCCCAATGCCAGACCTTCTGCTGTTATACTGGGCCATGCTAACCATGTCAATGTAGAAGAGGCTCAGAAAGAACCAACCATTGTGATGGGTACCCTCCCGATTAATTCAGTTGCAGCTTCTGTCCTTTTCGACTCACGAGCATCACATTCCTTTGTGTCTCAACAATTTGCTCAGCGGCATGAGCTACATCTAGAGCTGTTACCCACACCATTAGAGATTATCACTCCCCGTTCCAGGTGGCAAACCAAGATGGTAAGTCACAACAATCAGATCAGAATTGAAGGGTTGATGTTCTCTGCTTCCCTTATTGCTCTTGGACCTTCTGACGTAGACATTATTCACGGTATGGACTGGTTAACAGCCCATAATGCTTTGATTGATTGCGCTACTAAGACAGTCCAGCTCACTCACCCTTCTGGTCAGGTGATCAAATACTCAGCCTGAATAGCTCAAGATGCTGAGAGCCAGATATATGTTCTGAATGCATTGAACGCTTCACCTCTTGAAGGCATCGAGAACGTTCCAGTTGTTCGTGATTTTCAAGATGTCTTTCCAGAAGAACTTCCAGGAATACCGCCTGCTAGAGCTGTCGAGTTTGTCATAGACTTGAAACCTGGCACAACTCCTATTGCGAAGCGTCCTTATAAAATGTCTCCGCACCACCTTCTTGAGCTTAAGGAAGATATCGACACGTCACTTAAGAAAGGTTTCATCCGCCCCAGTTCCTCTGCTTGGGGAGCACCTGCACTCTTCGTTAAGAAGAAGGATGGAACTAACCGATTGGTTCAGGATTATCGGCCCATTAACCAAGCCACAATCCAGAACAAATATCCGCTTCCTTGGATCAATGATTTGTATGATCAGCTTGCTGGATCATCGGTATTCTCTAAACTTGATTTGAGATTGGGTTATCATCAGATCCGTGTTCGTGAAGAGGATATTCCCAAGACTGCATTTGTTACTCGTTATGGCTCCTATGAGTACACTGTCATGTCATTTGGCTTAACAAATGCTCCAACCACATTCTCCCGTCTGATGAATTATATCTTCATGGATTACCTCGACAAGTTCATCGTGGTTTATCTAGATGATATTCTGGTATATTCGAAGAATAAGGAAGAACATGCCGAACACCTCCGTCTTGTACTGGAAAGGCTCCGAGAACACCAGTTGTATGCCAAATACTACAAATGCGAGTTCTGGTTATCTGAAGTAACCTACCTTGGTCATGTGATTTCCAAGGATGGAATTGCTGTTAACCCAGAACGAGTTCAGGCTATTCTTGAATGGACTCCACCGAAGAATGTCAAGCAAGTCAGAAGTTTTCTCGGCCTTGCAAGCTATTGCCGTCGATTTGTTGAGAATTTTTCTAAGATTGCTAAGCCTTTGACTGATCTGCTTCACAAGGGTGTTAAGTTCGAATGGACCGAAAAATGCCAGGAAAGTTTTCAAACACTCAAAGACAAGCTGACATCTGCCCCAGTACTATCTCCTCCAGATACCCGCAAAGACTTTGTGATTTATTGTGACGCATCCCGTGAAGGATTAGGCTGTGTCCTAATGCAAGAGCATAAAGTGATTGCTTATGGCTCTCGTCAGTTGCGCCCGCATGAAGAGAATTATCCGGTACATGATTTAGAACTAGCTACTGTCATCTATGCATTGCAGTTGTGGCGACATTACCTTCTCGGTAATCGTTGTGAGATCTACACAGATCATAAAAGTCTGAAGTACTTGTTCACTCAGCCATCTCTAAACCTCCGTCAGCAGAGATGGATGGAGGCCATTGCGGACTATGATTTGGGTATTTCCTATACCCCTGGCAAGGCTAACGTGATGGCTGATGCCTTAAGCCGCAAGTCCTATTGCGACAACCTCATGGTCAGGCGAGCTCAACCTCGTCTTTTTGAAGAACTGTGCAAGCTGAATCTGCGTATTGTTCCACAGGGCTCTCTAAATAACCTTGTGATACAACCAGATCTTGAGAAAGCTGTTAAGATTGCACAAGCTAAAGATGCTGAAGTTGATCTGATGAAGAAAAATCTTCACCTTGAAAAGTACAGGGATTTCTCGCTGTCTGAAGATGGAACCTTGTATTTCAGAAACCGCATTGTCGTACCTCGCTTCGAGCTTATGACTGACAAAGTCATGAAGGAGGCACATGATACCCCGTTGTCTATTCATCCGGGTAGCACCAAGATGTATCGTGATCTCCGTCAAAGGTACTGGTGGTCTAGAATGAAGCAGGACATTGCTCGTTATGTTGCTGAATGTGATGTGTGTCATCGCGTTAAAGCAGAACATCAGAAACCAGCTGGAATTCTGCAACCACTTCCTATTCCTCTGTGGAAATGGGATAAGGTTCAGATGGATTCCATTACAGGACTTCCCAGGTCACAGAAGGGTCACGATGCTATTCTTGTCGTCGTCGACCAACTTTCTAAAGTTGCACACTTTCTGCCTGTCAAAGAGACTATCACTGCTAGTCAGTTAGCAGAGTTGTATATCTCCAGAATTGTTTCACTCCACGGTATTCCGAAGGAGATTAGTTCGGACCATGGCGGCCTTTTCACTTCCAAGTTCTGGGAAAGTTTCCAAGAAGCTATGGGAACTCATATTACCTGGAGTTCAGCTTATCACCCCCAATCCCAAGGCCAAGTCGAGCGAGTCAATCAAGTGCTCGAAGACATGCTTCGGGCTTGTGTTATATCATTTGGTAAGAAGAGGGAAGAATCTCTTCCATATGCCGAATTCTCTTACAACAACAGCTATCAAGCCAGTTTGAAAATGGCTCCCTTTGAAGTTCTATATGGACGTAAGTGTCGAACCCCTCTGAATTGGTCAAAAATTGGGGAACGACCGCTCGTGGGTCCGGATATTATTCAACACGCCGAAGAACAAGTTCGTATTGTCCGGGAAAATCTCAAGGCGGCTCAGGACCGCCAAAAGAGCAACTATGATCACAAACGATGGGGTTTGACTTATCAACCTGGTGATCAGGCTTATCTATGAGTCACCCCGATGAAAGGCACCCACCGTTTTGGAATCAAGGGCAAGCTAGCTCCGCGCTACATTGGTCCTTTCCGCATAATTGCTAGACGTGGTCAGGTGGCATATAAATTGGAGTTGCCGCCGCAATTCTCTCATATCCACGACGTCTTCCATGTGTTGCAACTTCGTAAATGCTTCAAGGAATCTCCGCACCCAGCTGTGGATCACGAGATGCTCGAATTGCAAGATGATCTATCTTATAAGGAGCATTTGATCCGCATTCTCGATGAAGCTGAACGTCGGACCCGTCAAAAGGTTACCAAGTTCCTCAAAGTGCAGTGGTTAAATCATACTGAAGATGAAGCCACTTGGGAACGCGAGGATAATCTTCGTGCGGAATACCCCGAACTTTTTCCTTCTACCTCTTAATTCTCGGGACGAGAATTCTTGTTAGTGGAGGAGATTTGTAACACCCCATGTATTAAGCTACAGTGATCACCCTTTTGATTATGCCATGTCATCATGATCAACAGTGCTTGATCATCATTAGTATCATATCTCTTTTCAAATTCAAATTCAAATGGAAATTCAAACTAAAAGTGGAAAATAAAAGTTGCTCAAATCAGAAACTAAAATGTTCAATAAATAGCAAATATTGAAGAGACTATTCTAAAATTGTAATCAACATTTAATTAACAAATTAAGTGACTCTAACAGTAGCAAAACAACACTACTTACTACCTTCTTAATTAAATAAAATCCCAAATGAAAACCTTTGGACTCAAAACCATTTTATTGCAGTGGCATAAAATGCACCATATTTAATTGGGCCAGTCTCATATTTTACAAAAGTCTTTTGGAATGAAATTAAAAGGCAAAACAGTAAAAGAAAAGGAGAAAACAGAAAAGCTAAAACAAAATAAATAAATAAAACCCTGGCCCAACTGGGCCACGACCCAGCCGAACTGGCCCACCCCACCCCTCCTACTAACCCCCACTACCCCGTAACCCTAGCCCACCGACACCCCACTCCCCCCCCCCACTCGATCTCCCTCTCCCTCCACCCGATCCCCTCTAGATCGGGGCAGCGCCCCGCTGCCCACCTCACCGGCGCCGCCTCGTCGGACGCCTCTCGTCCCTGCCACCATGCCAGCGCCCCTCGTCGAGGCCACCTCGCCTTCCCCGTCCCTCCTACCGATCCAGGAGTGGATCGGGGCCGCGTCGCCATAGACGCCGCGCCCGAGCGCCCGCCGCCTCGTCCCTGCGCCCCGTCGCCGGCGCCGCCCGTCTCCGCCGTCGTCCCCGTCCTCCCCCTCGACCCTCCCCCGCTGCCTTGACCCCACACGCCGCGGTGAGGCCCCGTACTTTTCTCATCCCCCGCGCGCGCGCTTGGCCCCCGTGCCGCGCTCGCCGTGCCCCGTGCATCCTCTCTGCCTCCCACGCCCGCCAGCTAGTCCGCCGTGGTCGCGCTGTGGTCGCGCTCGTGCCCCGCCATGCCCGTCGCCGTCTGGGTGCGTGCCAAGCCCCGCCCGGCTCGCCCGCTCCCGCCCGTCGCTGCTGGTCGCCCGCGTAGTGCCCCTGTCCTCCTCTCCGTGCTCGCACAGCTGTTGTGCACCCCGCGCCGCGCCTCACGTCCGTCCCTGCAGCAGCCACTGGCCGCTGTAGCGCCCGCCGGCGTGCCTCGCCTTCACCAGCCGCCGAGCCACACCGGCCCCGCCATCGCTGCCGCGGCTCGCCCCCCCTCTTGCGCTAGCCCCAAATCCGCCTCCGTCCGCCGCTCCGGCCACGCCGCACCCGCCTTGGCCCTCGCTCGTCGGCGGCCGCGCTGGCCGTGCCCAGCTACGGCTGGCCTGAGCCAGGGTCCAGCCTGCTACCGTGCCTGCAGCGCCCAAACGGGCTGGGTGCCTATGCCCGTTGCCCGCGCCCGTACCCGCCCCCGCCCCGTGCCCGCTGTGGCCTGGGCCACTGACGAATGGGCCCAATGCCCGTGTACCACTAACAACGGGGCCCCACGCCCCTGTTAATTAAAAAAAAAACAAATAAAAATAAATAAGTAAATATTAGTTAATTAATTAACTAATTAACTAATTAACCTAATTAACTACTGTTAATTAACTAAACAGGCTGCTGATGTCATGCTGACGTCATGATGACGTCAGCATAACACTGTTTTGGATAACTTGAATTTAAATGATTAAATAAATTCCAGAAATTGCTAAAATCTTTAGAAAATCATATAAAATAATCCGTAGTTCAGATCGAAAAACTTTGTACATGAAAGTTGCTCAGAACGACGAGACGGATCCGGATACGTGATCCGTTCGTCCGTCACATGTCCCCAGCTACCCGAACATGGAACCGTTCCCCTCCGGTCATCTGTCCGACATTTGTCCGGAACCGGGAATACTTTCCCGGATGAATCCCCCCTTCGCCAGTATCACCCGACACTGCGTCAGATCACCTCTGTCACCGCGTATTACCATGTTATGCGTTGTGCTGCACTTGTTCGCTGTGTATTTATACTGTTTCCTCCCCCTCTTCTCTCTCGTTAGAACCCGACGTTGTCCCCGAGACCGACGCAGCTCCGGAGACCGAAGACACCATTGACGACCTTGCCCTTGCCGCCGAGCAACCAGGCAAGCCCCCCCTTTGATCATCCCGATATCGCCCATTCTATTTTCTCATGCTTGCATTAGAATTGCTGCTGCTACTGCTTTACCTATTCTGATGCATAGCCTGTTTACTGTAACCTGCTGTTGATAATTACCTGCATATCCTAAACTGCTTAGTATAGGCTGGGTAGAGACCTATCAGTGACCCCACTTATCCCGATTGCCCCGCTGGATTATCAGAAGACCCGATCAACGGGATTGAAGACCAGGCCCCGACACCGCACATCACCCCCCTTAGTTGTAACGACACTGCAGCGTTAATATCGAGTGCCGAGGGTGATACCTCGTGTAGCACTTCTCATGTTAACTCTGTAGAGTAGCTATTTGGTCGTGGTCATCGAGGGTGATTCCTCCTTCACCACTTCCGGTAACGACACTATCGTGCAACACATCAAGTGTGAACCCATCGAGGGTGATTCCTCCGAGTTCACCTTGACGGATACATCAAGTAGGAATCCAACGAGGGTGATACCTCGGATTCCCCTGATGTTATGGACACACGGATACTTGGATTTTACACTGTTACTTGGATAGGCGGGTCGACCTTGAGGGGTACCCGTGTGCGCCTGAGAGGCGAGTGTTGTGAAGACGGGTGCCAGTGTGGTGCCCGAGTGGTGAATACGAGGCGTGGCCGGGCATTCTTGGCCCTTGCCGCAAGTCTTCGAGACGGGGCGACGGGGTCACATCTTTCGTGAGTCTCTGCTCGTTACCGCAAGCCCTAGTCCACTAACGATTTGGATATTTGATCCGAGCAGGCCTCTGGCCTGATAGCACTAACCATCATGTGGGAAGAGTTATGGGCACTCTGCATCGTATGCATCAGCCGAAAGCTTTGTCAGACGTCCAGTTCAGCCTCGTGGCCGGGCCGGGCCAGTACCATCCAGGACTGAGGTGGTGCTTGTCCCGACCCTGCACACACCGACCCGGAGTGCACAGGGCGATGGCCCAAGACCCCTGAGCGCTTAGGATATAGACCGACGGGGACCTCTCTGCTGAGCTGTAGGTAGGGTTGCGATGTATCGTTTGGCCAAGGCCGGGCATGACCCAGGAAAGTGTGTCCGGCCGGAGTTAATCGAACGTGTTGGGTAAGTTGGTGCACCCCTCTAGGGAAGAAAACTTCTATCGATAGTCGGTCCTACGGTAAAGGACACTCGGAGTTGTATCCTGATTGATACAATTAGAACTGGATACTTGGATACTATGGCTCTAGGATTGCTTCTCGCAGGGAGTCGAGGAGGGATCTCAGGACGAGGTTGATGACTGTATGGCTCAGGGATTGCTTTCTCACAGGGAGTCGAGAAAGGATCTCTGGGTGAGGTTGAGACTTAATGATACTGCTACATTATATTGATCTGTTCTACTCTCTTCCATTGCTGCAAGACCGCTGAAGATGCTAGTCTTCGATAGGACTAGGCTTTCCCCTCTATTCTGGCATTTCTGCAACCCAGTCCACATATACAGCCTCTCTTTGAAAATGTTGCATATGTAGTGTAGATCATTGCTTGCTGAGTACTTCTGAGTACTCACGGTTGCTTTGTTTTCCTTTTCTCCCCATATCAGTTTGTCGTGACTAGAGGACGGAGCCCCCTGAGACAGATGCCCCGTCGATCGACTACTTCTACTACCCCGAGGATGGTTACTGCTACGAGCTGACGGACGACCAGGAGTAGGTTCAGAGGGTCCCAGGCAGGAGGCCTACGCCTTTTGATCGTAGTGTTTTATTTTGCCCCGCCTTTCTAAAGGTCTTTCTGTTTCTGTTTCATATCTGTACTCAGATATCTGATGCTTCCGCTGACGCTTGTACGCAAGCTTATGTATTCGAGCCCTCGAGGCCCCTGGCTTGTAATATAAAGCTTGTATGACTTTATTTATGTTTTAGAGTTGTGTTGTGATATCTTCCCGTGAGTCCTTAGGCTTGATCGTGTGCATTTGCGTGTATGATTAGTGCACGATTGAGCTGGGGGCGCCACAGACCTCATCGAGAAGAGCAACCAAAACTGAGAAGAATCGTTAGAATTTCGTAACCTAGTCCTTTCCCCTTACTCCACCTCTTAATTCTCGGGACGAGAATTCTTATTAGTGGAGGAGACTTGTAACACCCCTAGTGGCTAGCCACAGTAATCCCCTTTTGATTATGCCATGTCATCGTGATCAACAGTGCTTAATCATCATTAGTATCATACCTCTTTTCAAATTCAAATTCAAATGGAAATTCAAACTAAAAGTGAAAATAAAAGTTGTCCAAACCCAGAAACTAAAATGTTCATTAAATAGCAAATAATTTGGAGGCAATGATAAAATTGTAACCAACCTTATTGAAATTGGATAAGTGACTTAAACATCCTCAAACAGTGGCTGAAAATAATAATTAATAACCTATTAATTAATATAATATAAATATGAAATTATATTTTACCCAAACTAGTTTTTGGTGTTAGATAATAATGCACTGCTAATTGTGAGCTAGGTCACAAATTTTGTAAAAGTCATTTGGAGGCCTGACTATTTGCAAACAGGAAAATAAGAGAAAATAATTAAAAGAAAAAAGACAAAAGGAAATAAAACAAAACCGCCCCCCCCCCCCCCCCCCCCACTGGGCCAACCGGCCCATCTGGCCACCAGGCCGCCAGGCCGGCCCGTTCCCCCCCTCCAACTTACCCTCCCCTAGACCCCGAAACCCTAGCCCGATCCCCACTCCCCCCACTCCTCGCTCTCCCCCCCCCCCCCCGATCCAGATCGGGATCGGGGACGACGCCATCACCTCGTCGCCTGGAGCCGCCACTCGCCGGACACCGTCGCCGGACCGCCATGCCTCCCCACCTCCTCCTCGCCGGACCTCCCCAGGCCTCGCCGCCTCGATCCCCTGCGCGCACGTGAGGGCCACCCCTCCTTCTCCCCTCGCTCGCCCCTGCCTCCCCTCTGTCGCCGCCGTCCGCCGCGGTCGGCCCCCGCCTCGCGCGCCCGCGCCCGCCTTGCCCCGCCTCGCGCCGACCCGCTTCGCCCCGCGGCTCGCCTTGCTCCCGCCGCGGCCCGCTGGAGCCTGGCCGCCGCCGCTGCGCCTGCTGCTCTTGCCGCCGCTGCTTGCTGTTCCGGCTAGCTGCGCTGCTGCCGCTGGCCGCTGCTGCCGCCGACTTGTGCCGCCGCTCGCCACTGCTCCTGGCCGGCCGGCCCGCCATGGCTCAGCCATGCGCGTGTACCCAGCCGCCCCACCCCGTAAGGCCCCCTGCCGTCGCGCGCCGCCCGCAGCCCCCAGCCGCGCCATTCGCCACCATCGTGGCCGTGCATTGCACGCGCCACGGCACCGTCGCCCGCGGCCGCGTGCCCCTGGGCGAGCGCCCAAGCGGGCCGCGCCCGTCGCCCACGCTCGATAGGCCTCTGTGCCACTGACCACGGGGGCCCACGCTGCTGGCCAGATGGGTCTATGACAGATGGGCCCGCCCCAGAACGAAAAAATAAATAAAAATAAAAGTAATTAAAATAATTAATTAATTAATAGTTAATTAACTTAATTAACTCTATTTTATTAACCTAATTATCTAGTTAACCTAATTAATATGTAATTAGTATAATTAAGCCCTAATTAGCCTGACGTGACACTGACAGGTGGGACCCACTGGTCCTGACGTCACAGTGACATCATGATGACGTCAACCTGCTACTGTTTTGGATAATTCAAATTAATAATAAATCTGTAATTTCAGAATATTGTTTAAACTTTGAAAATCATATAAAATAATCCGTAGCTCAGATCGAAAAACTTTGTACATGAAAGTTGCTCAGAATTTCGAGACGAATCCGAATGCGCGGTCCGTTCGTCCATCACACGTCCCTAACTATCCGAACATGGAACCGTTCCCCTCCGGTCTTCTGTCTGACAAATGTCCGAAACCGGGAAAACATTCCCGGATGGATTCCCCCTTCCTCGGTGACGTGCAACCATATGTTAGGACACACCCGGCACTGCATATTGTCATGTAGAACATTGTATTGCTCATGTTTGCTGTGTATTTATACTGTTTCCTCCCCCTCTTCTCTCTCGTTAGACCCCGACGCAGTTCCCGGTACCGACGCAGCTCAGGAGCCCGACGACACCGTTAACAACCTTGCCTTTGCCGCCGAGCAACCAGGCAAGCCCCCCCCCCCTTGAGCATACCGATATCACCTATTCTTTCTCTCTCATGCTTGCATTAGAATTGTTGCTGCTACTGCTTTACCTATTCTGATGCATAGCCTGTTTATTGTAACCTGCTATTGATACCTCACCTGCTTATCCTAAACTGCTTAGTATAGGCTGGGTAGAGACCTATCAGTGACCCCACTTGTCCCGACTGCCCCGCTGGATTATCAGAAGACCCGATCGACAGGATTGAAGACCAGGCCCCGGCACCGCACATCACCCCCTTAGTTGTAACGACACTGCAGCATTACTATCGAGTGCCGAGGGTGATACCTCATGTAGCACTTCAGATGTTAACTCTGTAGAGTAGCTATTTGGTCGTGGTCATCGAGGGTGATTCCTCCTTCTCCACTTCCGATACGACCCTGTCGTGCAACACATCAAGTGTGAACCCATCGAGGGTGATTCCTCCTATGTTCGCCCTGACAGTTACATCGAATAGGAACCAACGAGGGTGATACCTCGGATTCCCCTGATGTTTTGGACACACGGATACTTGGACTGTACTATTGTTACTTGGAAAGGCGGGTCGACCCTGAGGGGTACCCGCGTGTGATGTGAAGACGGGTTGCCTGTATGGTGCCCGAGTGATGAATACGAGGCGTGGTCGGGCATTCTTGGCCCTTGCCACAGGTCCTCAAGACGGGGCGACGGAGTCACATCTTTCGTGAGTCTCTGCTCGTTACCGCAAGCCCTAGTCCACTAACGATTTGGATATTTGATCCGAGCAGGCCTCTGGCCTGATAGCACTAACCATCACGTGGGCATAGTATGGGCGTTCTGCATCGTAGCATCAGCCAAAAGCTCTGTCAGACGTCTAGTTCAGCCTTGCGGCCGGGACGGACCGGCGCCCTCCTGGTGCCTGGCTTCACCCTGCTCGCAACGACCCAGAGTGCACAGGGCGATGGCCCAAGACCCCTGAGCGCTTAGGATGTAGACCGGCGGGGACCTCTCTGCTAAGCTGTAGGTAGGGCTGCGATGTATCGTTTGGCCGAGGCCGGGCATGACCCAGGAAAGTGTGTCCGGCCGGAGTTAATCGAGCATGTTGGGTAAGTTGGTGCACCCCTGCAGGGAGGAAAACATCTATCGATAGCCGGTCCTATGGTAAAGGACACTCGGAGTTGTATCCCGATCGACACAACTAGACATTGAGATGATACTTGGATATATGGCTCTGGGATTGCTTCTCGCAGGGAGTCGAGAAGGGATCTCAGGATGAGGTTGATGACTGTATGGCTCTGGGATTGCTTTCTCGCAGAGAGTCGAGAAAGGATCTCAGGACGAGGTTGAGACTTAATAATACTACTACATTATACTGTATTGATCTACTCTCTTCTATTGTTGCTAGACCACTGAAGATGCTAGTCTTCGATAGGACTAGGCTTTCCTCTCTATTCTGGCATTTCTGCAGCCCAGTCCACATATACAGCCACTCTTTGATAATTTTGCATTTGTAGTGTAGATCCTTGCTTGCTGAGTACTTCGGATGAGTACTCACGGTTGCTTTGCATTCTTTTTCCCCATATCCATTTGATGCAACCAGATGACGGAGCCCCGGATACAGCTGCCCGCGCCGACGATCGCTACTACTACACCGAGGGTAGATACTACTACGAGCTGGCCGACGACCAGGAGTAGGTTCGCAGGGTCCTAGGCAGGAGGCCTACGCCTTTGGATCGTAGTGTTTTAATTTTGCCCCGCTTTTCTAAAGGCCTTTCTGTTTCTCTTTTATATCTGTACTCAGATATCTGATGCTTCCGCTGACGCTTGCATGCCATCGAGCTATGTATTCGAGCCCTCGAGGCCCTGGCTTGTAATATAAAGCTTGTATGACTTTATTTATGTTTTAGAGTTGTGTTGTGATATCTTCCCGTGAGTCCTTAGGCTTGATCATGTGCATTTGTGTGTATGATTAGTGCACGATTGAGCCGGGGGCGTCACAATTGGGTTCGTTTTCCCATGCTCTGCTCCGGATCTGACGCAAAATTTTGGCAGCACCTCCCCGCTGTTCTCCTGATACACGTCTTGGTAATAAGCAGAGAGGATGTGTACCCGGAGAACAACAGGGAGGCACTGACGAAATTCTGCATCGGATCCGGAGCAGAGCATATGGGAAAATGAACCCAATCTACACATACTCGGGCTGTCCATGGATAACGTTGGACAATTCAAAAGAATCACGGTTATAAATATGCAAATGCATGCATATTTATAGCTGTAACTCTTTCGAACGGGAGACGCATAGTGGTCACGCATACTAATGATTGAAGACACCTATAGCTAGCAAGTTTCATCGGCTCAAAGACCGGAACAGAGCAAATGAAGGGGGGAGGAGGAGATGTCATTTGTGCTCACCCACGAATGCAGGGGCGGAGCTCGTCGAACGCACGGGGAGGTCGTCGAACACCAGACCCTCGCAACGACGAAACAACTTCACATTTAAAACCACCTGATCAACACAAATATGATTTTTTTATAACAAAATCGAAAAATATATGACCTAACTCATAATTCACAAATATATGACCCCGTCGGCCTCTGGAAGGCCGAAGAGCACCTTTTTCGGGAGGTGTCAGGGGTGTCGTGTCGGGGTCGGGGTGCTGTGTCGGGGCGGGGGTGCCGTGTCGGGGTGTCCGTGTCGGGGTCGGGGTGCTGTGTCGGGGTCGGGGGTGCCGTGTCGGGGTCGGGGTGCTGTGTCGAGGTCGGGTGTCGTGTCGGGGTCGGGGTGTCGGGGTCAGGGGGTCGGGTGTCGGGGTGCCGGTCATGTCTTCTTCTTCTATTCTTCTCCTCCTCCTCCTCCTCCTCCTCTTCTTCTTCTTCTTCTTCTTCTTCTTTATTTTCCTTTTTCCTCTCCTTCTTTTTCTTCCTCTTCCTTCTTTTCCTTCTTCCTCTTGTCTTCTTTTTCTTCTTCATTTTCCTTATTTTCCTTTTTCCTCTCCACTTCTACTTTTTCTTCTTTTCTTCTTTTTTTCATCTCACAAAATGTACTAATAACCTAAAATATGACTAACCTAAAATATGACTAAATATAAAAAAACTAACCTAAAATCTACTAACAAAAAATCTACTAACCTAAAATGCACTAACAGTACAACCTAAAAAAGCAACTAAATCAACTAACCTAAATTCTACTAACAGTACAACCTAAATCAAAAAACAGCAGGAAAAAAAGAAAGAAAAAAATGAAGAACCTCACCAGGGGGCGGCTGGACGGAGCGGCGCCGGGCAGCGGGGGGCGGAGCGGCGACGGGCGCTGGGGCGGTGGGGCGACGTGGTGGTCGGGGGCACGCGGAGGCCGGCGGGTGCGGTGGGGTTCAGGGGCGGTGGGGGCGGTGAAGGTCGGGGGCGGGGCGGCGGGGCGACTGATTGTGGGGGTTGTGGCGCGGCCGGGGGGTGGGTGGGTCAGGGGGTGAGGATCAGGGCGGGCGGTCGGCGGTTCGGGGTCGGGGTAGGAGAGAGAGAGGGAGAGAGAGAGAGAGAGAAGAGAGAGAGGAGGTGGGGGTGGGCCGTTTAGAGCCGTTAACTACTACTCTCTTTGCCGTCTGCTGGCAGACGGGAAAGAATCTTTGTCGTCTGCCAGCAGACAGCAAAGAAGGGGGTGGACCGGTGCAGTGTACTAGCATCAAGTGGACCCCACCAGCACCTCTTTGCCGTCTGCTAGCAGACGGCAAAGAACTGGCAGAATGCAAAGACCTTCTTTGCCGTCTGCCAGTTCTTTGCCGTCTGCTGTTTGGTAGCTGATGGCAAAGACCTTCTTTGCCGTCTGCTAGCAGACGGCAAAGAACTGGCAGACGACAAAATCCCTGATTCTAGTAGTGAATTGCCCAACAGTAATTTGTTTACCCACCGCATGCTATTTTCTTGAGAGAACCCTCTAGTGAAAACTATGGGGCCCGGGTCTATCTTTTATCATATATTAAAACTAAAAATACCTTGCTGCAATTTCCTTTTATTTATTTTATTTTTTATTTTTTTCCGATCTATCTATCAAAAACTATACAATTTACTCTTGCTCATAACTGTTGAGGGATTGACAACCCCTCCACGTGTTGGATTGCAAGGATTTGTTGTTTGTGTGCAGGTGTTGTTTACAGAGTGTTGCTTGGTTCTCCTACTGGATTTATAACCTTGGTTTCATAACTAAGGGAAATACTTATCTCTACTGTACTGCATCATCCTCTCCTCTTCGAGGAAATCCCAATGCAGCTCACAAGTAGGAGTGTCCCAGGCCAAAATCAGCAAAAAGGTGTTGTTGTATACATGTTTGTTCATGATTTTTACGCCCACATGGATGATTGTTGTTGAATACATGTTTATGATGTATTGAGAAAAGGAAATTGTGCCATTTGCTTCATATTCTCACTGTAGATTTTTTTCATACAAAATTTGCTTCTATTGAGTTTAAAACTACACCGATTAATGATCAACCGATTAATCCAGTTAATAGGCCGATTTAGCGATTAATCGCTACTCCCAAGCTAGCCAAGCAGCTACCAGTTAACGATTGCCTCAACATTGTTCTTATCACAAACTATTTATCATGCACAAACCCGATGACAAGCCGAGCAATTGGTTCATAATTTTTAACGTGCTTCAGCTTTTTCAACCCCAACGCAATACATGAGCGCAAGCCATGGATATAGCACTATGGGTGGAATAGAGTACGGTGGTAGAGATTAATATGGAGAAGAGAAAAAAGGAAGAAAGTCTCACATCGACGCGGCTAATCAACGGGATATGGAGATGCCCATCAATTGATGTCAATGCAAGGAGTAGGGATTGCCATGCAACGGATGCACTAGCAGCTATAAGTGTATGAAAGCTCAAAATGAAAACTAAGTGGGTGTGCATCCAACTTGCTTGCTCTAGAAGACCTCGGGCATTTGAGGAAGCCCATCATCGGAATATACAAGCCAAGTTCTATAATGAAAAATTCCTACTAGTATATGAAAGTGACTACATAGGAGACTTCCTATATGAAAAACATGGTTGTACTTTGAAGCACAAGTGTGGAAAAAGATAGTAACATTGCCCCTTCTCTCTTTTTCTCTCTTTTTTTTGGTGGGCTCTTTTTTGCCTCTTTTCTTATTATTTATTTCCTCACTGGGACAATGCTCTAATGATGAATAATGTTGATCATCACACTTCTATTTACTTACAACTCAAAATTTAAACTCTATACTAGAACAAAATATGACTCTATATGAATGCCTCTGGCACTGTACCAGGATGTGCAATGATCTAGCGTAACATATATTAAAAAATGATGAATGGTGGCTAAGCCACAAATACTATGCCAGCTATATGATCATGCAAAGCAATATGACAATGATGATGTGTGTCATAATAACTGAATGGTGGAAGTTGCATGGCAATATATCTCGGAATGGCTATGGAAATTTCATAATAGGTAGGTATGGTGGTTGTTTTGAGGAAGATATAAGGAGGCTTATATGTGATAGAGCGCATCATATCACGAGTTTGGATGCACCGGTGAAGTTTTCACCACATCTCGAGGTGAGAAAGGGCAATGCACGGTACCGAAGAGGCTAGCAAATTGCGGAAAGGTGAGAGTGCGTATAATCCATGGACTCACATTAGTCATAAAGAACTCACATACTTATTGCTAAAGTTTACTAGCCCTCGGAGCAAAGCACTACTACGCATGACCCTAGGGTGATAGATTGGTAGAAAAAGACCATCGCTCATCCCCGACTGCCACTCATAAGGAAGACAATCAATAATAAATCATGCTCCAACTTCTTAGCATAACGGGAAACTATACGTGCATTCTTCAGAAATCACAAACCTTAACACCAATATTCTTACTAAACCATAATCATTCACTAGTACCTCCCACATATTACCATCTCTATATCTCAAAACTATTGCAAGGAATCAAACCTATCATATTCAGCGATCTACACGAAAGTTTTTATTATATCCCTCTTCAATACCTATCATATTAGGACAATTTTCATAACCCGTACATATTGCCATTACTATTTATTAAACTCTCAAAATGATATAAGTGAAGCATGAGAGTGCAAATATTTCTTTAAAATATAACCACCGGCGTGCTCTAAAATATATAAGTGAAGTACTAGAGCAACTGCCTAGCTCAAAAGATATAAGTGAAGCATATAGATTATTCTAACAAATCACGAATAAATGTGTGCCCCTCTCAAAAGGTGTGTCCAGTAAACATGATTGTGGCAAACTAAAAAGAAAACAAAGCAAAGGATCATATAATACATGACGCTCCAAGCAAAACTCATATCATGTGATGAATAAAAATATAGCTTCAAGTAATATACCGATGGATGGTAGAAGAAAGAGAGGATGCCATCCGGGGCATCCCCAAGCTTAGAGTCTTGGGTGTCCTTGAATATTACGTTTGGGTGTCTTGGGCATCCTCAAGCTTAGGGGCTTGCCAGTCCTGATTCCTTCATCCATCGTGATCTCACTCAAAACTTGAAAACTTCAGCACGCGAAACTCAATAGAAAACTCGTGAGATCCGTTAGTATAACAAGCAAATCATAATTTTAGGTACTGTTGTTAACCCATTCATATTTTTTTATTGCATATTATCTACTGTATTCTAACTTCACCATGACTTATACACCCCCCCTCGATACAATCCATAGATTCATTAAAACAAGCAAACTATGCAATGAAAACATAATGTGTAAAAAACAGAACAGTCTGTAACAATCTGAACAAACGCAATACTTCTGTAAGTCCACTAATTCTGAAAAATTAGAAAACATGGGAAATTTGTATATCAATCATGTGTAAAAAAATCAGAATTTTATCATGTTCCAATGAATTTAAACAATTCTGCTAGTGGACGCAAAAGTTTCTGTTTTTTACAGAATCAAAGCAACTATCAACCAAATCATCTCAAAGGCTTTACTTGGAACAAACACTAATTTAAACACAAAAATTCAACCATAACAGTAGCATAATTGTGTGCACACTCAAAAACACAAAACAAAAAGGGAAAATAAAGATAACTATTGGGTTGCCTCCCAACAAGCGCTATTCTTTTACGCCCCTAGCTAGGCATAATGCATAGTTTCAAGTGTTGTCATCCTTCAAATTTATTCCATAGGTGGCCCTCATAATAGATTCATATGGTGGATTAATTCTCTTTCTAGGGAAGTGTTACATTCCTTTATTTAATGGAAAGTGGAATCTTATATTACCTTTTTCATGTAAATAATAGCACCTATGGTTCGTAGGAAAGGCCTACCAGGTATTATAGGACAAGACGGATTGCAATCAATATCAAGCACAATGAAATCAACGGGCACATAATTTATATTGGAAAGAATAAGAACATCATTTATTCTACCCAAAGGTTTCTTAAAACTGGAATCCGCTACGTGCAAATTAAGGGAACGTTCATCCAAATCATGAAGGCCCACCACATCACATAAAGATTTTGGCATAGTGGAAACGCTAGCACCCAAACCACATAAAGCATTGCACTCATAATTTTTAATCTTTATTTTAATAGTAGGTTCCCTTTCATCATATAGTCTTCTAGGTATTGAAACCTCCAACTATAGCTTTTTTTCTAAAGCTTTCATCATAGCTTCTACAATATGTTTAGTAAAAGCTTTATTTTGTTCATAAGCATTGGGTGAATTTATCATGGATTGCAACAAGGAAATACATTCAATTAAAGAACAACTATCATAATTAAAATCCTTGAAATCCAAAGTAGTGGGCACATCACTATTTAAAGTTTTGACCTCTCCAAACCCACTTTTATCAATTTTTTCATTAAGATCATCACCCACCGAACAATTGGGACGCCTTCTAGCTAAAGTTGACTCATCTTCAGTCCATTTTTCATCAAGTTTTATATTAATAAGTAAAGATTCAATGGGCAAGACATCAATCATTTTAATATCTTCATCTGATTACGGTAAAAATCGGGTGGAGGAGCTTTTTCTAGGAATTCTCGCTTAGCCTCAACCTAGCGGTTCTTTCTTTACTTTTATTAATGGAGACATAGATAGATTTAATGGAATCATTAATATCAAGCTTGAGTGGCAAAAATTTAGATTTGAGATTTTCCACATCATGAGCAATTCTATCCATTTTCCTAGCCATATCATCAACTATATTCAATTTTTCCTCTATCATAGCATTAAAAATCTTTTGAGAATTTATAATTTATTTAATATTACTTTCAAGATCAGAGGGCATCCTATTGTTATTATTATAAGAATTACCATAGGAATTGCCATAAATATTAGAGGAACTTCCAGGAAACGGCCTAAGATTAAAATTACCCCTACAAGCATTGCTATTGAAATTATTTTGAGAGACAAAATTCACATCAACGGAATCATTATTTTGCTCAACCAAAGTAGATAATGATACATCATTAGGATCAACATGAGCACTCTTACTAGCAACCATTTTCATAAGCGCATCCATTTTGTCACTCAAAGTATTAATTTCTTCAACAGAATTCACCTTTTTACTAGTTGGAGTTCTTTCAGTGTGCCATTGTGAATAATTTGCCATAATATTATCGAGGAGTTTTGTAGCTTCTCCTAATGTAATTTCCATAAAGGTACCCCGCGTAGCAGAGTCTAAAAGATTTCTAGAAACAAACTTTAATCCCACATAATTTTTTTGTATGATCATCCATAAGCTTAAACCATGACTAGGGCAATTTCTTATCTTTAATTTCATTCTCTCCAAGATTGTGCCACATGTTTATGATCTAGTTGCTTAAAATTCACAATTCGATTTCTAAGATAAATAATCTTAGCAGGAGGAAAATATTTGGCAATAAAAGCATCCTTACACTTATCTCAAGAATCAATACTATTTCGATGCAAGGATGAAAACCAAGTTTTAGCACGGCCTTGTAGTGAGAATGGAAATAATTTCAATTTGACAATTTCATTATCCACATCTTTTTTCTTTTGCATATCACACAATTCAACATAAGTATTAAGACGGGATATGCCATCTTCATTAGGACTACCAGAAAATTGTTCTTTCATAACAAGATTTAGCAAAGCAGCATTAATATCACACGATTCCGCACTAGTGGAGGGAGGAGCAATTGGAGTACTAATAAAATCATTATTAGTAGTATTGGAAAAGTCACACAACTTGGTATTTTCTTGAGACATAGCGACAAAGCAAGCAAACAAGCAAACGAAAAATATTTTTGTGTTTTTGTAAAATTGTTTTAGAAGTAAGGGAGGTGAAAACAAGAGGCAAATGTCAAATGAAAGTAAGAGCAAGTAGATGATAGTTTATGCGAAGGTACTTGATAGGTTTTGGTGATGTCTCCCTGGCAACGGTGCCAGAAATTCTTCCTTCTACTTGTGAGCTGTGTTGGGATTTCCTCGAAGAGGAGAGGATGATGCAGTACAGTAGGGATAAGTATTTCCCTTAGTTAAGAACCAAGGTTATCAATCCAGTAGGAGAACCACACGAAACCTCATTAGCAACACCTACATACAAAAGAGCAAATACTTGCACCCAACGCGGTCGAGGGGGTTGTCAATCCCCTTGGCGGTTATTTGCAAGGATCAAATCTAATAGTGATAGATAGATAGATAGATAGATAGATAGATAGATAGATAGATAGATAGATAGATAGATAGATAGATAGATAGATAGATAGATAGATAGATAGATAGATAGATAGGTAGATAGATAGATAGATAAAAACACAAAATAAAATAATGGTAGATAAATTGCAGCAAGGTATTTTTGGACTTTATATATGATAAAAGTAGATCCGAGGGCCATAGTTTTCACTAGAGGCTTCTCTCTCGAACAAAAAACATACGTTGGGTAAACAAATTATTGTTGGGCAATTGATAGAAAAGTGCATAGTTATGATGATATTCAAGGCAATGATCATGTATATAGGCATCACATCCGAGACAAGTCGACCGACTCCTGCCTCCATCTACTACTATTACTCCACCCATCGACCGCTATCCAGCATGCATCTAGGGTATTAAGTTAAAGAAAATAGAGTAACGCCTTAAGCAAGATGACATGATGTAGACAAAGTAAACCCAAGCAATATGAGTAAAGCCCACCATTTTCCCCTTAATGGCAACAATACAAATATGTGTCATGTCCCCTTCTGCCACTGGGATTGAGCACCGCAAGATTGAACCCATCACAAAGAACCTCTCCCGTTGCAAGATAAATCAATCTAGTTGGCCAAACCAAACAGATATTTCAGAGAGAAATACAAAGCTATAAAAATCATGCATAAAAGAATTCGAAGAAGGCTCAATTAATGTTTATGAATAATCTGATCATAAACCCATAATTCATCAGATCCCAACAAACACACCACAAAAGAATATTACATTGAATAGATCTCTAAGAACATCGAGGAGAACATTGTATTGAAGATCAGAGAGAGAGAGAGAGAAGAAGCCATCTAACTACTAGCTATGGACCCGTAGGTCTATGGTAAACTACTCACACATCATCAGAAGGGAAGCAAGGTTGATGTAGAAGCCCTCCGTGATTGATTGCCCCTCCGGCAGGGTGCCAGATGTGACGCCCCCAGCTCAATCGTGCACTAATCATACACGCAAATGCACACGACCAAGCCTAAGGACTCACGGGAAGATATCACAACACAACTCTAAAACATAAATAAAGTCATACAAGCTTTATATTACAAGCCAGGGGCCACGAGGGCTCGAATACAAAAGCTCGCATACAAGCGTCAGCGGAAGCATCAGATATCTGAAAACAGATATAAAAGAAAGCACAGAAAGGCCTTTAGAAAGGCGGGGCAAAATAAAACACTACGATCGAAAGGCGTAGGCCTCCTGCCTGGGACCCTCCGATCCTACTCCTGGTCGTCAGTCAACTCGTAGAAGTATCCATCCTCTGGGTAGTAGTAGTAGTCGATCGACGGGGCATCTGTCTCAGGGGGCGCCGTCCTCTGGTCGCGACAAACTGATATGGGGAGAAAAGGAAAACAAAGCAACCGTGAGTACTCAGAAGTACTTAGCAAGCAAGGATCTACACTACATATGCAACATTTTCAAAGAGAAGGCCGTATATGTGGACTGGGCTACAGAAATGCCAGAATAGAGAGAAGGCCTAGTCCTATCGAAGACTAGCATCTTCAGAGGTCTTGCAGCATTAGAAGAGTGTAGACAGTACCATATAATGTAGCAGTATCATTAAGTCTCAACCTCACCCAGAGATCCTTTCTCGACTCCCTGCGAGAAAGCAATCCCAGAGCCATACAGTCATCAACCTCGTCCTGAGATCCCTTCTCGACTCCCTGCGAGAAGCAATCCCAGAGCCTCATATCCAGGTCTCATCTCAACTTCTAGCTGTATCAATCGGGATACAACTCCGAGTGTCCTTTACCATAGGACCGGCTATCGATAGAAGTTTTCTTCCCTGCAGGGGTGCACCAACTTACCCAACACGCTCGATTAACTCCGGCCGGACACACTTTCCTGGGTCATGCCCGGCCTCGGCCAAACGACACATCGCAACCCTACCTAGAGCTCAGCAGAGAGGTCCCCGTCGGTCTACATCCTAAGCGCTCAGAGGTCTTGGGCCATCGCCCTGCGCACTCCGAGTCGTTGCGTGCAGGGGGAAGCCAGGCACCAGGGGGGCGCTGGTCTGTCCCGGCCGCAAGGCTGAACTAGACGTCTGACAGAGCTTTCGGCTGATGCTACGATGCAGAACGCCCATACTATGCCCACGTGATGGTTAGTGCTATCAGGCCAGAGGCCTGCTCGGATCAAATATCCAAATCGTTAGTGGACTAGGGGCTTGCGGTAACGAGCAGAGACTCACGAAAGATGTGACCCCATCGCCCCGTCTCGAGGACTTGCGGCAAGGGCCAAGAATGCCCGGCCACGCCTCGTATTCACCACTCGAGCACCACACAGGCACCCGTCTTCACAACACTCGCCTCTCAGGCGCACGCGGGTACCCGTCAGGGTCGACCCGCCTATCCAAGTAACAATGTAAAGTCCAAGTATTCGTGTGTCCATAACATCAGAGGAATCCGAGGTATCACCCTCGTTGAATTCTCACTCGATGTATCTGTCAAGGTGAACTCGGAGGAATCACCCTCGATGGGTTCAGACTTGATGTGTTGCACGACAGCGTCGTTACCGGAAGTGGTGAAGGAGGAATCACCCTCGATGACCATGACCAAATAGCTACTCTACAGAGTTAACATCAGAAGTGCTACAAGAGGTTTCACCCTCGGCACTCGATAGTGACACTGCAGTGCCGTTACAACTAAGGGGGGGTGATGTGCGGTGCCGGGACCTGGTCTTCAATCCCGTTGATCGGGTCTTCTGATAATCCAGCGGGGCAATCGGGATAAGTGGGGTCACTGATAGGTCTCTACCCAGCCTATACTAAGCAGTTTAGGATATGCAGGTAATTATCAACAGCAGGTTACAATAAACAGGCTATGCATCAGAATAGGTAAAGCAGCAGCAGCAATTCTAATGCAAGCATGAGAAAGTAGAATGGGCGATATTGGGATGATCAAAAGGGGGGCTTGCCTGGTTGCTCGGCGGCAAGGGCAAGGTCGTCAATGGTGTCTTCGGTCTCTGGAGCTGCGTCGGTCTCGGGGACGACATCGGGGTCTAACGAGAGAGAAGAGGGGGAAGAAACAGTAAATACAAAGCAAACAAGTGCATGACATGTCAATAAGCAGAGCTAGCGGTGTTCTATCGTTGTGCTAGGTAATCCCGGTGAAGGGGAAAAACGTCCGGGAAAGTATTCCCAGTGTCCGGCTTTTCGGACAGACGAAAAGAGGGGAACGGTTGCATGTTCGGATAGATAGGGACGTGTGGCGGACGAACGGACCACGTATTTGGATTTGTCTCTTCGTTCTGAGCAACTTTCATGTACCAAGTTTTTTGATCTGAGCTACGGATTATTTTAAATGATTTTCTAAAGATTTTAGCAATTTCAGGAATTATTTAATTAATTAATTTTGAATTATCCGGAATAGTGAATGCTGACGTTAGCCTGACGTCAGCATGAGGTCAGCAGACTGTTAGGGTTAATTAGGGTTTGATTAATTCACTTAATTATAGATTAATTAGGTTAATCAGGTCATTAGGTTAATTAAACTTAATCATTTTAATTAATCAGTATTAATTAAGTTATTTAATTATTAACTTTAATTATTCATTTATTTTATTTTCTAACAGGGGCTGGGGCGTGGGGCCCCGTTGTCAGTGGCCCAGGGGGCCTCGATGGGGCGGGTTATTGGGCGCGGGCGCCCGTGCCCGAGGAGGGGCGAACCCGAGCGCGGCGGGGCGCCGGCCGGGGTGAGGTCGCTGGCGACGAGGGGAGCCGCTGGACGGACCAGTGGAGGGGGGAATGCGGCGGCGGCCGCGCGACAGGGCAGAGCGGGGCAAGCGCGGGCACGCACTCGCGTGGGCACTGTTGCGGGCGATGCGAGGATGGCGCGAGCGCGTCCACGCGCCGGCGACCGCGGTCGGGGGGGGAGGGGGCCGCGAGGCGCGCGATGGGTGCAGTTGCAGCGGCGGGAGTCGGGGCGAGCGGAGGCAGGGCGCAGCAGCGCAGGTCGAGCAGGCGCGCAGTAGCGGCTGCAGCTACCAGCTTGCAGCAGCAGTCAGCGGCAAACACGACGGGGTGGGTACGGTAGGTGGGCTAGGGTTTCGGGGGTGGCCCCTGGGGGGCCATATAGGCCAGGGAGGGGGGAAGCTGGGCCGGCCTGGTGGCCGTGGCCTAGTTGGGCCGGGGGGGTTTGCTGTTTATTTTTTTTAATTTGTTCTGTTTTCTTCTGTTTTTCTTTTTATTTACTCTCATTTCTCTGTTTTGTAATTAGTTAGACCTCAAATTGAATTTTGTAAAACATGGCACTTGTTCCATTAAATGCTAGGCATTATTTACTACTGCCAAAAATTGTTTTGGAGACAAACGGAGTTCACACAAATTTTATATTAAATAAAATGTATTAAACCTTGCTATTTTGGAAATGTTAGAGTCACCTAATTTATTTATTTATTGTTGGTTATAATTTTAGTATGGTCTCTGGAATATTTATTATTTAATGAACATTTTAGTTACTAAGTTAAGCAACTTTTATCTTCCACTTTAATTTAATGTGAAGTTTGAATTAGGAGTTTAAATGCAATATGATGCAAATGATGATTTGGCACTGTTAATCATGCTGACTTGCCATTATCAAAAGTGATTACTGTAGCTAACCACTGGGGGTGTTACAAATCTCCTCTACTAACAAGAGTTCTCGTCTCGAGAATTAAGAGGTAGAAGGAAAAAGTTCGGGGTATTCCGCACGAAGATTATCCTCGCGGTCCCAAGTGGCTTCATCTTCAGTATGATTTGACCACTGCACTTTCAGGAACTTGGTAACCTTCTGGCGGGTCCGACGTTCAGCTTCATCGAGAATGCGGATCGGATTCTCCGTATATGAAAGATCATCATGCAATTCGAGCATCTCGTGATCCACTGCGCGGTGCGGAGATTCCTTGAAGCATTTACGAAGTTGCGACACATGGAATACGTCGTGGATATGAGAGAATTGCGGCGGCAATTCCAATTTATATGCCACCTGACCACGTCTAGCAATTATGCGGAAAGGACCAATATAGCATGGAGCTAGCTTGCCCTTGATTCCAAAACGGTGAGTGCCCTTCATAGGAGTGACACGAAGATAAGCTTGATCACCAGGTTGATAAGTCAAACCCCATCGTTTGCGATCATAGTTGCTCTTCTAGCGGTCCTGAGCCGCCGTGAGATTTTCTCGAACGATACGGACTTGTTCTTCGGCGTGTTGAATAATATCCGGACCCACGAGCGGTCGTTCCCCAGTTTCTGACCAATTCAGAGGGGTTCGACACTTACGTCCATATAGAACTTCGAAGGGAGCCATTTTCAAGCTGGCTTGATAGCTGTTGTTATAAGAGAACTCAGCATATGGAAGAGATTCTTCCCACTTCTTACCGAACGATATGACACAAGCTCGCATCATATCTTCAAGAACCTGATTGACTCGCTCAACTTGGCCTTGGGATTGGGGATGATAAGTGGAACTCCACGTAATATGAGTTCCCATAGCTGTCTGGAAACTTTCCCAGAATTTGGAAGTGAAAAGACCGCCACGGTCCGAACTGATCTCCTTCGGAATACCGTAGAGTGATACAATTCTGGAGATATACAACTCTGCTAACTGGCTAGCAATGATAGTTTCCTTGACGGGCAGGAAGTGTGCAACTTTAGAGAGTTGGTCGACGACGACAAGAATAGCATCGTGACCCTTCTATGACCTGGGAAGTCCTGTAATGAAATCCATCTGAACCTTATCCCATTTCCATAAAGGAATAGGAAGTGGTTGCAGAATTCCAGCTGGTTTCTGATGTTCTGCTTTAACGCGACGGCAAACATCACATTCAGCAACATATCGAGCAATATCCTGCTTCATTTTAGACCACCAGTACCTTTGACGGAGATCACGATACATCTTGGTGCTACCCGGATGAATAGACAGCGGGGTATCATGTGCCTCCTTCATGACCCTGTCAGTCATAAGTTCGAAGCGAGGTACCACAATGCGGTTTCTGAAATACAAGGTTCCGTCTTCAGACAGCGAGAAATCCCTGTACTTTTCAAGGTGAAGATCTTTCTTCATCAGATCAACTTCATCATCTTTAGCTTGCGCATTCTTAACAGCTTTCTCGAGATATGGTTGTATCACAAGGTTGTTAAGAGAGCCCTGTGGAACAATACACAGATTCATCTTGCACAGTTCTTCAAAAAGACGAGGTTGAGCTCGCCTAACCATGAGGTTGTCGCAATAGGACTTGCGGCTTAAGGCATCAGCCATCACGTTAGCCTTGCCAGGGGTATAGGAAATACCCAAATCATAGTCCGCAATGGCCTCCATCCATCTTTGCTGACGGAGGTTTAGAGATGGTTGAGTAAACAAGTACTTCAGACTTTTATGATCCGTGTATATCTTGCAACGATTACCGAGAAGGTAATGTCGCCACAACTGCAGTGCATAGATGACAGCAGCTAGTTCTAAATCATGTACCGGATAATTTTCTTCATGTGGGCGCAACTGACGAGAGCCGTAAGCAATCACCTTACGCTCTTGCATTAGGACACAGCCTAATCATTCACGGGATGCGTCACAATAAATCACAAAGTCTTTGCAGGTATCCGGAGGAGATAGTACTGGGGCAGATGTTAGCTTGTCTTTGAGTGTCTAGAAACTTTCCTGACATTTTTCTGTCCACTCAAACTTAACGCCCTTGTGAAGCAGATCAGTCAACGGCTTAGCAATCTTGGAAAAGTTCTCAACAATTTGACGGCAATAGCTTGCAAGGCCAAGAAAACTTCTCACTTGCTTGACGTTCTTCGGGGGAGTCCAGTCAAGAATAGCCTGAACTCGTTCCGGGTTAACAGCAATTCCATCCTTGGAAATCACATGACCAAGGTAAGTTACTTCAGAAAGCCAGAATTCACATTTAGAGTATTTGGCATACAACTGGTGTTCTCGGAGCCTTTCCAGTACAAGACGGAGGTGTTCGGCATGTTCTTCCTTATTCTTTGAATAGACCAGAATATCATCTACATAAACCATGACTTACTTGTCGAGGTAATCCATGAAGATGTAATTCATTAGACGGGAGAATGTGGCTGGAGCATTTGTTAAGCCAAATGACATGACAGTGTACTCGTAGGAGCCATAACGAGTAACAAATGCAGTCTTTGGAATATCCTCTTCACGAACACGGATCTGATGGTAACCCAACCTCAAATCAAGTTTAGAGAATACCGATGATCCAGCAAGCTGATCATACAAATCATTGATCCGAGGAAGCGGATATTTGTTTTGAATTGTTGCTTGGTTAATGGGCCGATAATCCTGAACCAATCGGTTAGTTCCATCCTTCTTCTTAATGAAGAGTGAAGGTGCTCCCCAAGTAGAGGAACTGGGGCGGATGAAACCTTTCTTAAGTGACGTGTCGATTTCTTCCTTAAGCTCAAGAAGGTGGTGCGGAGGCATTTTATAAGGACGCTTCGCAATAGGAGTTGTGCCTGGTTTCAAGTCGATGACAAACTCGACAACTCTAGCAGGGGGTATTCCTGGAAGTTCTTCTGGAAATACATCTTGAAAATCACAAACAACTGGAACATTCTCGATGCCTTCAAGAGGTGAAGCATTCAATGCATTCAGAACATATATCTGGCTCTCAGCATCTTGAGCTATTCGGGCTGAGTATCTGACTGTCTGGCCAGAAGGGTGAGTGAGCTGGACTGTCTTAGTAGCACAGTCAATCAAAGCATTATGGGCTGTCAACCAGTCCATACCGAGAATGATGTCTATGTCGGAAGGTCCAAGAGCAATAAGGGAAGCAGAGAACACCAACCCTTCAATTCTGATCTGATTGTTGTGACTTACCATCTTGGTTTGCCACTTGGAACGGGGAGTGATAATCTCTAATGGTGTGGGCAATAACTCTAGAGGTAGCTCATGTCGCTGAGAAAATTGTTGAGACACAAAGGAATGTGATGCCCCGGAATCAAAGAGAACAGAAGCTGCAACTGAATTAACTGACAAAGTTCCCATCACGATTTTTGGAGACTTACGAGCTTCTTCCATTTTGACGTGAGTAACCTGGCCTCGGTCCATAGCAGACATCCTGGCCTTACGATTTCTGCAATGATGGGTTCGATGGCCCTTCGTACAACCATCAGGAGGACATGGTGCATCCTGAGGAGAAGCCATAACATTAGGCGGTCCATCATGAACCGTTAGCTGTCTCGGCGGTGAAGGCAGACGAGGTGCAACATATGACGGCCTGGGTGTTGGAGTAGGTCGGTGGTAAACATTGTGCGGAATGCACACTCGATGTTTCTGAACATGCTGACCCGAGGACGAACCAACATCACGAGTGCGCTTAAGCGACTCCTGGTACTCAGTCAGAGCAGTTTCAACTTGGAAAGATTTGCTGACAAGCGTTGCGAAGTCTATAAAACCATGGACAGCAAGTGCAAGTTTTATATCAGTACGTAGTCCTTCACGGAATTTCTCCTGCTTGCGAGTGTCGGTGTCGATGTCATCTTCAGCATAGCGGGACAATTCAAGGAATTTCCTCTGATATTCATCCACAGTCATTGTTCCTTGGGTGAGTTTGCGGAACTCCTGCTTCTTTTGGTCCGTCAGACCTTGAGGAATGTACCATGCACGAAAAGTTAACTAAAATTCCTGCCAAGTGGTTACAGTTTCAGCAGGCAACATACCCTTGTGGTTTTCCCACCATTGAGCAGCGGGACCCTTCAAGTGGAATGTCGCAAAGGTGACGTAACTGTCAGGGGCAATATTAGCTGACTCCATCTCAAACAGGATGTCACGAAGCCAATCATCAGCATCCATAGGATTGGTGGAGTTGCGGAAGACGGACGGGTTGAGGCGCACAAATTCTGGCAGCGAGATCGTTCCAGGCTCCTGACGAGCCTCATTGCGTTCCAAACGTCTTACCAGATTCTCGTTGAGCTGACGGTTCAATTCAAACTGCTGCATCATTGCGGCAATATAGGGTGGAGGTGGAGGATCGTCAGCCATCCTGCCAAATCAACAGGGGCAGTTTAGCAAGAAAAACTGCAGGTGTATGGAATGATTCATGAAGTAACACGCACAACAGAAGGAAGTGCAATAGATACTTCATCATATTCGCACCAGACATTCAAATCCACACATAGCCTCGATTACAATCCGGCAATACGACAACTGAAAGGGGAAGGCTAGACAACTAGGCGGCGTGTAGGCACGCGGCAAGGAAGTACACAACGAGACATAGCAAAGGCTACATCAACGTCAGAGAAAACTATTGGGGCGAGGAATCTGCAAGTGAAACACAGGGTGCCCTCGATAAGAGGATCCTGCAAGCAGAACCTGACCCACAATCTTGAAGAAAGGAGGGGTAATTTCAGAACACCGGTGGATGTGATCACGAGAACCTAATGTTGGAGTTAGTAAAATTTTAACCCAAATAGCAGAGAGATCAGAGTCCCAGAGTATAGACGAGGAATAAAATATACTAATACCACCCAATTGGCGACGTGGGCCCGTAAGCCACACAGCCAAGTTAGTAAATTAGTTTTTCGGTTTCTAGACTCAACTTCGGCCAAGGAGTTGGAAAGGGGGATTCCTACAGGCAGTCGGCTCTGATACCAACTTGTGACGCCCCCAACTCAATCGTGCACTAATCATACACGCAAATGCACACGACCAAGCCTAAGGACTCACGGGAAGATATCACAACACAACTCTAAAACATAAATAAAGTCATACAAGCTTTATATTACAAGCCAGGGGCCTCGAGGGCTTGAATACAAAAGCTCGCATACAAGCGGAAGCGGAAGCATCAGATATCTGAAAACAGATATAAAAGAAAGCACAGAAAGGCCTTTAGAAAGGCGGGGCAAAATAAAACACTACGATCGAAAGGCGTAGGCCTCCTGCCTGGGACCCTCCGATCCTACTCCTGGTCGTCAGTCAACTCGTAGAAGTATCCATCCTCCGGGTAGTAGTAGTAGTCGATCGACGGGGCATCTGTCTCAGGGGGCGCCGTCCTCTGGTCGCGACAAACTGATATGGGGAGAAAAGGAAAACAAAGCAACCGTGAGTACTTAGAAGTACTCAGCAAGCAAGGATCTACACTACATATGCAACATTTTCAAAGAGAAGGCCGTATATGTGGACTGGGCTGCAGAAATGCCAGAATAGAGAGAAGGCCTAGTCCTATCGAAGACTAGCATCTTCAGAGGTCTTGCAGCATTAGAAGAGTGTAGACAGTACCATATAATGTAGCAGTATCATTAAGTCTCAACCTCGCCCAGAGATCCTTTCTCGACTCCCTGCGAGAAAGCAATCCCAGAGCCATACAGTCATCAACCTCGTCCTGAGATCCCTTCTTGACTCCCTGCGAGAAGCAATCCCAGAGCCTCATATCCAGGTCTCATCTCAACTTCTAGCTGTATCAATCGGGATACAACTCCGAGTGTCCTTTACCGTAGGACCGGCTATCGATAGAAGTTTTCTTCCCTGCAGGGGTGCACCAACTTACCCAACACGCTCGATTAACTCCGGCCGGACACACTTTCCTGGGTCATGCCCGGCCTCAGCCAAATGACACATCACAACCCTACCTAGAGTTCAGCAGAGAGGTCCCCGTCGGTCTACATCCTAAGCGCTCAGAGGTCTTGGGCCATCGCCCTGTGCACTCCGAGTCGTTGCGTGCAGGGGGAAGCCAGGCACCAGGGGGGCGCCGGTCAGTCCCGGCCGCAAGGCTGAACTAGACGTCTGACAGAGCTTTCGGCTGATGCTACGATGCAGAACGCCCATACTATGCCCACGTGATGGTTAGTGCTATCAGGCCAGAGGCCTGCTTGGATCAAATATCCAAATCGTTAGTGGACTAGGGGCTTGCGGTAATGAGCAGAGACTCACGAAAGATGTGACCCCATCGCCCCGTCTCGAGGACTTGCGGCAAGGGCCAAGAATGCCCGGCCACGCCTCGTATTCACCACTCGAGCACCACACAGGCACCCGTCTTCACAACACTCGCCTCTCAGGCTCACGCGGGTACCCCTCAGGGTCGACCCGCCTATCCAAGTAACAGTGTAAAGTCCAAGTATCCGTGTGTCCATAACATCAGAGGAATCCGAGGTATCACCCTCGTTGAATTCTCACTCGATGTATCCGTCAAGGTGAACTCGGAGGAATCACCCTCGATGGGTTCACACTTGATGTGTTGCACGACAGCATCGTTACCGGAAGTGGTGAAGGAGGAATCACCCTCGATGACCACGACCAAATAGCTACTCTACAGAGTTAACATCAGAAGTGCTACAAGAGGTTTCACCCTCGGCACTCGATAGTAACGCTGCAGTGCCGTTACAACTAAGGGGGGGTGATGTGCGGTGCCGGGACCTGGTCTTCAATCCCGTTGATCGGGTCTTCTGATAATCCAGCGGGGGCAATCGGGATAAGTGGGGTCACTGATAGGTCTCTACCCAGCCTATACTAAGCAGTTTAGGATATGCAAGTAATTATCAACAGCAGGTTACAATAAACAGGCTATGCATCAGAATAGGTAAAGCAATAGCAGCAGCAATTCTAATGCAAGCATGAGAAAATAGAATGGGCGATATCGGGATGATCAAAAGGGGGGGCTTGCCTAGTTGCTCGGCGGCAAGGGCAAGGTCGTCAATGGTGTCTTCGGTCTCCGGAGCTGCGTCGGTCTCGGGGACGACGTCGGGGTCTAACGAGAGAGAAGAGGGGGAAGAAACAGTAAATACAAAGCAAACAAGTGCATGACATGTCAATAAGCAGAGCTAGCGGTGTTCTATCGTAGTGCTAGGTAATCCTCGCGAAGGGGAAAACGTCCGGGAAAGTATTCCCAGTGTCCGGCTTTTCGGACAGACGAAAAGAGGGGAACGGTTGCATGTTCGGATAGTTAGTGATGTGTGGCGGACGAAAGGACCGCGTATTTGGATTTGTCTCGTCGTTCTGAGCAACTTTCATGTACAAATTTTTTTGATCTGAGCTACGGATTATTTTAAATGATTTTCTAAAGATTTTAGCAATTTCTGGAATTATTTAATTAATTAATTTCGAATTATCCGGAATAGTGAATGCTGACATCAGCCTGACGTCAGCATGAGGTCAGCAGACTGTTAGGGTTAATTAGGGTTTGATTAATTCACTTAATTATAGATTAATTAGGTTAATCAGGTCATTAGGCTAATTAAACTTAATCATTTTGATTAATCAGTGTTAATTAAGTTAATTAATTATTAACTTTAATTATTCATTTATTTTATTTTCTAATAGGGGCTGGGGCATGGGGCCCCGTTGTCAGTGGCCCAGGGGGCCTCGATGGGGCGGGTTATTGGGCGCGGGCGCCCGTGCCCGAGGAGGGGCGAACCCGAGCGCGGCGGGGCGCCGGTCGGGGTGAGGTCGCTAGCGACGAGGGGAGCCGCCAGACGGACCAGTGGAGGGGGTAATGCGGCGGCGGCCGCGCGACAGGGCAGAGCGGGGCGAGCGCGGGCACGCACTCGCGTGGGCGCTGTTGCGGGCGATGCGAGGACGGCGCGAGCGCGTCCACGCGCTGGCGACCGCGGTCAGGGGGGCCGCGAGGCGCGCGACGGGTGCAGTTGCAGCGGCGGGAGTCGGGGCGAGCGGAGGCAGGGCGCAACAACGCAGGCCGAGCAGGCGCGCAGTAGCGGCTGCAGCTACCAGCGAGCAGCAGCAGTCAGCGGCAAACACGACGGGCGGGGGGGTACGGTAGGTGGGCTAGGGTTTCGGGGGTGGCCCCTGGGGGGCCATATAGGCCAGGGAGGGGGGGAAGCTGGGCCGGCCTGGTGGCCGTGGCCCAGTTGGGCCGAGGGGGGGGTTGCTGTTTATTTTTTTAATTTGTTCTGTTTTCTTCTGGTTTTCTTTTTATTTACTCTCATTTCTCTGTTTTGTAATTAGTTAGACCTCAAATTGAATTTTGTAAAACATGGCACTTGTTCCATTAAATGCTAGGCATTATTTACTACTGCCAAAAATTGTTTTGGAGACAAACGGAGTTCACACAAATTTTATATTAAATAAAATGTATTAAACCTTGCTGTTTTGGTAATGTTAGAGTCACCTAATTTATTTATTTATTGTTGGTTATAATTTTAGTATGGTCTCTGGAATATTTATTATTTAATGAACATTTTAGTTTCTAAGTTAAGCAACTTTTATCTTCCACTTTAATTTAATGTGAAGTTTGAATTAGGAGTTTAAATGCAATATGATGCAAATGATGATTTGGCACTGTTAATCATGCTGACTTGCCATTATCAAAAGTGATTACAGTAGCTAACCACTGGGGGTGTTACACCAGAAAAGGCCTCCAGATGGGATCGCGGAAGAAAAAAACTTGCGGCGGCAAAAAAAGTATTTTGGGTGGCTCTTTGATGTATTGGGAATATTTGGGAATTTATAGATGTGGAATTAGGTCAAGAGGTGCCACGAGGGGCCCACAAGCCTAGGGCGCCCCCCTGGGGCATGCCTAGCAAGCTTGTCGCTTCCTCGTTGCTCGTCTGGTCTTCTCCCGAAGCTTCTAGGGTCCCTTCTGGTCAAGAAAAAATTAACCCAAAGTTTTTTCTTCGTTTGGACTCGTTTGATATTGATTTTCTGAAAATCCAAAAACAAGCAAAAATAGCAACTAGCATTGGGCACGAGGTTAATAGGTTAGTCCCAAAAAATGATATATAATTGCATATAAAACATCCAAGATTGATACTATAATAGCATGAAACAATCAAAAATTATAGATACGTTGGAGACGTATCAGATGTTGATGCTGCATGATCAAGCCGAAAGGCAAGATCATGGGTTTTAACCTACAGAAAATACATACGCAGTGTCTTCCGCCATAGTCACCATCCACCACTACCGGCTTGCTCACACAGAACTAGCTGGCCAAAGGAGAAGTCAACGAAAAGGAAGACGCCATCAGGATGGTTTCAATCACTTTTGCGGCACTCTCTCTCCGTCTATTGTAGTGTGCGCTGCAATAGCGCTAGCTAGCCATCGTTGGCAGCAATGAGGGAAAGGATGGTCTCGCACAACCTCCCCATGAGACCGGGCCAATGCACGAGCATCACGCCAGATCCTCTTGATTTGCCAAACCTCATAGTTGCCAAGTGGCACTAGGTCGTGCTAGTTGCCACATCCCACACACTAGAGAGATGGATTCGCACGTACAATCCAGCACGCCGATGTGATGACCACCATTGGTGATAGGATTTCACCGGGGGGCTGGGAAGGGCCGCACGTCGAGGTTGAGCCACATGCAAGCGGCCTACCAGAACCATGACTGTGGTGATTCAGTCGCCACAAATTCCTGTAGAATTGCCTCCTAGGCATCACCATAGCATCGACAGGTGCTTCCCTAGCTGTCTACAAGCCCACTTGATCCTAGATCCGGCTCAATGGCTCCTACATTGTGCCACATCGGTTTGGTGAATGCTATCCCAACAAGCAAGGCCCTTGCGTCACACCGCGCAGCTCCTGCCTGTGACCATGTGTTGGTCACACCCATACTTGCACCCGAGCTTCTTTCCAAGATACCATGGTTGTGTAGCCTACCATGAGGCAAGGAGTGGTTAGTTTGTGGCTACACGGGTAATGGTGTCCTAGACTAGGGGGTACTCACCATGTCGCCTTCTGATATGTCTCCGTCGTATCTATAATTGTTTATTGTTTCATGCCAATATTCTACAGCTTCCATATACTTTTGGCAACATTTTATATTATTTTTGGGACTAACATATTGATCCAGTGCCCAGTGCCAGTTCCTGTTTGTTGCATGTTTTTTGTTTCGCAGAATATCCATATCAAACGAAGTCCAAATGCAATAAAAATTTATGGAGATTTATTTTGTAATATATGTGAATTTTTTGAATAAGAATCAATGCAAGACGATGCTCGAGGGGCCCACTAGGCATCAGGGCGTGCCATGGTACCTAGTGAGCACCTCGTAAGGCGGTTGTTGCCCCTCTTTCGCCGCAAGAAAGATAATATCCATAAAAAATCATGTTGAAATTTTAGCCCAATCGGAGTTACAGATCTCTGGGAATTTAAGAAACAGTTTTTGGCCAGAAAACAGGAATGCGAAACAGAAGAGAACAGAGAGAGAGAGAGAGAGAGAGATCCAATCTAGGAGGGCCCCTGCCCTTCCGCCACCATGGAGGCCATGGACCAGAGGGGGAACTCTCCTCCCATCTAGGAGGGAGGCCAAGGAAGAAGAAGGAGGGGGCTCTCTCCCCCTCTCTCCCGGTAGCGCCGGAGTGCCGCCGGGGCAAGGATCATGACGACGATCTACACCAACAACCTTGCTACCGTCAACACCAACTTTCTCCCCCTCTATGCAGCGGTGTAACACCTCTTCTCCCTGCTGTAATCTCTACTTAAACATGGTGCTTAATGCTACATACTATTATCCAATGATGTGTTGCCATCCTGTGATGTTTGAGTTGATTTGTTTTGTCCTATGGGTTGATTGATGATTGTGATTGGTTTGAGTTGCATATTTTATTTTGGTGCTGTCCTATGGTGCCCTCAGTGTTGCACAAGCGTGAGGGATTCCCACTGTAGGGTGTTGCAATACGTTCATGATTCGCTTATTGTGGGTGGCGTGAGTGACGGAAACACATACCCGAGTAAGTAGGTTGTTGCGTATGGGATTAAAGAGAACTTGATACTTAATGCTATGGTTTGGTTTTACCTTAATGATCTTTGGTAGTTGCGGATGCTTGCTAGAGTTCCAATCATAAGTGCATATGGTCCAAGTATGGGAATTATGTTAGCTCATGCCTCTCCCTCATATAAAATTGCAATAATGATTACCGGTCTAGTTATCGATTGCCTAGGGACAAATAACTTTCTTGTGTGACAAAAACCTTTCTACTAAACAACTAACTTTTATCTTACAAATTACTTGTAGTTTTATTTCCGCTAAGTACCTCTAGTTTTATCCTTGCAAACCAATCCTACAAAATAGTTTCATACTTGTTCTAGGAAAAGCGAACGCTAAGTGTGCGTAGAGTTGTATCGGTGGTCGATAGAACTTGAAGAGAATATAAATTCTACCTTTAGCTCCTCGTTGGATTCGACGCTCTTATTTATCGAAAAAGCTACAATTGATCCCCTATACTTGTGGGTTATCAAGACCTTTTTCTGGTGCCGTTGCCGGGGAGCAATAGCGTGGGGTTGATATTCTCGTGTGTGCTTGTTTGCTTTACCACCAAGTAGTTTTTATTTTCTGTTCTAAGTTGTTCTCTATCTTTAGTTATGGATATGGAACAGGAAATACCAAAAAAATAGTTATACTTTCTACTCATGGAGATGGGGAACCTCCTAAAACCCTCGATGCTCGTTATGTGGAAAATATTAAACACTACTTTCATAATCCTGAGAAAACCCCATTCAACTTGATAATGGGAGACACATTGGATCAACGTGAATACTTTAGGGATTATCACTTGACTCAAAAAGGGAAACTCGTATGGGATCAAATTCATTGTTTACAATGGTATGCTTAGGATTTATGCTTGAGATATGATTGTACTTGTTGCTCTAGGTTGAAGTCTCCACACCATCCCTTTTCATGTGAATTTAATGATAATGAAACCTTGGCTTCTTATGCTAATGGTGTATATGATTACTATGATGTGGAATGAATAGAAGAATTTGTTGCTTTTAAAGGTGCTTATGAAATTGAATCTTTGTTTGAAAAGTATGAATATTGTGATGATGCTGTTAACAGATCTAAAAATCTTGTTGTACTTAAATATTGCTATGAGAATTATAAATACAATGTCGATATTGATAAATTTATTGAGGAAGTCTTCGTTGTCCAAGAAGAGACTAATATTTTGCAGGAAACTATGGAAGAAGAAATTGCTGAAATTGTGAGCTCATTAGATGAAAAAGATGAGGAGGGGAGCGAAGAACAAAAGGAGGAAGAGCGGATTGATCACCCGTGACCAACTTCTAATGAGAGTAACTCTTCAACTCATACATTGTTTAATTTTCCTTCGTGCTTACCGAAGGATGAATGCTATGATGATTGCTATGATCCCTTTGATTCGTTTGAAATATCCCTTTTGATGAAATTGATGTTTGTTATGCTTGGGGACAACATGCCAATTTGAATTATGCTTATGGAGATGAACTTGCTATAGTTCCTTATGTTAAGAATAAAATTGTTGCTATTGCACCCACACATGATAGTCCTATTATCTTTTTGAATTCTCCAAACTACACTATATCGGAGAAGTTTGCTCTTATTAAGGATTATATTGATGGGTTGTGTTTTACTATTGCACATGATGATTTTGATGAGTATAATATGCATGTGCTTGCTGATCCTACTTGCAATTATTATGAGAGAGGATCTACATCTCCGCCTCTCTATGTTTCCAATACGATAAAATTGCAAGAAACTGCTTATGCTATGTATCGGCATTTACTTTGTGTGCATGAATTGTTCTTTTATGACATGCCGATGCATAGAAAGAGAGTTAGGCTTTGCCATTGCAAGATATATGTTGCTTTGTGCTCACTACAAAATTACAAATCATTGTTAATTAAAATTGGCTTTGATATACCTTGGGATCCCGGTGGATCAATTACTTGAGCACTTTATGCCTAGCTTAATGGCTTTAAAGAAATAGCTGCCTGGGAGACAACCTGGAAGTTTTAGAGAGTCATTTTATTCTGTTGTGTGCTTTTAAAAAGTTTAAAAACAAAAATAGTATAGAGGGGGACCTAAAACTTTTCAAAAACGAAAAGTGGAAGTGAGAAAGACGAACACCGTTGAAGTGGGGGAATTCCTTGAACTTTGTTCATGCCCATGGAAAATTTGTGAATCTTGAATTACAGAAAAAATTTAACAAAAATAATTATCCCCTTTGACAAATCCAGTGTATTATAAAAATATTGTGCCAAGATTTGCCTTTAGGATGTTTAGATTGCTTGTTTGGTGTGTGCGGTGCAAAAACAGAAACTTTTGCCGTAGTGAGTGGATTTACAATTTTTACTAGGACGTGAAAAAATTCTGAAATTTTTACACAGTACTTACATGCAAATTTCTTATTTTTTCCTAAATTTTCAGAATTTTTGGAGTTAAATAAGTATAGTCAATATTCAGATTGCTACAGACTGTTCTGTTTTTGATAGATTCTGTTTTTTGATGCATTGTTTTGCTTGTTTTGAAGAAACTATGGATTGTATCAGTGATATAAGCCATGGAGAAGTTAGAATACAGTAGTTATAACGCAAAAATAAAATATGAATGGGTTTGCAACAATACTTAAAGTAGTGATTTGCTTTATTATACTAATGGATCTCACGAGGGTTTTGTTAAGTTTTGTTTGATTGAAGTTTTCAAGTTTTGGGTGAGATCACGATGGATGAAGGATAAGGAGTGGCAAGAGCCTAAGCTTGGGGATTGCCGAGGCACCCCAAGGTAATATTCAAGGACTCCCAAGCAACTAAGCTTGGGGATGCCCCGGAAGGCATTCCCTCTTTCTTCTAACGATCATCGGTAGACCATCGGTAATTTTACTTGGAGCTATATTTTTATTCGTCACATGATATGCGTAAATTCTTGGAGCATCTTTCGCGTTTATTTTCCCCTTTTATTTTATGCACCGTGCTGGTATGATATAGTCCTTGATTGATTGTAGAATGCTCTTTGCACTTCACTTATATCTTTTGAGTATGGCTTTATCGAATGCTTCATGTGCTTCACTTATATCATTTGAAGTTTGGATTGCATGTTTCTCTACACAGAGGAAACCGCCATTTGTAGAATGCTCTTTTGCTTCACTTATATTTGTTAGAGCGTTGGCAAATATTTTGTAGAAAGAATTAAACTCTCATGCTTCACTTATATCTGTTTAGAGAGTCAACAGGAATTGGTCATTTGCATGGTTAGTCATAAAATCCGACATAAAACTTGTAGATCATTGAATATGATATGTTTGATTCCTTGAAATAGTTTTGCGATATAGGGATGGTAATATGTAGGAGGTACTAGTGAATGATTGTGGTTTAGTTAGAATATTGGTGTTAAGGTTTGTGATTCCCGAAGCATGCACGTATAGTCTCTTGTTATGCTAAGAAGTTGGAGCATGATTTCTTATTGATTGTCTTCCTTATGAGTGGCGGTCGGGGACGAGCGATGGTATTTTCCTACCAATCTATCCCCCCCAGGGGCATGCGTAGTAGTACTTTGCTTCGAGGGCTAATAAACTTTCGCAATAAGTATGTGAGTTCTTTATGACTAATGTGAGTCCATGGATTATACGCACTCTCAGCTTTCCGCAATTTGCTAGCCTCTTCGGTACCATGCATTGCCCTTTCTCACCTCGAGAGTCGGTGCAAACTTCACCGGTGCATCCAAACCCCGTGGTATGATATGCTCTATCAAACATAAGCCTCATTATATCTTCCTCAAAACAGCCACCATACCTACCTATTATGGCATTTTCATAGCCATTCCGAGATATATTGGCATGCAACTTCCATCATCATCATATACATGACTTAAGCATTCATTGTATATTGCTTTGCATGATCGTAAGATAGCTAGCATGATATTTTCATGGCTTGTCCATTTTTTGATATCTTTGCCACGCTAGATCACTGCACATCCTGGTACACCGCCAGAGGCATTCATATAGAGTCATATTGTTCTAGATATCGAGTTGTAATATTGAGTTGTAAGTAAATAGAAGTGTGATGATCATCAGTATTCATTACTAGAGCCTTGTCCCAGTGAGGAATGGATGATGGAGACTATGATTCCCCCACAAGTCGGGATGAGACTTTAGACAAAATTTAAAAAAAAAGAAAAAAAGCGCCCAAGAAAAAAAAGGAAAGAAAAAATGAAAATGAGAGAAAAAGAGAGAAGGGGCATTATTACTATCCTTTCCACACTTGTGCTTCAAAGTAGCACCATGTTTTCATGTAGAGAGTCTCATATGTTGTCACTTTCATATACTAGTGGGAATTTTTCATTATACAACTTGGCTTGTATATTCCGATGATGGGTTTCCTCAAATGCCCGAGGTTTTCGAGCAAGCAAGTTGGATGTGCACCCACTTAGTTTCATGTTGAGCTTTCATACACTTATAGCTCTTAGTGCATCAGTTGCATGGCAATCCCTACTCCTCGCATTGACATCAATCGATGGGCATCTCCATAGCTTGTTGATTAGCCTCGTCGATGTGAGACTTTCTTCCTTTTTGTCTTCACCATATTTACCCCTATCATCATACTCTATTCCACCCATAGTGCTATGTTCATGGCTTGCACTCATGTATTGCGTGGGGGTTGAAAAAGCTGAAGCGCGTTAAAAAGTATGAACCAATTACTCGGCTTGTCATCGGGGTTGTGCATGATAAATACTTTGTGTTAAGAAGATGGAGCATAACAAGACTATATGATTTTGTAGGGGATAAAGTTCTTTAGTATTGATATTTTGAAACACATGATTGTTTGTTGGGATGCCTGAGTATTGATGTCTTTATGTCAAACTATAGACTATTTGATACGTCCATTTTGCATCATGCTTTTATATTGATATTTATTGCATTATGGGCTATTATTACATATTTTGGTACTATACTTATGCCTTTTCTCTCTTATTTTGCAAGGTTTACATGAAGAGGGAGAATGCCGGCAGCTGGAATTCTGGACTGGAAAAGGAGCAAATCTGAGAGACCTATTCTGCACAACTCCAAAAGTCCTGACAATTTACGAAGAATTATTTTGGAATATATAAAAATATTGGGCGAAGAAAATACCAGAGGGGACCCACCAGGAGGCCACAAGCCTGGGGGGTGATACGTCCATTTTGCATCAAGCTTTTATGTTGATATTTATTGCATTATGGGTTGTTATTACACATTATAGCACAATACGTATGTCTTTTCTCTCTTATTTTACAAGGTTCACATGAAGAGGGAGAATGCCGGCAGCTGGAATTCTGGGCTAGAAAAGGAGCAAATATTAGAGACCTATTCTACACAACTCCAAAAGTCCTGAAACTTCACGGCGAGTCATTTTGGAATTAATAAAAAATATTGGGCGAAGAAAGCACTAGAGGGGGGCCACCAGCGATCCACAAGGGTGGAGGGCGCGCCCCCTGCCTTGTGGGCCACCTGGCAGGCCCCCGATGCCCATCTTCTGCTATATGGTGTCTTTTGCCCTGAAAAAAATCAGAAGGAAGCTTTTGGGATGAAGCGCCGCCGTCTCGAGGCGGAACCTGGGCAGAACCAATCTAGGGCTCTGGCGGAGCTGTTCTGCCAGGGAAAGATCCCTCCAGGAGGGGGAAATCAAAGCCATCATCATCACCATCGATCCTCTCATCGAGAGGGGGTCAATCTCCATCAATATCTTCACCAGCACCATCTCCTCTCAAACCCTAGTTCATCTTTTGTATCCGATCTTTGTCTCAAAACCTCAGATTGGTACCTGTGGGTTGCTAGTAGTGTTGATTACTCCTTGTAGTTGATGCTAGTTGGTTTATTCGGTGGAAGATCATATGTTCAGATCCTTAATGATAATTAATACTCCTCTGATTATGAACATGAATATGCGTTGTGAGTAGTTACGTTTGTTCCTGAGGACATGGGAGAAGTCTTGGTATAAGTAATCATGTGAATTTGGTATTCGTTCGATATTTTGATGAGATGTATGTTGTCTTTCCTCTAGTGGTGTTATGTGAACGTCGACTACATGACACTTCACCAAGATTTCGGCCTAGGGGAAGGCATTGGGAAGTAATAAGTAGATGATAGGTTGCTAGAGTGACAGAAGCTTAAACCCTAGTTTATGCGTTGCTTCGTAAGGGGCTGAATTGGATCCATATGTTTCATGCTATGGTTAGATTTATCTTAATTCTTCTTTCATAGTTGCGGATGCTTGCGAGAGGGGTTATCATAAGTGGGAGGCTTGTCCAAGGAAGGGCATCACCCAAGCACCGGTCCACCCGCGTATCAAATTATCAAAGTAACGAACGCGAATCATATGAGCATGATGAAAACTAGCTTGACAACAATTCCCATGTGTCCTCGGGAGCGCTTTGCTTTATATAAGAGTTCGTCCAGGCTTGTCCTTTGCTACAAAAAGGATTGGGCCACCTTGCTGCACCTTAGTTACTTTTGTTACTTGTTACCCGTTATGAATTATCTTATCACAAAACTATTTGTTACAGATAATTTCAGTGCTTGCAGATAATACCTTACTGAAAACCGCTTGTCATTTCCTTCTGCTCCTCGTTGGGTTCGACACTCTTACTTATCAAAAGGACTACGATATATCGCCTATACTTGTGGGTCATCAAGACTCTTTTCTGGCGCCGTTGCCGGGGAGTGATGTGCCTTTGGTAAGTGGAATTTGGTAAGGAAACATTTATATAGTGTGCTGCAATTTACTGTCACTTGTTACTATGGAAAATAATCCTTTAAGGGGTTTGTTTGGGGTATCTTCACCCCGACCGGAAGAGCAAGGAGTTGCCCCTCAACCTACTGCACCTACTAAAAATATTTATTACAAAATTCCTTCGGGTATGATAGAGAAACTGCTAGCTCATCCTTATACAGGAGATGGGACACTACATCTTGATATGCATCTAATCTATGTGGATGAAGTTTGTGGATTATTTAAGCTTGCAAGTTTGCCCGAGGATGAAGTCAAGAAGAAGGTCTTCCCTTTATCTTTGAAGGAGAAGGCATTGACATGGTATAGGCTATGCGATGATATTGGGACTTGGAACTACAACCGATTGAAATTGGAATTTCATCAGAAGTTTTATCCTATGCATCTGGTTCATCGTGATTGGAATTATATATATAATTTTTGGCCTCATGAAGGATAAAGTATTGCTCAAGCTTGGGGGAGGCTTAATTTAATATTATATTCATGCCCCAATCATGAGCTCTCAAGAGAAATTATTATTCAAAAAAATTATGCTCGGCTTTCTCATAATGATCGATCCATGCTCGATACTTCTTGTACTGGTTCTTTTATGAAGAAGAATATTGAATTCAAATGGGATTTATTGGAAAGAATTAAACGCAACTCTGAAGATTGGGAACTCGACAAAGGTAATGAGTCAGGTATAAACCTTAAGGATGATTGTGTTAAATCTTTTATGGATACCGATGCTTTTCGTGATTTTAGCACTAAATTTGGACTTGACTCTGAGATAGTAGCTTCTTTCTGTGAATCATTTGCTACTCATGTTGATCTCCCTACGGAGAAGTGGTTTAAATATCATCCTCCCATTGAAGCTAAAGTAGTTGAACCTATTAAAGTTGAAGAAGAAACTATTACTTATAAAGTTGATCCTATTGTTCCTACTGCTTATATTGAGAAACCACCTTTTCCTGTTAGAATAAAGGATTATGCAAAAGCTTCAACTATGGTTCGTAAGAGTTATACTAGAACACCTACACCCCCTGAACAAATTAAAGTTGAACCTAGTATTGCTATGGTTAAAGATCTCTTGGTTGATAATATTGATGGACATGTTATTTATTTCTGTGATGAAGCTGCTAGAATTGCTAAACCTGATAGTAAAGATAAACATAGACCCGTTGTTGGCATGCCTGTTGTTTCAGTTAAAATAGGAGATCATTGTTATCATGGCTTATGTGATGTGGGTGCTAGTGTGAGTGCAATTCCTTTTACCTTATGTAAAGAAATTATGAATGATATTGCACCTGCTGAGATAGAAGATATTGATGTTACTATTAAGCTTGCCAATAGAGATACCATATCACCAATTGGGATTGTTAGAGATGTTGAAGTCTTGTGTGGGAAAATAAAATATCCTACTGATTTTCTTGTTCTTGCTTCCCCACGAGATGACTTTTGTCCAGTTATATTTGGTAGACCTTTCTTGAATACCGTTAATGCTAAGATAGACTGCAAGAAAGATATTGTTACTGTTGGTTTAGGGGATATGTCTCATGATTTTAATTTCTCTAAATTTCTTAGACAACCCCATGATAAAGAATTTCCTAGTAAGGATGAAATTATTGGTCTTGCCTCTATTGCCGTGCCTCCTACTGATCCCTTAGAACAATATTTGCTAGACCATGAAAATGATATGTTTATGAATGAAATAAGGGAAATAGATGAAATATTCTTTAATCAAGGGCCGATCTTGAAACACAACTTGCCTGTTGAAATCCTTGGGGATCCTCCTCCACCCAAGGGAGATCCCGTGTTTGAGATTAAACAATTACCTGATACTTTGAAATATGCTTATCTTGATGAAAAGAAGATATATCCTATTATTATTAGTGCTAACCTTTCAGAGCATGAAGAAAAGAAATTATTGAAAACTCTGAAGAAGCACCGTGCCGCTATTGGATATACTCTTGATGATCTTAAGGGCATTAGTCCCACTCTATGTCAGCACAAAATTAATTTGGAGCATGATGCTAAACCAGTTGTTGATCACCAACGACGGTTAAATCCTAAGATGAAAGAAATGGTAAGAAATGAAATACTAAAGCTTCTGGAGGCAGGTATAATTTATCCTATTGCTGATAGTAGATGGGTAAGTCCCGTTCATTGTGTCCCTAAGAAGGGAGGTATTACTTTTGTTCCAAATGATAAGAATGAATTGATTCCACAAAGAATTGTTACAGGTTATAGAATGGTAATTGATTTTCGCAAATTAAATAAAGCTACTAGAAAAGATTATTACCCTCTACCTTTTATTGATCAAATGCTAGAAAGACTATCCAAACATACACATTTTTGCTTCCTAGATGGTTATTCTGGTTTCTCTCAAATACCTGTGTTAAAAGATGATCAGGAAAAGACCACTTTTACTTGCCCTTTCGGTACTTTTTCTTATAGACGTATGCCTTTTGGTTTATGCAATGCACCTGCTACCTTTTAAAGATGTATGACTACTATATTCTCTGACTTTTGTGAAAAGATTGTTGAGGTTTTCATGGATGATTTCTCCGTTTATAGAACTTCTTTTGATGATTGCTTAAGCAACCTTGATCGAGTTTTGCAGAGATGTGAAGAAACTAATCTTGTCTTGAATTGGGAGAAGTGCCACTTTATGGTTAATGAAGGTATTGTCTTGGGGCATAAAATTTCTGAAAGAGGTATTGAAGTTGATAAACCTAAAGTAGATGCTATTGAAAAGATGCTGTGTCCTAAAGATATCAAAGGTATAAGAAGTTTCCTTGGTCATGCTGGTTTCTATAGGAGGTTTATTAAAGCCTTCTCTAAAATTTCTAGGCCTCTCACTAATCTCTTGCAAAAAGATGTTCCTTTTGTTTTTTATGATGATTGTGTAGAAGCATTTGAAATACTTAAGAAAGCCTGGATCTCTGCACCTATTGTTCAACCACCTGATTGGAATTTACCCTTTGAAATTATGTGTGATGCTAGTGATTATGCTGTTGGTGCTGTTCTAGGGCAAAGAGTTGATAAGAAATTGAATGTTATTCATTATGCTAGTAAAACTCTAGACAGTGCCCAGAGAAATTATGCTACTACTGAAAAAGGATTTTTAGCAGTTGTCTTTGCTTGTGATAAGTTCAGATCTTATATTGTTGATTCCAAAGTTACTATTCACATTGATCATGCTGCTATTAAATATCTTATGGAAAAGAAAGATGCTAAGCTTAGACTTATTAGATGGGTTCTCTTGTTACAAGAATTTGATTTGCATATTATTGATAGAAAGGGAGCTGAGAACTCTGTTGCAGACAACTTGTCTAGGTTAGAAAATGTTCTTGATGACCCACTGCCTATTGATGATAGCTTTCCTGATGAACAATTAGCTGTCATAAATGCTTCTTGTAATACTCCGTGGTATGCTGATTATGCTAATTACATTGTTGCTAAATTTATACCACCTAGTTTCACATACCAGCAAAAGAAAAAGTTTTTCTATGATTTAAGACATTACTTTTGGGATGACCCACACCTTTATAAAGAAGGAGTAGATGGTGTTATTAGACGTTGTGTACCTGAGCATGAACAGGAACAGATCCTACGCAAGTGCCACTCCGAGTCTTACGGAGGACACCACGCTGGAGATAGAACTGCACACAAGGTATTACAATTCGGTTTTTATTGGCCTACTCTCTTCAAGGATGCTCGTAAGTTTGTCTTGTCTTGTGATGAATGTCAAAGAATTGGTAATATTAGTAGACGCCAGGAAATGCCTATGAATTATTCACTTGTTATTGAACCATTCGATGTTTGGGGCTTTGATTATATGGGACCTTTTCATTCCTCTAATGGGTATACACATATTTTAGTTGATGTTGATTACGTTACTAAGTGGGTAGAAGCTATTCCAACTAGTAGTACTGATCATAACACTTCTATTAAGATGCTTAAAGAAGTTATTTTTCCGAGGTTTGGAGTCACTAGATATTTAATGATTGATGGTGGTTCACATTTTATTCATGGTGCTTTCTGTAAATTGCTTGCTAAGTATGATGTTAACCATAGAATTGCATCTCCTTATCATCCTCTGTCTAGCGGTCAAGTAGAATTGAGCAATAGAGAGATTAAATTGATCTTGCAAAAGACTGTTAATAGATCTAGAAAGAATTGGTCCAAGAAACTTGATGACGCATTTTGGGCTTATAGAACTGCTTATAAAAACCCTATGGGTATGTCTCCATATAAAATGGTTTATGGGAAGGCTTGTCACTTACCTTTTGAACTAGAACACAAAGCTTATTGGGCAATCAAAGAGCTCAACTATGATTTTAAACTTGCCGGTGAGAAGAGGTTATTTGACATAAGCTCGCTTGATGAATGGAGAACCCAAGCCTATGAGAGTGCCAGTTTGTTTAAAGAAAAGGTTAAAAGATGGCATAACAAAAGGATAAAAAAGCGTGAGTTTAATGTAGGTGATCATGTTTTGCTATACAACTCTCGTTTAAGATTTTTTGTAGGAAAGCTTCTCTCTAAATGGGAAGGTCCTTACATTATCGAGGAGGTCTATCATTCCGGTGCCATAAAAATCAACAACGCCGAAGGCACAAATCTGAAGGTGGTAAACGGTCAAAGAATCAAACATTATATCTTAGGTAATCCCATAAATGTTGAGACCAATATAATTGACACCGTAACACCGGAGGAGTACATAAGGGACACTTTCCAGAACGTTTCAGACTCCGAAAAGGAATAGGTATGTGGTACGGTAAGTAAACCGACTCCAAAACGTTTCCAACGATAATTTTTCTCCATTTTGGAATATTTAAAAAATTAGGAAAATTAAAAGTAGTCCGAAAGTTGCACGAGGAGACCACAAGGGTGGAGGGCGCGCCCCCTGCCTTGTGGCCACCTCGTGTGCCCTCCGGACTCCGTTTTCTTGCATAATACTTCTTTTGGTCGGTAAAAATTCATTATATAATCTCCCGAAGGGTTTGACCACAGTACCACGTCAAAATCCCCTGTTTTCGTTTTGAGTTGTTTCTGCAGCAGTTTTAGAGCAAGATGTCTTCGCAAGAGTCAGTCGGGGAGAGTCGTGTCTCTCATCCTACGCCGGGCCCAAGAGCAAACAACGAGGCTGACCACTTTGTGCAAGCAACGGAGGAAGAGATGGAGGTCGATTTGAAAAGGGTGCATGCCATGGAGGAGGATCAAGAAGTTACCTCTCATCTTCAAACTGGATTCATGCTGGAGGAACTTCAGAGTTCAGCAATACCAAATTCGGTCATCCCTCCCAATGCTAACTTTCTCTCTTATGAAAATATGAAAAAGAGTGTTGCCTTTCCCCCGCAGCTATGAAACATCCGTGGGTGAATGGAGCTCTAGCCGTCACGGGTAAACTTCGCAAGGAAATAATGGATCTTAAGCAGAAAAATAATAAGCTCGAGGAGGAGAATCGCATCCTAAGGGGCATCATCGCCAAGAATATCGCATCACCACCGCCGAAGAAAGAGATATAAATACATGGGTATGGGCACTCCCCTTGGCAACTGCCAAGCTTGGGGGAGGTGCCCCAGTATCGTATCACACTATCACACCTTTACTTCTATTGTTTTTCTTAGTTCGATCCTTTTGGTTATATCTTGATCTAGTAGAATAAAGTTTTAGTATGATCTAGCTTTGAGTTTTGCTTTATGTTCCCTCTTTGTAATCGAGTCCGAGAGATATATAATAAAGAGTAGTTTTGAGTTGAGGGCTTTGCTTTCTTGCTATGATCTTGAGGGAATAAAATAAAAGAAAGAAATAAAAGGAAATAAAGAGATCATATATTGATCTTATGGAGAGTAATGACTTCACATATAAAGAGTATGATGAATAAAATTTGTTGGGAGTTGACAAACATAGTTTTGGTCATTGTTACAATTAATAGGAAGTAATAAAGAAAGAGAGGTTTCACATATAAATATACTATCTTGGACATCTTTTGTGATTGTGAGCACTCATTAAAATATGACATGCTAAAAAGTTGATGTTGGACAAGGAAGACAACATAATGAGTTATGTTTTCTTATATCCAAATAGAAGTTATATTGTCATGGATCCTCCAACATGTTGAGCTTGCTTTTCCCTCTCATGCTAGCCAAATTCTTTGCACCAAGTAGAGATACTACTTGTGCTTCCAAACATCCCTAAACCCAGTTTTGCCATGAGAGTCCACCATACCTACCTATGGATTGAGTAAGATCCTTCAAGTTGTCATCGGTGCAAGCAATAAAGATTGCTATCTAAATATGTATGATCTATTAGTGTGAAGAAAATAAGCTTTATACGAACTTGTGATATGGAAGAAATAAATGCGACGGACTGCATAATAAAGTTCTTTATCACAAGCGGCAATATAAAGTGACGTTCTTTTGCACTAAGATTTTGTACATCCAACCATAAAAGCGCATGACAACCTCTGCTTCCCTCTGCGAAGGGCCTATCTTTTACTTTTATCTTCTACCCTTATACAAGAGTCATGGTGATCTTCACCTTTCCTTTTTACACTTTTTCCTTTTGGCAAGCACTTGTGTTGGAGAGATCCAGATATATATATCCACTCGGATGTAGGTTATCATAAAGTATTATTGTTGACATTACCCTTGAGGTAAAAGGTTGGGAGGTGAAACTATAAGCCCCTATCTTTCTCTGTGTCCGACTGAAGCTTTGAAACCCATAAGTATCGCGTGAGTGTTAGCAATTGTGAAAGACTAAATGATAGTTGAGTATGTGGACTTGCTGAAAAGCTCTTGAATTGACTCTTTCTGATGTTATGATAAATTGCAATTGCCTCAATGACTGAGATCATAGTTTGTTAGTTTTCAATAAAGTTTCTGATTCATACTTTACCTTGTGAATGAATTGTTACTCTAGCATAAGTAATTATATGACATTATATGTTGTTGTTCTAAAGATGATCATGATGCCCTCATGTCCGTATTTTATTTTATCGACACCTCTATCTCTAAACATGTGGACATATTTTTTGATTTTGGCTTTCGCTTAAGGACAAGCGAGGTCTAAGCTTGGGGGAGTTGATACGTCCATCTTGCATCATGCTTTTATGTTGATATTAATTGCATTATGGGCTGTTATTACACATTATAGCACAATACTTATGCCTTTTCTCTCTTATTTTACAAGGTTCACATGAAGAGGGAGAATGCCGGCAGCTGGAATTCTGGGCTGGAAAATGAGCAAATATTAGAGACCTATTCTATACAACTCCAAAAGTCCTGAAAATTCACGGAGAGTCATTTTGGAATTAATAAAAAATATTGGGCGAAGAAAGCACTAGAGGGGGGCCACCAGCCATCCACAAGGGTGGAGGGCGCGCCCTACCCCCTGGGCGCGCCCCCTGCCTTGTGGGCCACCTGGCAGGCCCCCGATGCCCATCTTCTGCTATATGGTGTCTTTTGCCCTGAAAAAATCAAAAGGAAGCTTTTGGGATGAAGTGCCGCCGTCTCAAGGCGGAACCTGGGCAGAACCAATCTAGGGCTCCAGCGGAGCTGTTCTGCCGGGGAAACATCCCTCCGGGAGGGGGAAATCGAAGCCATCGTCATCACCATCGATCCTTTCATCGAGAGGGGGTCAATCTCCATCAACATCTTCACCAGCACCATCTCCTCTCAAACCCTAGTTCATCTTTTGTATCCGATCTTTGTCTCAAAACCTCAGATTGGTACATGTGGGTTGCTAGTAGTGGTTATTACTCCTTGTAGTTGATGCTAGTTGGTTTATTCGGTGGAAGATCATATGTTCAGATCCTTAATGATAATTAATACTCCTCTGATTATGAACATGAATATGTGTTGTGAGTAGTTACATTTGTTCCTGAGGACATGGGAGAAGTCTTGTTATAAGTAATCATGTGAATTTGGTATTCGTTCGATATTTTGATGAGATGTATGTTGTCTTTCCTCTAGTGGTGTTATGTGAACGTCGACTACATGACACTTCACCATGATTTGGGCCTAGGGGAAGGCATTGGGAAGTAATAAGTAGATGATGGGTTGCTAGAGTGATAGAAGCTTAAACCCTAGTTTATGCGTTGCTTCGTAAGGGGCTGATTTGGATCCATATGTTTCATGCTATGGTTAGATTTATCTTAATTCTTCTTTCGTAGTTGTGGATGCTTGCGAGAGGGGTTAATCATAAGTGGCAGGCTTGTCCAAGGAAGGGCAGCACCCAAGCACCGGTCCACCCACATATCAAATTATCAAAGTAACGAACGCGAATCATATGAGCATGATGAAAACTAGCTTGACAACAATTTCCATGTGTCCTCGAGAGCGCTTTGCTTTATTTAAGAGTTCATCCAGGCTTGTCCTTTGCTACAAAAAGGATTGGGCCACCTTGCTGCACCTTAGTTACTTTTGTTACTTGTTACCCGTTATGAATTATCTTATCACAAAACTATCTGTTACCGATAATTTCAGTGCTTGCAGATAATACCTTGCTGAAAACCGCTTGTCATTTCCTTCTGCTCCTCGTTGGGTTCGACACTCTTACTTATCGAAAGGACTACGATAGATCCCCTATACATGTGGGTCATCAGGGGGCGCTCCCTACCCCCCTGGGCGCGCCCCTGTGGCTTGTGGGCCCCCTGGCAGGCCTCCGGTGTCCATCTTCTGCTATATGAAGGGTTTTGACCTGAAAAAAATAAGAAGGAAGCTTTCGGGACAAAGCGCCGCCGTCTCGAGGCGGAACTTGGGCAGAACCAATCTAGGGCTCTGGCGGAGCTGTTCTGCCAGGGAAACTTCCCTCCCGGAGGGGGAAATCAAAGCCATCGTCATCACCAACGATCCTCTCATCGAGAGGGGGTCAATCTCCATCAACATCATCACCAGCACCATCTCCTCTCAAACCCTAGTTCATCTCTTGTATCCGATCTTTGTCTCAAAACCTCATATTGGTACCTGTGGGTTGCTAGTAGTGTTGATTACTCCTTGGAGTTGATGCTAGTTGGTTTATTCGGTGGAAGATCATATGTGCAGATCCTTAATGCTATTTAATACCCCTCTGATTATGAACATGAATATGCTTTGTGAGTAGTTACGTTTGTTCCTGAGGACATGGGAGAAGTCTTGTTATAAGTAATCATGTGAATTTGCTATTCGTTCGATATTTTGATGAGATGTGTGTTGTCTCTCCTCTAGTGGTGTTATGTGAACATCGACTACATGACACTTCACCATTGTTTGGGCCTAGGGGAAGGCATTGGGAAGTAATAAGTAGATGATGGGTTGCTAGAGTGACAGAAGCTTAAACCCTAGTTTATGCGTTGCTTCGTAAGGGGCTGATTTGGATCCATATGTTTCATGCTATGGTTAGATTTATCTTAATTCTTCTTTCGTAGTTGCGGATGCTTGCGAGAGGGGTTAATCATAAGTGGGAAGCTTGTCCAAGTAAGGACAGCACCCAAGCACCGGTCCACCCACATATCAAATTATCAAAGTAATGAACGTGAATCATATGAGCATGATGAAAACTAGCTTGACAGTAATTCCCATGTGTCCTCGGGAGCGCTTTGCTTTATATAAGAGTTTGTCCAGGCTTGTCCTTTGCTACAAAAAGGATTGGGCCACCTTGCTGCACCTTTGTTACACTCGTTACTTGTTACCCGTTACGAATTATCTTATCACAAAACTATCTGTTACCGATAATTTCAATGCTTGCAGAGAATACCTTACTAAAAACCGCTTGTCATTTCCTTCTGCTCCTCGTTGGGTTCGACACTCTTATTTATTGAAAGGACTACGATAGATCCCCTATACTTGTGGGTCATCGCTATTGCTTTGAATTACTCGTGTCTTAATATTCATGCCATGATTAGATTACATGATCAAGATTATGCTAGGTAGCATTCCACATCAAAAAATACCTTTTTATCATTTTCCTACTCAAGGACGAGCTGGAATTAAGCTTGGGGATGCTGATACGTGATAACCCACAAGTATAGGGGATCACAACAGTTTTCGAGGTTAGAGTATTCAACCCAAATTTATTGATTCGACACAAGGGGCGCCAAAGAGTATTCTCAAGTATTAGCAGCTGAGTTGTCAATTCAACTACACCTCAAAGACTTAATATCTGCAGCAAAGTATTTAGTAGCAAAGTAATATGGAAGTAACGGTAACGGTGGCAAAAGTAACAGTAGCAGTTTTGTAGCAATTGTAACAATGACAACGGCAAAGTAACGTAGCAAAGATCAATATGTGAAAAGCTTGTAGGCAATGGATCAATGATGGATAATTATGTCAGATGGCATTCATCATGCAACAGTCATAACCTAGGGTGACACAGAACTAGCTCCAATTCATCAATATAATGTAGGCACATATTCCGAATATAGTCATACGTGCTTATGGAAAAGAACTTGCATGACATCTTTTGTCCTACCCTCCCGTGGTAGCAGGGTCCTAATGGAAACTAAGGGATATTAAGGCCTCCTTTTAATAGAGAACCAGACCAAAGCATTAGCACTTAGTGAATACATGAACTCCTCAAACTACGGTAATCACCAGAAAGAATCCCAATTATTGTCACCTTGGGGTATGCGGATCATAACACGTAATAGGTGTCTACAACTTGCAAGATAGGATCAAGAACACATATATATTCATGAAAACATAATAGGTTCAGATCTGAAATCATGGCACTCGGGCCCTAGTGACAAGCATTAAGCATAACAAAGTCATAGCAACATCAATCTTAGAACATAGTGGATACTAGGGATCAAACCCTAACAAAACTAACTCGATTACATGATAAATCTCATTAACCCATCACCATCCAGCAAGCCTATGATGTCTACTACGCAACTTTATTCTTGTGGACACGTGTTGGGCCTCCAAGCGCAGAGTTTTGTATGACAGTAGCAATTTTCCCTCAAGTGGATGACCTAAGGTTTATCAATCTGTGGGAGGTGTAGGATGAAGATGGTCTCTCTCAAACAACCCTGCAACCAAATAACAAAGAGTCTCTTGTGTCCCCAACACACCAAATACAATGGTAATTTGTATAGGTGCACTAGTTCGGCGAAGAGATGGTAATAAAAGTGTAGTAATGATAGTAGATATTGATTTTTGTAATAGGAACAATAAAAAACAGCAAGGTAGCAATTGATAAAACGGAGCACAAACGATATTGCAATGCTTGAAAATGAGGCCTAGGGTCCGTACTTTCACTAGTGCAATCTCTCAACAATGCTAATCTAATTGGATCATATAACCATCCCTCAACGTGTGATGAAGAATCACTCCAAAGTTCTTATCTAGCGGAGAACATAAGAAGAAATTGTTTGTAGGGTACGAAACCACCTTAAAGTTATTCTTTCTGTTCGATCTATTCAAGAGTTCATACTAAAATAAAGCAAAGTTATTCTTTCCGTTCGATCTATCCAAGAGTTCGTACTAAAATAACACCATATGATACGCATCAACCAACTCTAATGTCACATAGATACTCCAATGTCACCACAAGTATCCATGAGTTAATTATACGATACGCATCAAACAATTTCAGATTCATAATACTCGATCCAACACAAAGAACCTCAAAGAGTGCCCCAAGATTTCTACCGGAGAAACAAAGACAAGAATGTGCATCAACCCCTATGCATAGATTACCCCAATATCACCTCGGGAATCCGCGAGTTGAGTGCCAAAACATATATCAAGTGAATCAATATGATACCCCATTGTCACCACGGGTATTCATAGCAAGACATACATCAAGTGTTCTCAAATCCATAAAAGTATTCAATCCGATAAAACGAAATCTCAAAGGGAAAACTCAGTTCATCACAACAAGATAGAGAGGGAGAAACACCATATGATCCAACTATATTAACAAAGCCCGTGATACATCAAGATCGTGCCATCTCAAGAACACGAGAGAGAGAGAGAGAGAGAGAGAGAGAGATTAAACACATAGCTACTAGTACAAACCCTCAGCCCCGAGGGTGACCTACTCCGTCCTCATCATGGTGGCCGCCGGGATGATGAAGATGGCCACCGGTGATGATTTCCCCCTCTGGCAGGGTGCCGGAACGGGGTTTGGATTGGTTTTTCGTGGCTACAAAGGCCTGCGGCGGCAGAACTTCTGATCTCGGGTTACCCCCAAGGTTTTTGGAATATTTGGGAATTTATAGGGCGAAGAGGTGGTGCGGGAGGCCACCGAGGTGGGCACAACCCACCTGGGCGCGCCAGGGCCCCCAGGCGCGCCCTGGTGGGTTGTGCTCTCCTCGGAGCTCCCCTCTGGTACTTCTTTGGCCCACCGGGTGTCTCCTGGTCCAGAAAAAACCTCCAAAAAGTTTCGCCGCGTTTGGACTCCGTTTGGTATTGATTTTCTGCGATGTAAAAAACAAGCAAAAAACACCAACTAGCACTGGGCACTATGTCAATAGGTTAGTCCCAAAAATGATATAAAGTTGCTATAAAATAATTGTAAAACATCCAAGAATGATAATATAGCAGCATGGAACAAGCAAAAATTATAGATACGTTGGAGACGTATCAGCATCCCCAAGCTTAATTCCTACTCGTCCTCGAGTAGGTAAATGATAAAACAGAATTTTTGATGTGGAATGCTGCCTAACATGTTCATCACATATTCTTTTCTTTTATAGCATGGACATATGGACTTTTATATGGTTCAAAGCAATAGTCCAGTTTTGACATGGAGATTTCAATACTCAAGCATATCAACAAGCAACCATGTCTTTCAAAATATCAACACTAAAGCAAGTTATCCCTAGCCCATTATGCACAATCATTGATCCATTCATGAAACACACTCACATATTAGCTACACCCAATGCTCAAGTACGATCATAGTGCCCCTTAGTTGGTGCTTTATAAGAGAAGATGGAGACTCAACAATAAAAAATGCATAAATTAAATAGAAAGGCCCTTCGCAGAGGGAAGTAGGGATTTGTAGAGGTGCAAGAGCTCAAAGCAAAAAAGATAGAGATAAAAACATTTTGGGTGGCATGCTTTTCCTGTCAACGAAAACGATCGAGTAGTTCCCAATACTTTCCATGCTTGATATATCATAGGCGGTTCCCAAACAGAAAATAAAGTTTATTCCTTTTTCCACCATACTTTCACATTCACCGGCTAACCGAATCCATGGGTGCCATCCATACCAACACTTTCCAAGGGATTTATTATTTGACAACATAAAGTAAATTCATTTTTCATTTCGGGACTGGGCATCCCTAATACCTTTGCCGTACTCTTGTGCAATGACAAGTGAATAAACACTCATCTTGAGAATAACACATCTAGCATGGAAAAATATCAGCCACCCCCTACCGTTTCATGAGCGGTACGAGCACAAAAAAGGAAAATTATTTTGAAAATTAGAGATGGCACATGCAAATTTGCTTAGAACGGCATGGCAATACCGCATATAGGTAGGTATGGTGGACTCATGTGGCAAAACTGGGTTTAAGGATTTTGGATGCATAAGTAGTATTCCCACTTAGTACAAATAGAGGCTAGCAAATAGATTGAGAAGCAACCAACCAAGAAACAAAAATTAACATAAACGAGCATTAAGCATAACTAACACCGAATAATGCACCACAAGTAGGATGCAATTTCATTGCATAACTATTGACTTTCGTGCTTGCATAGGGAATCACAAACCTTAACACCAATATACTTACTAAAGCATAATTACTCATCAACATGACTCACATATCACTATCATCATATGTCAAAACTATTACAAAGAATCAAGTTTATTTTTTCCAATGATCTTCATGAAAGTTTTTATTATATCCCTCTTGAATATCTATCACTTTGGGACTAGTTTCATATATTGCAATTACTTTTGACAAGCTCAAACAAATTTAAGTGCAGAACATGAGCATAACAATTTTCGTCTCTCAAAATAATATAAGTGAAGCATGAGAGAATTTCTTCAAAAATAATAAATCACACCGTGCTCAAAAAGATATAAGTGAGGCACTAGAGCAAATGACAAACTACTCCAAAAAGATATAAGTTAAGATCATGTGAGTAGTTAAGTAAATGGGTAGCTATGTGAGGACTCTCTCTTATTTAAAAGTTTCAGATCTAAGTATTTTATTAAAACAGGAAGTAAAACAAAATAAAATGAAATTCTAAGAATGGCACACATCATGTGAAGAAGCAAAAACTTAGGCTCAACCGATACTAACCGATAGTTGTTCATGAAGAAAGGTGGGATGCCTACCGGGGCATCCCCAAGCTTAGATGCTTGAGACTTCTTGGATTATTAACTTGGGATGCCTTGGGCATCCCCAAGATTGAGCTTTTGTATCTCCTTAATTCCTTTTATATCATGGTTTCCCTAAATCTTAAAAACTTCATCCACACAAAACTCAACAAGAACTCATGAGATAAGTTAGTATAAATCAATGCAAAAACCTTATCATTCTCTACTGTAGAAAATCACTAAAATTATTATTCAACATTGAATACCAAATGCCTCTGCATATTTAATACTCCCATCCTCAAATAGAATCATTAAACAAGCAAACATATGCAAATAATGCGAACATAACAGCAATCTGTCTAAACAGGACAGTCTGTAAAGAGTGCAATTGTACTCATACTTACCTAACTCCAAAAATTCTGAAAATTTACCACACTGTAGAAAATTTATCAGATATTATTGTGCAAAAAGTTTCAACATTGTATCACATTCTGGATTTTCTGGAGAATTATTGCAACAGCGATAAACTTTCTGTTTTGAAACAGCAACTCATATACTTGCAAAATAAGCATGGTGATGGCTATCCTTGCCACTTTTATTGAAATAAAAGATGAAAAACATTATTATAAATAACAGCAAGCAAATACTAATAAAATAAAATGACTCTCCAAGCAAAAATCATATCATGTGACGAATGAAAATATAGCTCCAAGTGAGGTTACCGATAATGTTGGAGACGAAAGAGGGGATGCCTTCCGGGGCATCCCCAAGCTTAGTTGCTTGGATCTTCCTTGAATATTACCTTGGGGGTGCCTTGGGCAACCCCAAGCTTAGGGTATTGTCACTCCTTATTCTCCTCATATCGATATCTCACCCAAAACTTGAAAACTTCAATCACTCAAAACTTAACGGAACTTCGTGAGATGGGTTAGTATGATAAAGACAAATCATTTACTTTGGTACTGTCAAAGACAAGATTCATAATTGTTCTCACACAATGCCTACTGTACCCTACAATTTCTACAACTTATATTATGCAATATAAGCCATGGAAACCATAAAACAAGCGAACTATGCATTGAAAACAGAATCTGTCAAAAACAAAACAGTACTTAAAGATCTAAATTAATGTCATACTTAGGTAACTCCAAAAATTCCGAAAATTTAGGAAAACATAGGAAATCTATAGCCCAACAACTGTAAAAAAATCAGAGTTTTTCGACGCTCCAGTGAATTTAAAAAATTCTCTTACTGGGCGCAAAAGTTTCTATTTTTGCTCAAAATCAAGTCAACTATCATCCACACTATCCCAAAGCTTTACTTGGCACTTTATTGAAACAAAAGCTATAAAACATGATTAATACAGTATCTTAATCATGTGAACACACAGAAACATTAGGTAAAAGTGTTGGGTTGTCTCCCAACAAGCGCTTTTCTTTAATGCCTTTTAGCTAGGCATGATGATTTCAATGATGCTAGCATAAAAGTAAAGAATTCAAACACAAAGAGAGCATCATGAATCACATGACAATCACATTTCAGTCTAACCCACTTCCTATGCAAAGGTATTTTGTGAGCAAACAACTTATGGGAACAAGAATCAACTAGCATAGGAAGGCAAAACAAGCAAAATTTCAAGATTTTCAACACATAGAGAGGAAACTTGATATTATTGCAATATGTAGAAGCATGTGTTCCTCTCTCATAATAATTTTCAGTAGCATCATGAGTGAATTCAACAATATAATTATCACATAAATCATTCTTTTCATGATCCACAAGCATAAAAAATTTATTACTCTCCACATAAGCAAATTTATTCTCATGAATAGTAGTGGGAGCAAACTCAACAAAATAACTATCATGTGATTCTTGATTGGCATAATAATATTGAGCATTAAAATAATATTGACAAGTTTCATTGATATCATTAATCTTTATAGCATACATGTCATCACCATAATCATCATAAATAGGAGTCATGCTTTCATCATAGTAAATATTCTCATCAAAACTTGGGGGACTAAAAATATCATCTTCATCAAACATAGCATCCCCAAGCTTATGGATTTGCATATCATTAGCATCATGGATATTCAAAGAATTCATACTAACAACATTGCAATCATGCTCATCATTTATGCCAAACATTTTATTGAATTCTTCTTCTATCAATTGAGCACAATTTTCCTTTCCATCATTTTAAAGAAAGACATTATAAAGATGAACAATATGAAGCAACCTCAATTCCATTTTTTGTAGTTTTCTTTTATAAACCAAACTAGTGATAAACCAAGAAACTAAAAGATTTGATTGCAAGATCTAAAGATATAACTTCAAGCACTCACCTCCTCGGCAACAGCGCCAGAAAAGAGCTTGATGTCTACTACGCAACTTTATTCTTGTAGACACGTGTTGGGCCTCCAAGCGCAGAGTTTTGTAGGACAGTAGCAATTTTCCCTCAAGTGGATGACCTAAGGTTTATCAATATGTGGGAGGTGTAGGATGAAGATGGTCTCTCTCAAACAACCCTGCAACCAAATAACAAAGAGCCTCTTGTGTCCCCAACACACCAAATACAATGGTAATTTGTATAGGTGCACTAGTTCGATAAAGAGATGGTAATAAAAGTGTAGTAATGATAGTAGATATTGATTTTTGTAATAGGAACAATAAAAAACAACAAGGTAGAAATTGATAAAACGGAGCACAAACGATATTGCAATGCTTGAAAATGAGGCCTAGGGTCCGTACTTTCACTAGTGCAATCTCTCAACAATGCTAATCTAATTGGATCATATAACCATCCCTCAATGTGTGATGAAGAATCACTCCAAAGTTCTTATCTAGCGGAGAACATAAGAAGAAATTGTTTGAAGGGTACGAAACCACCTTAAAGTTATTCTCTCCGTTCGACCTATTCAAGAGTTCGTACTAAAATAACGCAAAGTTATTCTTTCCGTTTGATCTATCCAAGAGTTCGTACTAAAATAACACCATATGATATGCATCAACCAACTCTAATGTCACCTAGATACTCCAATGTCACCACAAGTATCCATGAATTAATTATACGATACGCATCAAACAATTTCATATTCATAATACTCGATCCAACATGAAGAACCTCAAAGAGTGCCCCAAGATTTCTACCAGAGAAACAAAGACAAGAACGTGCATCAACCCCTATGCATAGATTACCCCAATGTCACCTCGGGAATCCGCGAGTTGAGTGCCAAAACATATACCAAGTGAATCAATATGATACCCCATTGTCACCACAGGTATTCATAGCAAGGCATACATCAAGTGTTCTCAAATCCATAAAAGTATTCAAACTGATAAAATGAAATTTCAAAGGGAAAACTCAATTCATCACAACAAGATAGAGAGGGGGAAACACCATATGATCCAACTATATTAACAAAGCCCGCGATACATCAAGATTATGCCATCTCAAGAACACGAGAGAGAGGGAGAGAGATTAAACACATAGCTTTTGGTACAAACCCTCAGCCCCGAGGGTGACCTACTCCCTCCTCATCATGGTGGACGCCGGGATGATGAAGATGGCCACCGGTGATGATTTCCCCCTCCGGCAGGGTGCCGGAACGGGGTCTAGATTGGTTTTTCGTGGCTACAGAGGCCTTCGGCGGCGGAACTTCTGATCTCGGGTTACCCCCAGGGTTTTTGGAATATTTGGGAATTTATAGGGCGAAGAGGCGGTGCGGGAGGCCACCGAGGTGGGCACAACCCACCTGGGCGCGCCTGGGCCCCCAGGCGCGCCCTGGTGGGTTGTGCTCTCCTCGGAGCTCCCCTCTGGTACTTCTTTGGCCCACCGGGTGTCTTCTGGTCCAGAAAAAATCTCCAAAAAGTTTCGCCGTGTTTGGACTCCGTCTGGTATTGATTTTCTGTGATGTAAATAACAAGCAAAAAACAGCAACTGGCACTGGGCACTATGTTAATAGGTTAGTCCCAAAAATGATATAAAGTTGCTATAAAATGATTGTAAAACATCCAAGAATGATAATATAACGGCATGGAACAAGCAAAAATTATAGATACGTTGGAGACGTATCAGCCTACGATGGAATTACTCACGCACGGCGGTGAGCATCATGAAATTGGTGATGGAGGAAGGTTGGTGATGATGATGGTGATGATTTCCCCTCTCCGAAGCCCCGAATGGACTCCAGATCTGCCCTCCCGATGAAGAACAGGAGGTGACGGCGCTCCGTATCGTAAAACGTGATGAATCCTTCTCTCTAATTTTTTTCTCCCCGAAAGTGAATATATAGAGTTGGAGTTGAGGTCGGTGGAGGTCCAGGGGACCCACAAGGCAGGGGGCGCGCCCTCCACCCTTGTGGACAGCCGGTGGGTCCCCTCCGGTTGATTCTTTTGCCAATATTTTTTATTTATTCTAAAAATATTCTCCGTAAAGTTTCAGGTCATTCCGAGAACTTTTATTTCTGCACAAAAATAACACCAAGGCAATTCTGCTGAAAACAGCGTCAGTCCGGGTTAGTTCCATTCAGATCATGCAAATTAGAGTCCAAAACAAGGGCAAAAGAGTTTGGAAAAGTAGATACGACAGAGACGTATCAACTCCCCCAAGCTTAACCCATTGCTTGTCCTCAAGCAATTCAGTTGACAAACTGAAAGTGATAAAGAAAGACTTTTACAAACTCTGTTTGATCTTGTTGTTGCAAATATGTAAAGCCAGCATTCAAGTTTTCAGCAAAGATTATGAACTAACCATATTCACAATAACATTTAGGTCTCACATTTACTCATATCAATGGCATAATCAACTAGCGAGCAATAATAATAAATCTCGAATGACAACACTTTTTCAAAACAATCGTGATATGATATAACAAAATGGTATCTCGCTAGCCCTTTCTGAGACCGCAAAACATAAATGCAGAGCACCCCTGAAGATCAAGGACTGACTAGACATTGTAATTCATGGTAAAAGAGATCCAGTCAAAGTCATACTCAATATCAATTAATAACAACGCATACAAATGACAGTGGTGCTCTCTAACTGGTGCTTTTTATAAGAGGATGATGACTCAACAATAAAAGTAAGTAGATAGGCCCTTCGTAGAGGGAAGCAGGGATTTGCATAGGTGCCAGAGCTCGAGCTTTTTGAAACAGAGATGTATATAATTTTGAGCGGTATGCTTTCATTATCAACATAACAACCAAGAGATCTCGGTATCTTCCATGCTACATACATTATAGGCGGATCCCAAACAGAATGGTAAAGTTTTTACTCCCCCTCAACCAACAAGCGCACTCCACAGCTGGTCCGAAACAACGGGTACCGTCCATACCAACAACAGTCCTGGGGGAGTTTTGTTTGAAATTATTTTGATTTGATTTGAGCATGGAACTGGGCAACCCGATTACCAGCCACTTTCTCATGAATGATAAGTGAATCAACACTCATCGTGAGAATAACCCACCTAGCATGGAAGATAATGACAGCCCCCAGTCGCTACATGAGTGATTCGGGCATACAAAACAGATTATCATTTGAAGGTTTAGAGTTTGGCACATGCAAATTTACTTGGAACGGCAGGTAAATACCGCATATAGGTAGGTATGGTGGACTCATATGGAACAACTTTGGGTTTATGGAAGTGGATGCACAAGCAGTATTTCCACTTAGTACAGGTGAAGGCTAGCAAAATATTGAGGAGCAACCAACTAGAGAGCAACAACAGTCATAAACATGCGTTAAGATTAACCAACATTGAGTGCAAGCATGAGTAGGATATAAATCACCATGAAGATAAATATCGTGGAGGCTATGTTGATTTTGTTTCAACTACATGCGTGAACATGTGCCAAGCCAAGCCACTCGAATCATTCAAAGGAGGATACCATCCTATCATACTACATCACAACCATTTTAAAAGCATGTTGGCACGCAAGGTAAACCATTATAAACTCCTAGCTAATTAAGCATGGCATGAGTAACTATAATCTCTAATTGTCATTGCAAACATGTTTCATTCATAATGGGCTGAATCAAGAACGATGAACTAATCATATTTATAAAAATAAGATAGGTCGAGTTCATACCAGCTTTTCCTCATCTCAATCATTTCATCATATATCGTCATTATTGCCTTTCACTTGCACGACCGAACGGTGTGGATAATAATAATAGTGCACGTGCACTGGACTAAGCTGGAATCTGCAAACATTCATTCAAAGGAGAAGACAAGGTAATATGGGCTCTTTGTTAGATCAACAATAATGCATATGAGAGCCACTCATCATTTTCATCGTGGTCTTCTCCTCTCGACCCAAAGAAAGGAAAAAGAATTTCAAAGAAATACACTGAAATGTTTTTGGAGTTTTTGTTTTTCTTAAGAAAGTAAAAACAAGAACGAGAAAAACTATTTACACGGGAAAGCTCCCAACAAGCAAAAGAAGAACGAGAAATCTTTTTGGGTTTTCTTTTAATAGTACTACTAATTAAACATGGAAAAGAAGCTAAAAAGAAGCTACAACTAATTTTTTGGATTTTCTCAAAGTTTTTCAAACACACAAGAAGAAAACGAGAAAAAGTAATAAACTAACATGGATAATACAATTAAAAAGTATGAACACCGACAACTGGAATGAGTGTGTGAACATGAATGTAATGTCGGTGAGAAATACGTACTCCCCCAAGCTTAGGCTTCTGGACTAAGTTGGTCTACGCCCATGGATCAAAGTAGCCCTCTCCTTGGTACTGAGGAGGATCCTGAGGGTTCCACTGGTTAGCGAGCTCCTGTGGCTCCCACTGATAAATAGACTCCTCATACGGATCAGGTGATGGTTCTGGCTCAGGAACTGGGGATCGCGTCCTCTCCCAATATGCATAAATGTCCTCGAGAAAAATGAGGTACCTGCCTGAATGAATATCGAACAAAGAAGGTGCAGTCAAAGTAATAATCTGATAAGTATCCTAGCTGAATACCAGGTTATAGATGAGTCTCTTGTCCTTATCATCGCTAATAAAATCATGTGCAACCATACTGTTATAGTCTAAGTATATAGTGGGTAGTAGCATCTCCTCTTCCTCATCATGCCTAATGGGTATCTCGAAGCATTTAGCAAGGCGGGAGGCATATATACCTCCAAAGATAGGACCCCTCGAATGGTTTAAACTCAACCATCGAGCAACAATAGCGCCAAAACTAAAAGTTCTATCACGAAGTAAAGCATGGCGCAAAATGGCGAGGTCAGGGGCACTAAGGCCTCCACTCTCCCCGCGACCAATTAAGCATCTCCCAGCAAATAATGAGTAGTAGCGCAAAACAGGAAAAATGTAAACTAGCCACTCTCGCTTCCGACACCCTTCTCTTTTCCCCTACGGTAACTTCATCAATAAAATCTTCCACATCTCTAGGACGTGGTTCATTGACGCTGCCCTCAAAAGGTAATTTGCAAACCTCACAAAAATCATAAAGCGTCATCTACTTATGCTCATCATATAAATAAAATTCTACTGTGGGTGGTGATTTCCTAGCATGAAAGTGAAAATTTTGCACGAAGGTATTAGTGAGTAGGAGGTATTGATCACACTTATTGTGGAGGAAGTCGGTGATGCCTGCATTCTCCGCCAAATAATAAAAATCATCATAAATTCTGGCAGCCCCCAAGAATGCATCACTTGGCCATTCACATGGCCGAACCTCCGCGGTGCAAGGAAGGTTGTACTTGGGCTTCTTCTTCTCCTCATTCTCATTTTCTTTAGAACCCCGACTTGAAGAGCCTCTCAACCATCTCTTCATCATTTCTTTTCCCTGAAAATTTCTGAAATTTTTAGTGACTCAAAATAGAAGTGAACCAAACTCAACAAAACTGATAGCAACTACTCCTACAAGTGTCTAGAAGCTATATCATGCATCAAAACTACTTTGGACCGTATAAATTTGTCATGCAAGCTCAAGAACAAGGTCACCACAGCAGCAAAAATTTGTAATATATAAAGCACTAGAACAAAAACTAATTGGACCATTGGAGGAGTCACATACCGAAGAACAATCCCCCTAAACAGTTTTGCAAATGGAGCTTTGCACAAGGAGATCGAAAATGGCAGCAAGATGAGCTAGAACACGGGTTTGAGCAACGGGATGATTTTTTCTGGAGGAAGACAAAGTGGATGGGTGCTGGAATAAGTGAGGGGGACCCACGTGGGACCCACAAGGCAGGGGGGCGCGTCCAGGGGGTAGGGCACGCCCTCCACCCTTGTGGTCCACTAGTGCAGCCCCCTGGTGCAATCTCAGTGCCAGAAATTCTAAAATATTCTATAAAATATCATACTAGGCATTTGGAGAACTTTTATTTTTGGAACATTTTTTATTGCACGGATAAACCAGAAAACAGACGGATAATACTATTTTTGCTTTATTTATTCTAAGTAACAGAAAGTAAAAGGTGGGTACAGAAAGTTGTGCTTTCTAAATTCATCCATCTCATGCTCATCAAAAGGAATCCATTAACAAGGTTGATCAAGTCTTATTAACAAACTTCTTTCGAATAACATGAAACCGGAGAATGTTTGAATAACACTTGGTTACCTTAATAGGGATATGCATGTCCCCAACAATAAGAATATCATATTTCTTTTTGACGGTAGGAAGAGGGAATTCAAAACCTCCAATAGTAATAGTTGAAATTTTTCCAATAGAATTGATACTATGAACTTGAGGTTGTTTCTTCGGAAAGTGTACCGTATGCTCATTACCATTTACATGAAAAGTGACATTGCCCTTGTTGCAATCAATAACAGCCCCTGTAGTATTCAAAAAGGGTCTACCAAGGATGATAGACATACTGTCGTCCTCGGGAATATCAAGAATAACAAAGTCCGTTAAGATAGTAACGTTTCCAACCACAACACGCACATCCTCACAAATACCGATGGGTATATGTTGGGGAATGTTGCATGGGAAACACAAATTTTCCTATGCTCACCAAGATCAATCTAGGAGATGACCATCTACGAGAGGAGAGATTGCATCTACATACCCTTGTAGATCGCTAAGCGGAAGCGTTAAGAAACGCGGTTGATGTAGTCGAACGTCTTCGTGATCCAATCATGATCCGTCCCGCGAACTCCGTGCCAAGTGCCGAACGGACGGCACCTCCGCGTTCAACACACATACGGCTTGATGATGCCTTCACCTCCTTGATCCAGCGAGCGATGGTGAAGTAGTAGCTCGAGTCCTCCGGCAGCATGACGGCGTGGTGGCGGTGGTGGTGGAAAAATCTCGGCAGAGCTTCGCTAAGCACTACGGAGAAGAAGATGGCTATGAGGGAGAGGAGGGGCAGCGCCATGGCATGAATAGATCTGTATAGGTGCGGCTGCCCTCTCTCCACCTCTCTATATATAGGGGAAAGGGAGGAGGAGAGACGCCCCTAGATCCAATCTAGGGGGCGGCGGCCAACAAGGGGAAACCCTAGATGGGTTTTTGCCCCCCCACCCCTTAGGAGACTTGGCCCCCAAGGCAAAGGGGTGGGCTGCCCTAGGGAGGCGCCCCACCTCCCCTGGCAACATGGGAAGGGGGCTTGGGGGGCGCACAGCCCCTTAGTGGGCTGGTGTGCTCCCTCCCCTTGGCCCATGAGGCCCCCCAACACTTGCCGGGGCCCCCCGAAACCCCTTTCGGTCATGCTGGTCATCACTCGGTACCCCCGAAACACTTCCGGACTCCAATACCCTTCATCCAATATATCAATCTACACCTCCGGACCATTCCGGAGTTCCTCATCACGTCCGAGATCTCATCTGGGACTCTGAACAACCTTCGGTAACCACCATAATGACTCAACTATACTTATATCATCACCAAACGTTAAGTGTGTAGACCCTGCAGGTTCGAGAACTATGCAGACATGACCGAGACACCTCTACGGTCAATAACCAATAGCGGGACCTGGATGCCCATATTGGTTCCCACATATTCTACGAAGATCTTATCGATCGAACCTCGATGTCAAGGATTCAGCTAATCCCGTATGCAGTTCCCTTTGTCTATCGGTATGTTCACTACTGCAGGATGCTGCTAACGCGACACTACGATCAGAGACCCTTTGACAAAACTGTGTGTGATGCATTAATCGCAAACGGGGATGTAAAAAAACCATCAAAAAAGATGCAAAATGTTTGCGATGGCGGAGACATCAAACACGGTTCAGATTTTAGTTACGTGTGCAATGCGGGGCATACGGTTGATCCAGAAGAACTGTTTACGATGAGGCAGAACAACAGAAACGGGCAGCCATATCAATGTGTGTGCGATATACGGCATACAGTTCACTCCGATGAACTATGTGCTATTAGCGAATGCAACAGAAACGGTCAGCCAGATCAAGGTGTGTGTGATATACGGCATACGGTTCACTCAGACGAACTGTTTTCGATTAGGGAAGAGAACAGAAACGGTTCAACTTAACAAGATGTGTGTGATATGCGGCATACAGTTCACATAGATGAACTGTTTGCGATGAGCCAAAAGAACACAAACGATTCGTGTAAACAAGATGTGTGTGATACGCAGCAAACAGCCCACTCGGATGAACTGTTTACGATGAGAAATTATAACATAGACAGTTACTATAGTTAGTTCGTGTGTGATTCTGTTCATACAAAAAACTTTGAAAAATGCAAACTAGTTGCTTGCGGTGGCTAGGAGTATCGCACACGATGCGTCTGCGAGTACTCGTGTGCGATGATTAGTAAGTTACACATATGTTTCCTTATGTTCACACGTGTGTGATAAATAACACGTGGCACCGCATACGGTTTTCGGGTTGTGTGTGTGCTCCACTTAGTCTTCCCGCACTCCAGCGAATGCTTCCCGCGCTCCACATGGGTGAATTGTAAAATCCACGCCTCTTCCCTCATCGATTTCCCGCCACCAGCTAATGGCTTGTTGCATATAACCCAGGCGGCAATGCACCGTCGCGACACTCTGCGCAGATCTAGTCCTCACCCATCTACCATTAGTTATTCCAAGCATGCCAGGCAATGACCAAAGCTTCGACGTCGACCCCTACCTGCGTTACATCTTCAGCGAGGAGAACGAGCCGGAGCAAGTTGGGGAGCAAGAGCTTCATCGGCCGGTGCAGGCACCACGGCCCATCGGCAGCGATATCGGCATGATAGTCCTTGGGCGCACAATCGACATATTACAGAGGAGGTGTGATGAGCAGTTTGCCATCCACCGTGCAAAAGATCCAGAGCTGCTCGGTGGCATGATCGATGACCCACCCGAAGAGCCGCCGTCACCAGTGCTCATCGAGAGCCTGATGCCCCGCAAGGAATGGGCAGAGGACCTCTGCGATTCAGTCAAGACACAGGCAGCCTGCGGCTTCATCATTGCCGGCGGCGGCCGTGTCAACCTCGATCCCGATGATGTGATGGCCAGGCTCGAGCGCATCCTTGGCAGAGTTGACGTCCCCGACGAAGTAGAACATCGCCAACGTAATATCTTGAGGATGCAGGTGATGGACGGAATTTGCTACTAGGCAAAAGACATGGAAATGGAGCGGTTCCGCGGAGATATCATGCGCGCGATTGCACGCTGTCAAGCTCTTCTGGAAGTGGCCCAGCAGCTCCAAGAGCCTCCTAGCGCCAGCAGCTCCGTAGGCGGAGGCGGGTCGGGACACTTGGAATGAACGGCCGCAAGGGTGCTATGCTGATCATGGAGTCCGAGAAGACCGTCGTCGGAAGGCCGCCAGCTCAGCCTTTTAGCCTATATTTTATTATAATTGTATGCATATGTAGGTCGTGAGTGTTTTGGGCCTTGCCGCATGTGGCATTTTAAATTATCCTGAATATGTAAGACAATTATTAACCGTTGCCATTGTAAATTTGCCTCAACGGCGAGCAGAGCGCGCAGGGACGCCAGAGCGGAGCGCGCCGCGGCCGCCTCAATGGCGACTAAAATGCACGGACGAACGCTAGCAGAGCGCGCCGCGGCCGCCTCAATGCCGAGCAACCACGTGGTCCACCTTCTGTCACCCCGTGGGAGGCGCGACGGTGCATCCATTGGACACGATGGTGATATCTTGACCGTGTGTGATAGTGGGCAGACACGTACACGTACATCCGAGAACGCGGGCCCATGTTTTGGGCTTCTGATGCGTGGCATACGGTTGATCCAAAAGAACTATTTGCAATGAGCCAGAACAACAGAAACGGGCTTTGTAGGCCCATAGCCATCAATAAATTTTGACCTTGTTTCTCGTCACATTGCAGATTACAACGCAATAAGTAATTGCAAATCTGTTCACACCTATCAAACTAATATGTGTTCACACTTAGCACCGGGCTATAAAAACTACCCACTCGAAAATTACTTCACAGTTCCTCTCCTCATCACCCACAAAACTGATCTTTCCTGTCAAGTCGTTCTGCCATGACCGGTAGGAGGAGTTTCGGGTGGACATATAACCAGGCAGCAAAGACCAAGGCCGTGGAAGCACTAGAGAGGTCCCGCCGCGAAGCGGTAGCCGCAGCAGAGATGTCCCGGCGTGCCGCGGAACCCTCGAACAAGCTCTCACGAGCACGCGAGGGCTCTCACAAGTGCAATCATCGCGTCAGCGATCATGATGAGCTAGCGTTGCTGAAGTCCTTGGCCGGCGACGATGACATTCTCACTGGCCTCATTAAGCAGTAGGAGCTGGTCGATGGCTTGATGAAGCTGCTCGACACCAGCGATGCCTCGGTTGACAAGGCGACTGGCCTCGTCGAGCAACTCATGGGTGACAATGCGAAGCTCCTCAAGGCGCTCGCCGAGAAGGAGGAGGAGGCCGCCGGCTGGAAGATGCTCCATGAGTAGAGTAGTGCCTCGAGGATGACACTGATAGCGGTCATTGAGGAACTGATGGGTGACTTGAGGAAGCTCCGTATCAAGTGCGAGCAGGAGGTGGAGGAATCCGTGGCTGCTTTCAAGCAAAGTCGTGAGGAATTGAAGAAGGAGCAGGAGGATGTCGTCGCTCGGCGATCCATCAACGAGTAGAGAAAGTAGCGACCCAGATTGTTGTCTGCGATTTCCATCTTCTCTTGCCCTCGTGTCTTCCGGGCTTTGCCGCATGTGGCATTTTAAATTATCCAGAATATGTAAGACAATTATTATCCGCGCCATTGTAAATTTGTCATCGTATTATCCGTTGCCATTTTATTTGTTGTCGTATTATCCGTTGCCCTATGTGGCAATTTAAATTAGGCCGGAATACGAGTTGAAAACACGAACAAAGCAAATGCTACCATGGGATCACAAGCAAACACCCTCCGTCCAGGTGCTTTAATTAACCCATTAATTGAGAAGTTGTGAGCGAGGCGGGCGGCTGGTGGATGGAGGTCAAAGAGATCGCTTCCCGGTGAGCATGGGCAGCCTTGCTGCTCGCACGTGTCCCGTCGAGCCTGCGAGGTGGACAGGATGCACGCGTCCCATCAAACCTGCGCGGCGGACTGCTCGCACACGTCCTCTCGAGCCTGCACGGCGGACTTCTCGCGCTCATCCCGTCTAATCAAACAGCTGCACGCATGCCACCGAGTATGGTTAAATTTTGGCAGAGATAGTGGCCGCACTTAAATGGTTACGGGAACACACGGTTCATATAATACAACCGTTTGCGATATTAACGTGTCAGCTATTTGTTTCAAAAGGACTTCATTGGCTATTAATGTGTGCTCCTTGTCTCAAACTGGATGATTTTTTTACCACGGCATATATGTGCCATGTCATGAAACCATGCCAAGTTTCATGTTTTTTGGGTGAGTTTTCAATTTACTGGGATTTAAAAACCGAGATTCTCAATGTTTCAGGATGACGAGAAGTTTGTAATTCCTTCCCATTGCTTAAATGAGACCTAAACATGCACCCAATGACACATGTACGATTTCCCACCCATTTTGCTTCACTGGAGCATGTGCTTGTAGTTCAAATTTGAATTATGGACTACATTAAATGCCTAGAAAACTTAATTAAGATATACAATGGCCAAACGAACCCTGAACAGTTTCAAATTTCAGCACGACACTCCTGTTATTCTATGTTGCCTGTAGAAAACAAAGTTCAAGGCGAGAAGAGGCAGCGATTGTCATTTCGCCCACAAGAGGGGCATGTTTCCCTACCGGAACCACGAGGGTTGCGAGAAGCTTCGGTTTGTAAGAGGCTTGTAATATAGCTTGGCCCAAATTGGACAATTATTTTACCACGACATATATGTGCCATGTAGTGACACCATGCCAAGTTTCATGATTTCCTGGTGAGTTTTGGATTTACAGAGATTTAAAAACCAAGATTCGCAATGTTTGTGGCCAAGCCAGGACGCCGAGATGGTTGAATTCATTCCCATTCGTTCCATGGGACCTAAACATGCACCCCAAGGACACATGTACATTTTTTCTAGCCATTTTGGTGCACTGGAGCATGTATTTGTAGTTCGGATTTGAATTATGGACATTAAATGCCTAGAAAACTCAATTAATGAATAAAAAAGATCAAACAAACCCTGAATAATTTCAAAGTTAAGTGTGAATCCCCCGTTGTTTCATGTTGCGTGTAGAAGAAAATACAAGGCTACAAGAGGGAGCGATTATCGATTTGCCCACAAGAGGACACGTTTCCCTATCGAAACCACGAGGGTTCTTGCGACAGGCTCTGGTTTGTAAGAGGTTTGTAATAAAGCTTGGCCCAAATTGGACAATGTTTTTACCATGACATATATGTGCCATGACATGACACCATGCCACCTTTGATGACTTTCTGGTGAGTTTTGGATTTATGGGGATTTAAAAACCGAGATTCCAAATGTTTGAGGACGAGCCAGGACGCCGGTACGGTTGTAATTCATTCACATTCCTGGCATGGGACCTAAACATGCACCCAAGGACACATGTATAATTTTTCTAGCCATTTTGGTGAACTGGAGCATGTATTTGTAGTTCAGATTTGAATTATGGACATTAAATGCCTAGGAAACTCAATTAGTGTATAAAAAGGCCAAACGAACCCTGAATAAGTTTAAATTTTAGCACGGATATCCTGTCATTCCATGTTGCCCGTAGAATAAAATACAAGGCGAAAAGAGGCAGTGATTATCGTTTCGCCCACAAGGGGGACACGTTTCCCTATCGGAACCACGAGGCTTCTTTGAGAGAAGCTCCGGTTTGTAAGAGGTTTGTAATAAAGCTTGGCCCAAATTGGATAATGTTTTTACCACGACATATATGTGCCATGATGTGACACCATGCCAACTTTCATGACTTTCTGGTGAGTTTTGGATTTATGGGGATTTAAAAACCAAGATTACAAATGTTTGAGGACGAGCCAGGACGCCGGTATGGTTGTAATTCGCTCCCATTCCTGGCATGGGACCTAAACATGCACCCAAGGACACATGTATAATTTTTCTAGCCATTTTGGTGAACTGGAGCATGTATTTGTAGTTCAGATTTGAATTATGGACATTAAATGCCTAGGAAACTCAATTAGTGTATAAAAAGGCCAAACGAACCCCGAACAAGTTTAAATTTCAGCACGGATATCATGTCGTTCCATGTTGCCCGTAGAAGAAAATACAAGGCGAAAAGAGGCAGTGATTATCGTTTCGCCCACAAGGGGGACATGTTTCCCTATCGGAACCACGAGGCTTCTTTGAGAGAAGCTCCGGTTTGTAAGAGGCTTGTAATAAAACTTGCGCCAAAATGGACAAAAAAATTCCTTGACATATATGTGCCATGTCGTGACACCATGCCAAGTTTCATGATTTTCGGGTGAGTTTTGGATTTACGGGGACTCAAAAACCAAGAATCTTCTCACGAAATGATTTCAAATAGCACACGGTTCACTCACGAAAGCCGTGTGCCTACCAAATCGTGGCCGATGCCCCCCTGCTGCACGCGCGATCTGAGTCGTGCGTTCTGATTGGCCAGAACCCAAACCCCACGGATCGTACGTCTGCACCGTTGGATGCTCCCAGATCGAACGGCAATCCTCAGCCCTTTCGACAGCACATGCAGTATATGGGTAAGCACTGTGCGCATGCGTCGTGCTAGCTCACGCTTCCTTCTCTACTAAGTTTTCTAAATTAATGTTGTTATATATCCAAACAGGCTACCGTTTCCCGCCACTCCTCTCATCAGTTTCCCGCCTCTTCTCCCATCGTTTTCCCGCTACCAGTGTCAGTGCTCATTGAGGGCTAGGCGGCAACACACCAGCCATGTAAATATCGCACACAGTTTCTAAAAGCACAAATGTGTGTGATAGGAGGGAGTAGGTCCCATAGGGTGACCAGCGTGAAACGCCTTAAAGGCAAGGAGGCAATTCCTATCAGTAAGGTGCGGCTTCCCATCGGCTAGCCTAGTTGAATAGATTGCACAAGTTAAGTGTGCTTGGGCTGGAGTAGTCCAAGGATGGGTGACCCGGTGGGAAGTTGCATATCTCAAGCTTCATTTAAATGCTATGACACGGTCATTATAGAGATAAAGAGATAAATATCTCTATAGTGACCTGTCATGGTGATTATATAAACCTTGGGATCCTTGTTTTGCTAATTTGTAGACTATGTTTTTATTGGTTATTTTTTTCTCTAAAAAATTAAAGAATGATTGACTCTATAGTGACCTGTCATGGCGATTATATAAACCTTTTTCAGGATTTTTTGCGCCGCATGCAGTGTATACGGGGTCTTCTGATCGACCACGTCTCCTTTGTGCGGTTTTTTGTGATGACACACATATCTGTGGGCTCCCCGAGTGTATATATATCATCCCTTGGACCAATAACGAGGGGTATGTGTTGGCCATGAATGGATTCCTCCTAGTTCGTGTTAGGGCCGGTCACCGTCACATGTCGTTCAACCAAAGCTCGATCTCATGCATTGTTAGGATTCCTTCCCACATGCTCGGATTGCTGGGTTCGACCTACACCGTACCCTGCGTATCTCGTCCTTAACTACCTAGCCTTCATGGTTGTTGTCTGTATCGAGAGGTAGGCACCACATCTAAATTGTACATTATTCTATATTGAAAACACACATCACCCCTTCCAACATACATCATTTTGGGCCTCATGCAAGAGGTGCTGGTTTTGTGGTCCCTCTCGTGAGATTTTTATGATGGTTCAATCTATTGGCCCAAGCGGTTTATCGACAACAACAGTTGTCATTTGACCAAACGATAGATTCACTGGTCCGTCTTATGGTAGGTCATGGCGACATGCATGTATGACCAAAGTATCATTACGTGCATCCGCCCCGCTGACACGAAGTGGGAGGTGGTGGGTCAAGCACCCTAGCTAGCTACGACATTATGTCATTATGGATATATCCAAGGGTGCTTTCGGGTTTGCGAGGTAGGTGCCACCAAAGTTGTGCATTGTGTATTTAAAGTTTTAAACATCACACCCAATATTCCTACATATATTTGGCCACTTCCAGGTGGTTCTTGACTTCTGGCCCCTCTCATCGATCTTCGACGACGCGCCCAACCGTGGGCCCGCGCGGTCAAAGTTGTGCATTGGAATTTTGAACATCACAGACCACCCTTTTCACTCATATATATTCGGGCCACATGCTGGTGTGGCTGTCTTCTGACTCTCTCTAACATTTTTTTTTGCTGCAAAGACTCTGATGACGCTCAATGGACACGGGTATAATGTCATAACCATGTGCGATGCAAGTGCACTGTGAATCACCACGACTGCACAAGCGCGAGCAAAGGTGGAGGTACTGGCTCAACTGTGTGCGATGCAAGTGCGCTGTAAAATCACCATGACTGCGCAAGCGCGAGCAAAGGGTGGAGGTACTGATACGTCCATTTTGCATCATGTTTTCCTACTGTTATTTATGATGTTTGTATGCATAATAATGCTTTTTGGAGTAATTATAATGCCTTTTCTCTCATAATATGCAAGGTATACACAAAGAGGGAGAATTCCAGCAGCTGGAAATCTGGACCTGAAAAAGCTACGTCAGGCTACCTATTCTACACAACTCCAAATGAGCTGAAACTTCATGGAGATTTTTATGGAATAAATGAGGAATATTGGAGCCAATAAGTACCAGAGGGGCCCACCAGGTGGGCACAACCCACCTGGGCGCGCCAGGGAGCCCAGGCGCGCCCTGGTGGGTTGTGCTCCCCTCGGCCCACCTTCGGTGCCCATCTTCTGGTATATAAGTCATTTTGACCTAGAAAAAATAAGGAGAGGACTTTTAGGACGGAGCACCGCCGTCTCGAGGCGGAACTTGGGCAGGAGCACTTTTGCCCTCCGGCGGAGCGATTCCGCCGGGGGAACTTCCCTCCCGGAGGGGGAAATCATCGTCATCATCATCACCAACAACTCTCCCATCTTGGGGAGGGCAATCTCCATCAACATCTTCAACAGCACCATCTCCTCTCAAACCCTAGTTCATCTCTTGTGTTCAATCTTTATACCGGAACTATAGATTGGTGTTTGTGGGTGACTAGTAGTATTGATTACATCTTGTAGTTGATTACTATATGGTTTATTTGGTGGAAGATTATATGTTCAGATCCAATATGCTATTTAATACCCCTCTGATCTTGAGCATGATTATCATTTGTGAGTAGTTACTTTTGTTGAGGTCACGGGAGAAATCATGTTGCAAGTAATCATGTGAACTTGATATGTGTTCGATATTTTGATAGTGTGTATGTTGTGATTCCCTTAGTGGTGTCATGTGAACGTTGACTACATGACACTTCACCATATTTGGGCCTAAGGGAATGCATTGTGGAGTAGTTATTAGATGATGGGTTGCGAGAGTGACAGAAGCTTAAACCCTAGTTTATGCGCTATTCCGTAAGGGACCGATTGGATCCAAAAGTTTAATGCTATGGTTAGAATTTATTCTTAATACTTTTCTCGTAGTTGCGGATGCTTGCGAGGGGGTTAATCATAAGTAGGAGGTTTGTTCAAGTAAGAACAGCACCTAAGCACCGGTCCACCCACATATCAAATTATCAAAGTAGCGAACACGAATCGAACCAACATGATGAAAGTGATTAGATGAAATTCCCGTGCACCCTCAAGAACGCTTTGCTTATTATAAGAGACCGTTTTGGCCTGTCCTTTGCCTCAAAAGGATTGGGCTACCTTGCTACACTTTTATTATTACTACCGTTACTTGCTCGTTACAAATTATCTTGCTATCAAACTACTCTGCTACTTACAATTTCAGTACTTGCAGATATTACCTTGCTAAAAACCACTTGTCTTTTCCTTCTGCTCCTCGTTGGGTTCGATACTCTTACTTATCGAAAAGGCTACAATTGATCCCATATACTTGTGGGTCATCAGGTACTGGCTTAACTGTGTGCGATGCAAGTGCGCTGTAAAATCACCACCTGCGCAAGCTAAAGGCGGGTAGTTTATTTAGAAATTAGGACGAACCGTGTGCGATAGACCAGCTAGCTAGAAATCTAAAAACAAACTACCCGCCTTGAGCGTTGCAAAAATCGGCAGTTCCGCCACTTTTCCTTATTATCATACACGCATATTCTTATTGGACCGTGCGCGATCTTGGGTACTCCCGCCCCGCATCAATTCCTTTACCCAAATTTTAGTAGCCGCCGTACTTCAATCGTCGCCCACACTCCTCTAGCACCAACCTTATAGTAAAATTGCAGTAGCCGAGGCATTTGAACCGTCGCCCTCCCTCGTCCACCACCATCTCCACCCACCATTACTAAAATTTTCAGTAGCCGCGGCGTATCCTCAAACACCACCACCCCCCTCCACGATCCCCCCACCCGGCCCCCTCCCCCTCGAACCCTAGCTCGTCGCCGCCACCGCCGCCAACCCCTACCGGTCTGCCCATTCCTCCTAGCTTAGATAATAAAGTTCAGGTTACCCAGCGATTCCCATACCATCGCCCCACTCCCCTGAGTTATTAGATGAGGCCTGCGGTGTCCCTCCCCACCAGATCCACATCCCCTGCTCCAGAATGTCGCAGTCTAAGCTCGACCACGTATCCCGGGGAGCCCGACGAGCGTTCGGCCAAGAAGAGGTTTATCATGGCCTCTTCGGCGGACGTTGCTGAGGTGGCCGCCGTTCGCCCCGACCTCTCGATCCCGGAGCAACACGTCGCCGCGGAAGCCGGCGAAGACATTGACTACGTTGCCATGCCGAAGGCTTCATGTCAGCAGGCTAGTGTATTACTGTATCTCGGGAAAGCTGGCTACGACATCAAGCTCGTCGACAGCGATGGCTTCACGCGGGCCATGTCACAGGTTAAGTGGTCCATCCCCAACCCCTCTGGTTCAACCGCCGTCGATCTCTTCGACGGCCTTGCCGCTGATTTCCTCCGCCAAGCGGTCAAGGATTTGCGATCCTTGTACACCATCGAGCCCATTTTGTCATTTCTGAAGGACACGTTCTACGGCGGCGGCTTGGGATCCTCAATTGCCAAGTCAGATCTCATCGACCACAACCACGAGGAGGGCACCCACAAAGGTTCTTCCAAGGTGAAACAGCCCATTTGTGACATCAGAGAGTGCACCATGGGTCTGTGCTCTTCAAACTGGAAGGATCCCGTCCATGACATGTGAGGCAACATCCTATCAGCAAATCTTACCTTTTCTAGCTTGCCAACCCGTACCCTTTGTTGTAGTAGCATTTTCCATGTGGTGCTTTAACTATGTCGTGTTTAATTATTTCAGTTATGCAAAAATGTATTGTTCAATAGGGCTATGTGATGTTTAAGTATGAATTGTCCACTTCAGTTTCATGAATGGCTATATTTGGTTATTTATAGTGAGTAGATGCCTTGTTTATCTGTATTTGGTTGTTAGGTTGGTTGCAGTGAGCATTTTTCTAGTTATCGAGCAGATGCCTTGTTTATATGTATTTGGTTCTTAGGTTGGTTGCAGTGAGCATTTGTCCAGTTATCAAGCAAATGTGTTGTTTATCTGTATTTGGTTGTTAGGTTGGTTGCAGTGAGCATTTGTCCAGTTTTCAAGCAGATGCCTTGTTTATCTGTATTAGCTTGTTAGGTTGGTTGCAGTGAGCATTTGTCTAGTTTTCAAGCATATGCCCTATTTATCTATATTTGCTTGTTAGGTTGGTTGCAGTGAGACTCTGTCCAGTTTTCAATGGCTATATTTGGTTGTTATACTGATCATTTATGCCTTGTTTATTTCAGTCATTCACAATGTGCTGTTCATTATGTGCAAGTCGGAATTGTGCCGTTCGACTGCATCAATACTAGTTTGAATGGCTATATTTGGTTCCAGTTATGCCTGGTGTAGTTAACACATGCCCTTTATTTCAGTTTTACACATTTATCCAGTGTGATGTTTAAGCATTACCTACGTTCTATTCATTTTCAACAATACCAGTTTGAATTGCAATATTTGATGGCTGTTAAGCCTGTTGTCAGTAACATTGCCTTCCATTTTATATCTGCTTTAACAGCATGCTGAAACCAACACATTCAAGCTATCATTTGGAGATGATGTTGTTTACCTTTGCTATATTTGTTTGATGTTAAGATTGCTGTACTTATCATGCCTTTCCACTACTTATGGAAGACAACAACGGGAGTGGCCACCATTTTCCGCCGAGGTTAGTTTCATCCCTCGGCTTGTACTCCCCCGTCGTTCCATAATGTAGTGCACATAGATCCAGGCCTGGACACTTGTTAGCTTCTAATATTGACTTGTTGCTTGTAGGTACATATGCCCTTGGCAAGGATCCACGCATCAACCCTTTTTGCGTATGGGGTAATGAGATATTCATGAACAAGCATCAAGTGAGGAAACTGATAAGGATTATTAGCAAAAAGATATGAATGGTGGCAAGCAAATTATTTGTTTATGCTCTATCCAACACAACAGTGAGCTGTAGGATGGTAACTACAAACTCTGCAGCCTTCTCTTTTTACTGCCCATAATGAGTTGTTAGACAGCAATGTCTGAATCTTTTTCGTTCGCAGTGGTTCCTGAAGCAGTTCACTCAAGATTACCTCACAAAGCACATGATTGGTGGACATGCAATGAAGGTTAAAGTATTTCATCTAGACTACAATGAGCATCGAGAAGTCCTAATGAAGACAGTGAAGGATGGACGGGCAGCCATCACAAGGGGTTGGCCTAGAGTCGTGCGCGCATTATGCATGGAGGAGGGCACAATATGGGCATTCCGCTTCACCTTCTCCAGCAACCAGAATGTCTTTTGCCTCTCTCTTTACAGTCTTTCGTACAACTGTGGTTCATCATTCTTTACTTGGTGCTTCTGTAGTTCTTCAGTATATGTACCTATGCATCGAATTATGCATTCATGGTTGAACCTATATTTATAATAAACATGGTTGGATATGAAATAAGTGATTGCCTACTTTCAAATTCAAAACATGTGATTTTTAAATTAGGGATTAATTAGGGATTACACTGCACACGGTTTGCGAAAGCGAAACGTCTGCGATAGACGTGGAGATCAGACATGTTTCTAGGATCCACTACGTGTGCGATCAATCTCTACTGCACACACGATCAGCCAAGAAAAAACATGTGCGATTAACAACAACATCGCACACAGTTCTTTCTTATTAAATGTTTGCGATAGTCACCTTATCACACACGCTTCGCAATTATGGACTGTTTGTGATGTTATGCGCATTGCAAACATTTGGTCATAGAAGAACGCGTGCGATAGATCGATCATCTGATGCGGGTACGATGGGTGAATCATGTGGGATGTATTCAAGCTTCGCATACAATTTTATAGCGACAACTATGTGCGCTCTTACATCGAATCGCACAGAGTCGAGGAAAAGTAAATGTGTGTGATTGTCTACTTCTATAATCGTGAATAGCGTGTGCGATAGTTGTCGTGTACGACGATGTTACGACGGTCCGATGTTTTGTAATCCTGTCCAACACTCGTACGACGATTAGCTAATCTTCTTAATTAGTTATCCTTACGGTTTGGGAAAAGCAAATGTGTGTGATTGTCTGCTTATCATACACGTTCTATAATAGTGAACCGTTTGTGATGGGTCGCGCATCGTAAACGTAGCACCACAGAATACCGACTGCGATGGCAATGCGAGCACAAACGAGTAGGAAGTACTATATATTCATCGAGGCTCCCTATCCCCGACATTTTCTGGGTCGTGTGGGAAGGACCCCCCCCCCTATCGCAGTCACTCACTTGGCGACGGTTCCGAACACCGTCGCGAAAAGGGGTTAAAAACCGTTTGTATAGCACCTCGTTGTACCAGTGGTTACTTGCCCGAGATTCAATCGTCGGTATCTCCATACCTAGTTCAATCTCGTTACCAGCAAGTCTCTTTACTCGTTCCGTAATACAAGATCCCGTGGCTAACTCATTAGTCACATTGCTTGCAAGCTTATTGTGATAATGTATTACCGAGTGGGCCCTGAGATACCTCTCTGTCATACGGAGTGACAAATCCCAGTCTTGATCCATGCCAACTCAACAGACACCCTCGGAGATACCTGTAGAGCACCTTTATAGTCACCCAGTTACGTTGCGACGTTTGGTACACACAAGGTACTCCTCCGGTGTCAGTGAGTTGCATGATCTCATGGTCATAGGAACATATACTTGACATGCAGAAAACGATAGCAATAAACTTGACACGATCATATGCTACATTCATAGTTTGGGTCTTGTCCACACATCATTCTCCTAATGATGTGATCCCATTACCAAATGATAACTCATGTCCATGACTAGGAAACCATAGCCATCTTTGGTCAACGAGCTAGTCCGGTAGAGGCTCACTAGGGACACGTTGTTGTCTATGTATCCACACAAGTATCTGAGTTTCCGATCAATACAATTCTAGCATGGATAATAAACGATTATCATGAACAGGGAAATATGATAATAACCAATTTATTATTGCCTCTAGGGCATATTTCCAACAGTCTCCCACTTGCACTAGAGTCAATAATCTAGTTCACATCACCACGTGATTAACACCCAATGAGTTCTGGGGTTTGATCATGTTATGCTTGTGAGAGAGGTTTAGTCAACAGGTCTGCAACATTCAGATCCGCGTGTACTTCGCAAATCCCTATGTCATATTATAGATGCTGCTACCATGCTCCACTTGGAGCTATTCCAAATGGCTGCTCCCTTATACGTATCTGGTTTGCTACTGAGACTCATCTGGATTGGTGCTAAAGCTTGCATCGACGTAATCCTTTACGTCGAACTCTTTATCACCTCCATAACCGAGAAACATTTCCTTATTCCTCTAAGGATAATTTTGACCGCTTTCTAGTGAGCCACTCCTGGATCACTCTTGTGCCCCCTTGCCAGACATGTGGCAAGGCACACATCAGGTGCGGTACACAACAAGGCATACCGTATCGAGCCTATGGCTGAGGCATAGGGGACGACCTTCGTCCTTTTCCTTTCTTCTGCCGTGGTCAAGCTTTGAGTCTTACTCAACTTCACACCTTACAACTCAGGCAAGAACTCCTTCTTTTACTGATCCATTTTGAACTCCTTCAAAATCATGTCAAGGTATGTGCTCTGTGAAAGTCTTATCAGGCGTCTTGATCTATCTCTATAGATCTTGTTGCCCAAAATGTAAGCAGCTTTACCGAGGTCTTCCTTTGAAAAACTCCTTTCAAACAACCCTTTATGCTTTCCAGAAATTCTACATCATTTCTGATCAATAATATGTCATCCACATATACTTATCAGAAATGTTGTAGTGCTCCCACTCACTTTCTTGTAAATACAAGTTTCTTGCAAACTTTGTATAAACCCAAAAGCTTTGATCACCTCATCAAAGCATACGTTCCAACTCGGAGATGCTTGCTCCAGTCCATAGAAGTATCACTGGAGCTTGCATACCTTTTAGCATCCTTAGGATCGACAAAACCTTCTGGTTGTATCACATACAACCTTTCCTCGCGGAAACCGTCAAGGAAACTTTGTTTTGACATCCATCTGCCAGATTTCGTAATTGAAAATGCAGCAACTGCTAACATAATTCCAACAGACTTTAGCATCACTATGAGTGAGAAAGTCTCATCATAGTCAACTCCTTGAACTTGTCGGAAACTTCTTTGCGACAAGTCGAGCTTCATAAATGGTGACATTACCATCAGCGTCTGTCTTCTTATTAAAGATCCATTTATTCTCAATGGCTTGCCGACCATCGGGCAAGTCCACCAAAGCCTATACTTTGTTCTCATACATGGATCCTATCTCGGATTTCATGGCTCCTAGCCATTTGTTGGAATCCGGACCCACCATCGCTTCTCCATAGCTCGTAGGTCCACCGTTGTCCAACAACATGACCTCTAAGACAGGGTAACCGTACCACTCAGAAGCTGTACGAACCCTTGTCGACCTACGAGGTTCGACGGTAACTTGATCCAAAGCTTCATGATCATCATCATCAACTTCCTCTTCAACTGACGTACGTGCCACAGAAACATCTTTCTGTGCTGCGCTACTATCTGGTTGAAGTAAAGGTTCAACAACCTCATCAAGTTCTATCTTCCTCCCACTCAATTCTTTCGAGAGAAACTCTTTCTCAAGAAAGGACCCGTTCTTAGCGACCAACACTTTGACCTCGGATCTGAGATAGGAGGTATACCCAACCGTCTCTTTTGGGTATCCTATGAAGACGCCGCTTTGGGTTCGAGCTTTTTCGGTTGAAGCCTTTTGACATAAGCATCGCAGCCCCAAACCTTAAGAAATGACAACTCAGGTTTCTTGCCAAACCACCGTTCATACGGTGTCGTCTCCACGGACTTAGATGGTACCCTATTTAAAGTGAATGTAGTTGTCTCATAACCCCAAAACAATAGTGGTAGATCGGCAAGAGACATCATAGAACGCACCATATCCAATAAGGTACGATTACGATGTTCGGACACACCATTACGCTGTTTTGTCCAGGTGGCATCAACTGTGAAACAATTCCACATTGCCTTAAGTGATTGCCAAACTCATAACTCAGATATGCTCCCCCTCGATCGGATCGTAGGAATTTAATCTTCTTGTTACGACGATTCTCAACTTCACTCTGAAATTGCTTGAACTTTTCAAATGTTTCAGACTTATGCTTTATTATGTAAATATACCCATATCTACTCAAATCATCGATGAAGGTGAGGAAATAACGATATCCACTACACACGTCAACACTCATCGGACCGCACACATCAGCATGTATGATTTCCAACAAGTCACTTGCCAGTTCTATTGTTCCGAAAAATGGGGTTTTAGTCATCTTGCCAATGAGTCATGGTTCACATGTGTCAAGTGATTCAAAATCAAGTGACTCCAAAAGTCCATCAGCATGGAGTTTCTTCATGCGCTTTACACCAATATGACTTAAGCAGCAGTGCCACAAGTATGTGGTACTATCATTATTAACTTCGTATCTTTTGGCATCAATATTATGAACATGTGTATCACTACGATCGAGATTCAATAAACCATTCACATTGGGTGCATGACCATAGAAGGTATTATTCATGTAAACAGAATAACAATTATTCTCTAACTTAAATGAATAACCGCATTACAATAAACACGATATCATCATGTTCATGCTCAACGCAGACACCAAATAACATTTATCTAGGTTTAACACTAATCCCGAAGGTAGAGGGAGCGTGCGATGGTGATCACATCAACCTTGGAAACACTTCCAACACACACCGTCACCTCCCCCTTAGCTAGTCTCCGTTTATTCCACACCTTTTGTTTCGAGTTACCAATATTAGCAACTGAACCGGTATCTAATACCCAGGTGCTACTAGGAGTACTAGTAAGGTACACATCAATAACACGTGTATCAAATATACTTTTGTTGAAGTTGCCAGCCTTCTTATCTACCAAGTATTTGGGGCAGTTCTGCTACCAGTGACCGTTCCCCTTACAATAGAAGTACTTAGTCTCGGTTTTGGGTTCAACCTTGGGTTTCTTCACTGGAGCGGCAACTGGCTTGCCATTCATGAAGTTTCCCTTCTTGCCCTTGCCCTTCTTGAAACCAGTGGTTTTGTTAGCCATCAAAACTTGATGCTCCTTCTTGATTTCTACCTTCGCGGCCTTAAGCACCATGAACTGATCCGGGATCATCTCCATCCCTTGCATGTTATAGTTCATCATGAAGCTCTAGTAGCTTGGTGATAGTGACTGGAGAACTCTACCAATCACTATCTTATCTGGAAGATTAACTCCCACTTGATTCAAGCGATTGTAGCACCCAGACATTCTGAGCACACATGCTCACTGGCTGAGCTATTCTCCTCCATCTTGTAGGCAAAGAACTTGTCAGAGGTCTCATACCTCTCAACATGGGCATGAGCCTGAAATATCAATTTCAACTCTTGAAACATCTCATATGTTCCATGGCGTTCAAAACACCTTTGGAGCCCCGATTCTAAGCTGTAAAGCATGGCGCACTAAACTATCAAGTAGTCATCAGAACGTGTCTGCCAGATGTTCACAACATCCATAGACGACGCTAGAGGGGTTGGCACACCGAGCGGTGCATCAAGGACATAAGCCTTCTATGCAGCAGTGAGGACAATCCTCAGACTACGGCCCTAGTCCGCATAATTGCTTACAATATCTTTCAACTTAGTCTTTCTCTAGGAACGTATTTAAAAACAGGGAGCTATAGCGCGAGCTATTGATCTACAACATAATTTGCAAAGACAACTTAGACTATTGTTCATGATAATGAGTTCAATTAATCATATTACTTAAGAACTCCCACTCAAATCAACATCCCTCCGGTTGTCCGAGTGTAACACGATCCAAATTCACCAACCCAAGTCCGATCATCACGTGAGATGAGGTGGTTTCAATGGTGAACATCTCCATGTTGATCATATCTACTATATGACTCATGTTCGACATTTCGGTCTCTTGTGTTCTGAGGCCATATCTGTACATGCTAGGGTCGTCAAGTTTAACCCAAGTGTTCCGCATGTGCAAAACTGGCTTGCACCCATTGTATGTGAACGTATGCAGTTCCTCAGCTAATCCTGTATGCAGTTCCCTTTGTCTATCGGTATGTTACTTGCCCGAGATTCGATCATCGGTATCTCCATACCTAGTTCAATCTCGTTGCCGGCAAGTCTCTTTACTCGTTCCGTAATACAAGATCTCGTGGCTAACTCATTAGTCACATTGCTTGCAAGCTTATTGTGATAATGTATTACCGAGTGGGCCCTGAGATACCTCTCCGTCATACGGAGTGACAAATCCCAGTCTTGATCCATGCCAACTCAACAGACACCCTCGGAGATACCTGTAGAGCACCTTTATAGTCACCCAGTTACGTTGCGACATTTGGTACACATAAGGTACTCCTCCGGTGTCAGTGAGTTGCATGATCTCATGGTCATAGGAACATATACTTGACATGCAGAAAACGATAGCAATAAACTTGACACGATCATATGCTACGTTCATAGTTTGGGTCTTGTCCATCACATCATTCTCCTAATGATGTGATCCCGTTACCAAATGACAACTCATGTCCATGACTAGGAAACCATAGCCATCTTTGGTCAACGAGCTAGTCCGGTAGAGGCTCACTAGGGACACGTTGTTGTCTATGTATCCACACAAGTATCTGAGTTTCCGATCAATACAATTCTAGCATGGATAATAAACGATTATCATGAACAGGGAAATAGGATAATAACCAATTTATTATTGCCTCTAGGGCATATTTCCAACAGTATAGTAGTTGATTTATCAGCCATTTGCAAAGAGATTTCAGTAGGTGTCAACTTATTCAATTCAAGTCTACGATATAAAGAGAAAGGCATAACACTAACATCGGCTCCCAAATCACATAAAGCAGTTTTAACATAGTTTCTTTTAATGGAGCATGGTATAGTTGGTATTCCTGGATCTCCTAGTTTCTTTGGTATTCCACCCTTAAAAGTATAATTAGCAAGCATGGTGGAAATTTCATCCTCCGGTATCTTTCTTTTATTTGTAACAATATCATTCATATACTTGGCATAAGGAGACATTTTCAGAATATCAGTCAAACGCATACGCAAAAAGACAGGTCTAAGCATTTCAACAAAGCACTCAAAATCCTCATCATACTTTTTCTTGGATGGTTTAGGAGGAAAGGGCATGGGTTTCTGAACCCATGGTTCTCTTTCTTTACCATGTTTCCTAGCAACGATGTCTCTCTTATCATAACGTTGATTCTTGGATTGTGGGTTATCAAGATCAACAGCAGGTTCTACCTCCACATCATTATCATTACTAGGTTGAGCATCAACATGAACATCATCATTAACATTAGCACTAGGTTCATGTTCATCACCAGATTGTGTCTCAGCATCAGAAATAGAAATATCATTTGGATTCTCAAGTGTGTCTATAACAGGTTCACTAGAAGCATGCAAAGTCCTATCAGTTTTCATTTTCTTTTTAGAAGGACTAGGTGCATCAGTATTAATTCTCTGAGAATCTTGCTCAATTCTCTTAGGATGGCCTTCAGGATACAAAGGTTCCTCAGTCATTCTACCACCCCTAGTCATAACCCTAACAGCATTATCATTGTTCTTACTATTCAACTCATTGAGCAAATCATCATGTGCCTTAAGTACTTGTTCTACTTGAGTTTTAACCATGGAAGCATGCTTACTAATAATCTTAAGATCACTAACAGTTCTACTCATATAATCACCCAAGCAGTCAAGCATGTAAGCATTACATTTCAATTGTCTACTAACATAAGCATTGAAGTTCTCTTGTTTAACAATAAAATTATCAAACTCATCCAAGCATTGACTAGCAGACTTATTATAAGGGATATCACCTTTATCAAATCTATAGAGAGAATTTACCTCTACTACCTGTGTCGGGTTATCAAGACCATGTATCTCTTCAATAGGTGGTAAATTCTTAACATCTTCAGCTTTAATACCTTTTTCTTTCATAGATTTCTTTGCCTCTTGCATATCTTCAGGACTGAGGAATAGAATACCTCTTTTATTTGGAGTTGGCTTAGGAGTTGGTTCAGGAAGTGCCCAATCATTATCATTACTCAATATATTATTCAATAGCAATTCAGCTTGCTCAACAGTTTGTTCCCTGAAAACACAACCAGCACAACTATCTAGGTGGTCCCTAGAAGCATCGGTTAGTCCATTATAAAAGATATCAAGTATTTCATTTTGCTTGAGAGGATGATCAGGCAAAGCATTAAGTAATTGAAGAAGCCTCCCCCAAGCTTGTGGGAGACTCTCTTCTTCAATTTGCACAAAGTTAAATATTCCCTTTAAAGCAGCTTGTTTCTTATGAGCAGGGAAATATTTTTCAGAGAAGTAGTAAATCATATCCTGGGGACTACGCACACAACCAGGAGCAAGAGAATTAAACCATAACTTAGCATCACCCTTTAACGAGAAAGGAAACAGTTTAAGAATATAGTAATAACGATTTTTTTTCCTCATGAGTAAATAGGGTGGCTATATCATTCAATTTAGTAAGATATGCCACAACAGTTTCAGATTCATAACCATGGAAAGGATCAGATTCAACCAAAGTAATTAACTCAGGATCGATAGAGAATTCATAATCCTTATCAGTAACAAAGATAGGCGAAGTAGCAAACTTAGGATCATATTGCATTCTAGCATTCAAAGATTTTTCTTTCCACTTGCATAATAATTTCTTAAGATCATCTCTATCCTTACAAGCAAGAAAGTCCCTAGCTACCTCTCCATCCATAACATAACCCTCAGGCATAACAGGAAGTTCATATCTAGGAGAGCTAGTCTTATCAGGTGTTTCAAAGTTTTCAGTTTCAATAATTTCATCAGTTTCAGAAATATCATCATCTTCAGCATAATCAATAGTTCTAACTCTAGCAAGATGTTCATCAAGTAATTCACCCAGTGGCACAGTAGTAGCATCATAAGCATCATTTATAGTAGAAGTAGCATCATCAATAACATGCGACATATCAGAATCAATAGCAGGTGTAGGTGTCGCAAGCTTACTCAAAACAGAAGGTGAATCAAGTGCGGAGCTAGATGGCAGTTCCTTACCTCCCCTCGTAGTAGAGGGAAAAATCTTGGTTCTAGTATCTTTCAAATTCCTCATAGTGATCAACAGATATAAATCCCAAGTGACTCAGAGAATAGAGCTATGCTCCCCGGCAACGGCGCCAGAAAAAGGTCTTGATAACCCACAAGTATAGGGGATCGCAACAGTTTTCGAGGGTAGAGTATTCAACCCAAATTTATTGATTCGACACAAGGGGAGCCAAAGAATATTCTCAATTATTAGCAGCTGAGTTGTCAATTCAACCACACCTGAAAGACTTAATATCTACAGCAAAGTATTTAGTAGCAAAGTAGTATGGAAGTAATGGTAACGGTGGCAAAAGTAATAGTAGCAGTTTTGTAGCAATTGTAACAGTGGCAACGGCAAAGTAATGTAGCAAAGATCAATATGTGAAAAGCTCGTAGGCAATGGATCAATGATGGATAATTATGTCGGATGGCATTCATCATGCAACAGTCATAACCTAGGGTGACACAGAACTAGCTCCAATTCATCAATATAATGTAGGCATGTATTCCGAATATAGTCATACGTGCTTATGGAAAAGAACTTGCATGACATCTTTTGTCCTACCCTCCCGTGGCAGCGGGGTCCTAATGGAAACTAAGGGATATTAAGGCCTCCTTTTAATAGAGAATCAGACCAAAGCATTAGCACTTAGTGAATACATGAACTCCTCAAACTACGGTAATCACCGGAAAGAATCCCAATTATTGTCACCTTGGGGTATGCGGATCATAACACGTAATAGGTGTCTACAACTTGCAAGATAGGATCAAGAACACATATATATTCATGCAAACATAATAGTTTCAGATCTGAAATCATGGCACTCGGGCCCTAGTGACAAGCATTAAGCATAGCAAAGTCATAGCAACATCAATCTGGGAACATAGTGGATACTAGGGATCAAACCCTAACAAAACTAACTCGATTACATGATAAATCTCATCCAACCCATCACCGTCCAGCAAGCCTACGATGGAATTACTCACGCACGGCGGTGAGCATCATGAAATTGGTGATGGAGGAAGGTTGGTGATGATGATGGCGACGATTTCCCCTCTCTGGAGCCCCGAACGGACTCCAGATCTGCCCTCCCGATGAAGAACAGGAGGTGACGGCGGCTCCGTATTGTAAAACGCGATGAATCCTTCTCTCTGATTTTTCCCCCGAAAGTGAATATATATAGTTGGAGTTGAGGTCGGTGGAGGTCCAGGGGACCCACAAGGCAGGGGGGCACGCCCTAGGGGGGCGCGCCCTCCACCCTTGTGGACAGCCGGTGGGTCCCCTCTGGTTGATTCTTTCGCCAATATTTTTTATGTATTCCAAAAATATTCTCCGTAAAGTTTCAGGTCATTCCGAGAACTTTTATTTCTGCACAAAAATAACACCAAGGCAATTCTGCTGAAAACAGCGTCAGTCCGGGTTAGTTCCATTCAAATCATGCAAATTAGAGTCCAAAACAAGGGCAAAAGAGTTTGGGAAAGTAGATACGACGGAGACGTATCAATACGTCTCTATTGAATATATAATTTTGGATTGTTTCATGCCAATATTCTACGACTTTCATATACTTTTGGCAACATTTTATATTATTTTTGGGACTAACATATTGATCTAGTGCCCAGTGTGAGTTCTTGTTTGTTGCATGTTTTTTGTTTCATAGAATATCCATATCAAACCAAGTCCAAACGTGATAAAAAATTATGGAGATTAATTTTGAAATATATGTGAATTTTTGGAAGAAGAATCAACGCAAGACGGTGCTCGAGGGGCCCACTAGGCATCAGGGCGCGCCGTGGTACCGAGTGAGCACCTCATAAGGCGGTTGATGCCCTTCTTTCGCCGCAAGAAAGATAATATCCGGAAAAAAGATCGTGTTAAAATTTCAGCCCAATAGGATTTACGGATCTCCGGGAATTTAAGAAATGGTTTTCGGCCAGAAAACAGGAACGCGAAACAGAAGAGAACATAGAGAGAGAGAGAGAGAGAGATCCAATCTAGGAGGGGCTCCTGCCCCTCTGTTGCCATGGCGGCCATGGACCAGAGGGGGAACTCTCCTCCCATCTAAGGGGGAGGCCAAGGAAGAAGAAGAAGGAGCACGGCACTAGAGAGGCTAGCAAACGTGGAAGGGTGAGAGTGCGTATAATCCATGGACTCAACATTGGTCATAAAGAACTAACATACTTATTGCAAAAATCTATTAGTCATCGAAACAAAGTACTACGCGCATGCTCCTTGGGGGATATATTGGTAGGAAAAGACCATCGCTCGTCCCCGACCACCACTCATAAGGAAGACAATCAAAAAATACCTCATGCTCCAACTTCGTTACATAACGGTTCACCATACGTGCATGCTACGGAAATCACAAATCTCAACACAAGTATTTCTCCAATTCACAATTACTCACTAGCATGACTCTAATATCACCATCTCTATATCTCAAAACAATCATAAGGAATCAAACTTCTCATAGTATTCAATGCACTTTATATGAAAGTTTTTATCATATCCCTCTTGGATGCCTATCATATTAGGACTAAATTCATAACCAAAGCAAATTACCACGCTGTTTAGAGACTCTCAAAATAATATAAGTGGAGCATGAGAGTTCAATAATTTCTACAAAATAAGGCCATCGCCGCGCTCTAAAAAGATATAAGTGAAGCACCAGAGAAAAATTGCCTAGCTTAAAAGGTGTGTACAGCAAGTATGATTGTGTCAAACTAAAAAACAAAGACTCAAATCATACAAGATGCTCCAAGCAAAACACATATCATGTGGTGAATAAAAATATAGCCTCAAGTAAAGTTACCGATAGACGAAGACAAAAGAGGGGATGCCTTCCGGGGCATCCCCAAGCTTAGGCTCTTGGTTGTCCTTGAATATTACCTTGGTGTGCCTTGGGCATCCCCAAGCTTAGGCTCTTGCCACTCCTTATTCCATAGTCCATCAAATCCTTACCCAAAACTTGAAAACTTCACAACACAAAACTCAACAGAAAATCTCATAAGCTCCGTTAGTATAAGAAAATAAATCACCACTTTTGGTACTGTTGTGAACTCATTCTTTATTTATATTGGTGTAATATATACTGTATTCTGACTTCTCCATGGCTCATACCCCCCGATACTACCCATAGATTCATCAAAATAAGCAAACAACACATAGAATACAGAATCTGTCAAAAAAGAACAGTCTGCGAAGATCTGAATTTTTCTAATACTTATGTAACTCCAAAACTTCTGAAAAATTATGACAACAGAGTAAATTTGTATATCAATCTTGTGTAAAAAACTCAGGGTTTTTCCACGCTCCAGTGAATCTAAACAATTCTGTGACTGGACGCAAAAGTTTCTGTTTTTCAGCAAGATCAAATCAACTATCACCGTAAGCCATCCCAAAGGTCTTACTTGGCACAAACACTAATTAAAACACAAAAACACATCTAACCAGAGGCTAGATGAATTATTTATTAAAAACAGAAAAGAAAAATATTGGGTTGTCACCCAACAAGCGCTTTTCTTTAAAGCCTTTTAGCTAGGCGTTGATAATTTTGATGATGCTCACATGAAAGATAGCAATTGAAACACGAAAAGAGCATCATGTAGCATGTGAAAAACAAGTTTAAGTCTAACATACTTCCTATGCATAGGCATTTTATATGCAAACAAATTATCAAGACAAGCAAAAACTAGCATATGCAAGGAAAAAGAAAGAAACAATAGCAATCTCAACATAACGAGTGGTAATTTAGTAACACGAAAGTTTCTACCAAAATATTTTCCTCTCTCATAATAATTACATGTGGGATCATACTCAAATTCAACAATATAACAATCACATAAAATATTCTCTTCATGATCCACTTGCATGCAAAGTTAACACTCTTCCAAAATAGTGGGATTATCATCAAATAAAGTCATGACTTCTCCAAACCCACTTTTATCATAAATTTCATGAGATTGATCATTCTCCAAAGTAGTGGGATCATTATTACCTAGAGTTGACACTCTTCCAAACCCACTTTCAATATTATTGCAAACACTATTATCATGAGGCTTAAATAAATTTTCAAGATCATAAGAAGAATCACCCCAATCATGATCATTGCAATAAGTAGTGGACATAGCAAAACTAGCATCCCCGAGCTTAGGGTTTTGCATATTATTAGCACAATTGACATCAATAGAATTTATAGTAAAACCATTGCAATCATGCTTTGTATTCAAGGAGCTATCATGAATCACTTCATAAATTTCTTCATCATAATTTTCAGATTCACGAATTTCAAGCAAAACTTCATAAAGATAATCTAGTGCACAAAACTCACTAGCAATTGGTTCATCATAATTGGATCTCTTAAAAAGATTAGCAAGAGGATGAGGATCCATAAACCTTTGTTTCTGAATTTCAATAAACACATAATTATATCAAGCAGCTAAGCAAACAAGCCAAGTAAGACATAGAGGCAAACAGAAAGGAGGCAAATAAAAAGGCAAATATTTTCGAAAATCATTTTAGAAGTGGGGGAGAGGAAAATGAGAGGCAGATGGCGAATACTATAATGCAAGAGATGAGAGTTTATGATGAGTACTTGGTATGTCTTGACTTGACGTAGATCTCTTCAACAACGGCGCTAGAAATTCTTCCTACTACTTGTTGAGCTTGCGCTGGTTTTTCCCTTGAAGAGGAAAGGGTGATGCAGCAAAGTAGAGATAAGTATTTCCATCAGTTAGAGAACCAAGGTATCAATCCAGTAGGAGACAACACACAAATCACCAATACCTGCACAAACAATCAAACACTTGCACCCAACGCGATAAAGGGGTTGTCAATCCCTTCACGGTCACTTGCAAAAGTGAGATCTGATAGAGATAGATAAAACTAAACAAAAGATAAAGTAAATATTTTTAGGGTTTTTGGTTTATAGATCTGAAATTAAAAGATTGCAAAATAGTAGATCGAAAAGTAATATGATGGAAAATAGACCCGGAGGCCATAGGTTTCACTAGAGGCTTCTCTCAAGATAGCAAATAATACGGTGGGTGAACAAATTACTGTCGAGCAATTGATAGAAAAGCGCAAAGTTATGACGATATCCAAGGCAATGATTATGAAATATAGGCATCACGTCTGTGTCAAGTAGACCGACTCCTGCCTGCATCTACTACTATTACTCCACACATCGACCGACTCCTGCGTGCATCTAGAGTATTAAGTTCATGAAGAACAGAGTAACGCTTTAAGTAAGATGACATGATGTAGAGGAATAAACTCAAGCAATATGATGTAAACCCCATCTTTTTATCCTCGATGGCAACAATACAATACGTGCCTCGCTGCCCCTACTGTCACTGGGAGAGGACACCGCAAGATTGAACCCAAAGCCAAGCACTTCTCCCATTGCAAGAAAAACCAATCTAGTTGGCCAAACCAAACCGATAGTTCGAAGAGAATTACAAGGATATCAAATCATGCATAAAAGAATTCAGAGAAGATTCAAATAATATTCATAGATAAGCTGATCATAAATCCATAATTTATCGCATCTCGACAAACACACCGCAAAAGAAGATTACATCAGATAGATCTCCAAGAACATCAAGGAGAACGTTGTATTGAGAATCAAAGAGAGAGAAGAAGCCATCTAGCTACTAGCTATGGACCCGTAGGTCTGAGGTAAACTACTCACGCTTCATCGGAAGGGCAATAGAGTTGATGTAGAAGCCCTCCGTGATCGAATGCCCCTCCGGCAGGATGCCGGAAAAGGCCCCAAGATGGGATCTCACGGGAACAGAAGGTTGTGGCGGTGGAAAAGTGATTTCGTCGATGCTTCTGGTGGTTTGGGAATATATGCGAATATATAGGAGGAAGATCTAGGTCAGGGGGTCACCGAGGGGCCCACAAGGCAGGGGGCATGCCCTACCCCCCTGGGCGCGCCCTCCCCCCTTGTGGCCGCCTCGTGGCTCTTCTGACTTGCACTCCAAGTCTCCTGGGTGTCTTCTGAACCAAGAAAAATCATCGCGAAGGTTTTATTCCGTTTGGTATTCCTTTTCTGCGAAGCTCAAAAACAAGGAAAAAATAGAAACTGCCACTAGGCTCTAGGTTAATAAGTTAGTCCCAAAAATAATATAAAATAGCATACAATGCATATAAAACATCCAAAACAGATAATATAATAGCATGGAACAATAAAAAATTATAGATACGTTGGAGACGTATCAAGCATCCCCAAGCTTAATTCCTGCTCGTCCTCGAGTAGGTAAATGATAAAAACAGAATTTTTGATGTGGAATGTTACCTAACATATTTATCCATGTAATTTTCTTTATTGTGGCATGAATGTTCAGATCCATAAGATTCAAAACAAAAGTTTAATATTGACATAAAAACAATAATACTTCAAGCATACTAACAAGGCAATTATGTCTTCTCAAAATAACATGGCCAAAGAAAGTTTATCCCTACCAATCATATAGTCTGGCTATGCTCCATCTTCATCACACAAAGTATTCAAATCATGCACAACCCCGATGACAAGCCAAGCAATTGTTTCATACTTTTGGTGTTCTCAAACCTTTTCAACTTTCACGCAATACATGAGCGTGAGCCATGGACATAGCACTATTGGTGGAACAGAATATGGTGGTTGTGGAGAAGACAAAAAGAGGGAGATAGTCTCACATCAACTAGGCGTATTAACGGGCTATGGAGATGCCCATCAATAGATATCGATGTGAGTGAGTAGGGATTGCCATGCAACGGATGCACTAGAGCTATAAGTTTATGAAAGCTCAAAAGAAAACTAAGTGGGTGTGCATCCAACTTGCTTGCTCATGAAGACCTAGGGCAATTTGAGGAAGCCCATCATTGGAATATACAAGCCAAGTTCTATAATGAAAAATTCCCACTAGCATATGAAAGTGACAACATAGGAGACTCTCTATCATGAAGATCATGATGCTACTTTGAAGCACAAGTGTGAAAAAAAAGGATAGTAACATTGCCCCTTCTCTCTTTTTCTCTCATTTTTTTGTTTGGTTTCTTTGGCCTCCCTTATTTTTTTCCTCACATGGGACAATGCTCTAATAATGAAGATCATCACACTCTTATTTACTTACAACTCAAAAATTCCAACTCGATACTTAGAACAAAAATATGACTCTATATGAATGCCTCCGGCGGTGTACCGGGATGTGTAATGACTCAAGAGTGACATGTATGAAAGAATTATGAAAGGTGGCTTTGCCACAAATACGATGTCAACTACATGATCATGCAAAGCAATATGACAATGATGGAACGTGTCATAATAAAACGAAACGGTGGAAAGTTGCATGGCAATATATCTCAGAATGGCTATGCAAATGCCATAATAGGTAGGTATGGTGGCTGTTTTGAGGAAGGTATATGGTGGGTTTATGGTACCGGCAAAATTTGCGCGGCACTAGAGAGGCCAGCAAAGGTGGAAGGGTGAGAGTGCGTATAATCCATGGACTCAACATTAGTCATAAAGAACTCACATACTTATTGCAAAAATCTATTAGTCATCGAAACAAAGTACTATGCGCATGCTCCTAGGGGGATAGATTGGTTGGAAAAGACCATCGCTCGTCCCCGACAGCCACTCATAAGGAAGACAAATCAAAAAATACCTCATGCTCCAACTTCGTTACATAACGGTTCACCATACGTGCATGCTACGGGAATCACAAACCTCAACACAAGTATTTCTCCAATTCACAATTACTCACTAGGATGACTCTAATATCACCATCTCTATATCTCAAAACAATCATAAGGAATCAAACTTCTCGTAGTATTCAATGCACTTTATATGAAAGTTTTTATTATATCCCTCTTGGATGCCTATCATATTAGGACTAAATTCATAACCAAAGCAAATTACCACGCTATTTAGAGACAATCAAAACAATATAAGTGAAGCATGAGAGTTCAATAATTTCTACAAAATAAGGCCACTGCCGCGCTCTAAAAAGATATAAGTGAAGCACTAGAGCAAAATTGCCTAGCTCAAAAGATATAAGTGAAGCACATAGAGTATTCTAATAAATCACGATTCATGCGTGTCCCTCTCAAAAGGTGTGTACAGCAAGGATGATTGTGGCAAACTAAAAACCAAAGACTCAAATCATACAAGACGCTCCAAGCAAAACACATATCATGTGGTGAATAAAAATATAGACTCAAGTAAAGTTACCGATAGACGAAGACGAAAGAGGGGATGCCTTCTGGGGCATCCCCAAGCTTAGGCTCTTGGTTGTCCTTGAATATTACCTTGGGGTGCCATGGGAATCCCCAAGCTTAGGCACTTTCCACTCCTTATTCCATAGTCCATCAAATCCTTACCCAAAACTTGAAAACTTCACAACAGAAAACTCAACAGAAAATCTCATAAGCTCCGTTAGTATAAGAAAATAAATCACCACTTTTGGTACTGTTGTGAACTCATTCTTTATTTATATTGGTGTAATATATAATGTATTCCGACTTCTCCATGGCTCATACCCCCCGATACTACCCATAGATTCATCAAAATAAGCAAACAACACATAGAAAACAGAATCTGTCAAAAAAAGAACAGTCTGCGAAGATCTGAATTTTTCTAATACTTATGTAACTCCAAAACTTCTGAAAAATTAGAACAACAGAGTAAATTTGTATATCAATCTTGTGTAAAAACAATCACGGTTTTTCCTCACTCCAGTGAATCTAAACAATTCTGTGACTGGACGCAAAAGTTTCTGTTTTTCAGCAAGATCAAATCAACTATCACCGTAAGCCATCCCAAAGGTCTTACTTGGCACAAACACTAATTAAAACACAAAAACACATCTAACCAGAGGCTAGATGAATTATTTATTCAAAAACAGAAAATAAAAATATTGGGTTGTCTCCCAACAAGCGCTTTTCTTTAAAGCCTTTTAGCTAGGCGTTGATAATTTTGATGATGCTCACATGAAAGATAGCAATTGAAACACGAAAAGAGCATCATGTAGCATGTGAAAAACAAGTTTAAGTCTAACATATTTCCTTTGCATAGGCATTTTATAAGCAAACAAATTATCAAGACAAGCAAAAACTAGCATATGCAAGGAAAAAGAAAGAAACAATAGCAATCTCAACATAACGAGAGGTAATTTAGTAACACGAAAGTTTCTACCACAATATTTTCCTCTCTCATAATAATTACATGTGGGATCATACTCAAATTCAACAATATAACAATCACATAAAATATTCTCTTCATGATCCACATGCATGCAAAGTTGACACTCTTCCAAAATAGTAGGATTATCATCAAATAAAGTCATGACTTCTCCAAACCCACTTTTATCATAAATTTCATGAGATTGATCATTCTCCAAAGTAGTGGGATCATTATTACCTAGAGTTGACACTCTTCCAAACCCACTTTCAATATTATTTCAAACACTATTATCATGAGGCTTAAATAAATTTTCAAGATCATAAGAAGAATCACCCCAATCATGATCATTGCAATAAGTAGTGGACATAGCAAAACTAGCATCCTCGAGCTTAGGGTTTTGCATATTATTAGCACAATTAACATCAATAGAATTTATAGTAAAACCATTGCAATCATGCTTTTTATTCAAGGAGCTATCATGAATCACTTCATAAATTTCTTCATCACAATTTTCAGATTCACGAATTTCAAGCAAAACTTCATAAAGATAATCTAGTGCACAAAACTCACTAGCAATTGGTTCATCATAATTGGATCTCTTAAAAAGATTAGCAAGTCGATGAGGATCCATAAACCTTTGTTTCTGAATTTCAATAAACACACAATTATATCAAGCGGACAAGCAAACAAGCCAAGTAAGACATAGAGGCAAACGGAAAGGAGGCAAATAAATAGGCAAATCTTTTCGAAAATCATTTTAGAACTGGGGAAGAGGAAAACGAGAGGCAAATGGCGAATATTGTAATGCAAGAGATGAGAGTTTATGATGGGTACTTGGTATGTCTTGACTTGACATAGATCTCCCTGGCAACGACGCTAGAAATTCTTCCTGCTACTTCTTGAGCTTGCGTTGGTTTTTCCCTTGAAGAGGAAAGGGTGATGCAGCAAAGTAGAGATAAGTATTTCCCTCAGTTAGAGAACCAAGGTATCAATCCAGTAGTAGACAACACACAAATCACCAATACCTGCACAAACAATCAAACACTTGCACCCAACGCGATAAAGGGGTTGTCAATCCCTTCACGGTCACTTGCAAAAGTGAGATCTGATAGAGATAGATAAAACTAAACAAAAGATAAAGTAAATATTTTTAGGGTTTTTGGTTTATAGATCTGAAATTAAAAGATTGCAAAATAGTAGATCGGAATGTAATATGATGGAAAATAGACCCGGGGGCCATAGGTTTCACTAGAGGCTTCTCTCAAGATAGCAAATAATACGGTGGGTGAACAAATTACTGTCGAGCAATTGATAGAAAAGCGCAAAGTTATGACGATATCCAAGGCAATGATTATGAAATATAGGCATCACGTTTGTGTCAAGTAGACTGACTCCTGCCTGCATCTACTACTATTACTCCACACATCGACCGACTCATGTGTGCATCTAGATTATTAAGTTCATGAAGAACAGAGTAACGCTTTAAGTAAGATGACATGATGAAGAGGAATAAACTCAAGCAATATGATGTAAACCCCATCTTTTTATCCTCGATGGCAACAATACAATACGTGCCTTGCTACCCCTACTGTCACTGGGAGAGGACACCGCAAGATTGAACCCAAAGCCAAGCACTTCTCCCATTGCAAGAAAAATCAATCTAGTTGGCCAAACCAAACTGATAGTTCGAAGAGAATTACAAGGATATCAAATCATGCATAAAAGAATTTAGAGAAAATTCAAATAATATTCATAGATAAGCTGATCATAAATCCACAATTCATCGGATCTCGACAAACACACCGCAAAAGAAGATTACATCAGATAGATCTCCAAGAACATCAAGGAGAACGTTGTATTGAGAATCAAAGAGAGAGAAGAAGCCATCTAGCTACTAGCTATAGACCCGTAGGTCTGAGGTAAACTACTCACGCTTCATCGGAAGGGCAATAGAGTTGATGTAGAAACCCTCCGTGATCGAATCCCCCTCCGACAGGATACCGAAAAAGGCCCCAAGATGGGATCTCACGGGAACAGAAGGTTGTGGTGGTGGAAAAGTGTTTTCGTCGATGCTTCTGGTGGTTTGGGAATATATGTGAATATATAGGAGGAAGATCTAGGTCAGGGGGTCACCGAGGGGCCCACAAGGCAGGGGGCGCACCCTCCCCCCTGTGGCCGCCTCGTGGCTCTTCTGACTTGCACTCCAAGTCTCCTGGGTGTCTTCTGGTCCAAGAAAAATCATCGCGAAGGTTTTATTCCGTTTGGTATTCCTTTTCTGTGAAGCTCAAAAACAAGGAAAAAATAGAAACTGGCACTGGGCTGTAGGTTAATAAGTTAGTCCCAAAAATAATATAAAATAGCATATTAATGCATATAAAACATCCAAAACAGATAATATAATAGCATGGAACAATCAAAAATTATAGATACGTTGGAGACATATCACACCCCATGTTAGATCGTCAAGATCGGAAAGGAGTCTTCATCAACATCAACTTTGATCTCAACCGAGATCATAGATTTAAAATCGTCCATGGAGCCCGGGGGCTCAACGTCAGCTGCGCCCTCTCGCATCCATGCAGATTTTCTAGATAGAGGATTCGTTTTGGTCATCTCCACCTCCTTGAGCATCGCTTTGATGATTTCTTCAGTGGAATTATGCGAAATTGAGTCTACAATGAACCCGTAAAATTTCATCGCATTCCTACGGAGGAATCTCCAGCAATCGCCGATATACCAAAACCCTGCTGGATCTGGACGGGAATCTGCATGAGTTTGGGATGAGGAGTCCAGCAGCCAGCTCGCATATCTTCTGGAAGATCCAACTGTTCATATACTGCAGAATTTCTTTGTCGACAACCCTCAAAATTTCAGCTCGATCCGACGGTTCAAACTCCAGGACGAGCACGAGTAGTTCATCAATTTTTGAATATGTTGTTTTCTGTGCGAAAACAAATCCGACCCAAGTTCACTTTTTTCAAGAACGGGTTACCAGACATCCTTTTTGGAGGAGTTTTTACGGTATTGTGTTTTGATATTAAACATGTGCCTACAATTTTGAACCTTTTCCGAGGTGCTCTTCGCCGTCGTGTCGGTATCAAACCTGGACGACCTCGTTGTTCAAAGGATGTCGAACTACGCCAGCCACGCCATCGCTTCATTGGGTTAACATCAACCACGTCGCATCGCCACCTCGGATACTCGACCAGGAGTTCGGCATCGCCAAGAACACATCGTCGCCACACAGAGTGCATGGGTCCAGCGCACTGGCATCGTTGCACTGTTACTTCTTCAAGCCTACGTTGACCACGTCATGAAATCTAACCTGCTTCGGCATCACCATGATGTCTCTTCATCAAGCCGACGTCCACCACACCAACCTTCTCCATCATATCTGTGGATGTGGGGCTCCGAAGTCACTATGCCGGCATGCTCGTTCACCTCATCCAGCCCGGGGGCTTCATCATCACTTTATGGGCCTACCCCGAGGGCTTCAGCATCACCCCGACGACCTGCTTCGTCACGACAGCTGGACCGGGGGCTTCTCCTTGCCACGACAACCATGCCGTATTGTAACTTCATCGACTCGAGCTCCTCGCCACGCCGCATCGGGACTGGCTTGGGGGCTGGGACCTCGGCCAGGCCGAGGACTACGCGCCATGTTGGATCTGTCAGAGATCGATGGGCATCTTCGTCCCGCCACAAGCCCGGACTGCGTCGTCAACACCGAGCACATTAACCAGCTAAGTTGCTTTCATGCAAAAAAAAATCAGCTGTCAATTTTTGTCTATCTCGGTCAAGCATTATATCTGTGTAGAATAAAAACTTTGTTCTAAAACACTTTCTTTACCCAAGTTAACAGGGGGTAAATGTCGCTCCAGCCGAGGAGACTAGGCCGAAGTTAATTCAGCTATGCGGCAACCCCAGGAAGATTCTATCCTTTCTTTTCTTTATTTTATTCAATTAAGTATGGAGGTCTAGTCTGCCTTTCGTACACTTTTTCACGCGCTAGGTTGATTTGACCCTGCAATTAAGTAGTATTAGAGCATCTCCAGCCATTGGCCCCCCAGGGGGCTTGAAAAATCACCGCCTGGGGGCGAGCCGGTGCTAAAATCGGCTTGGGGGCGATTGGGTTCCCAGCCGCCGCCCCCAGGTCGCCCCCAGGCGCCGATATCGGCACAATTTTGGCGCAAATTTGCCCGCTTTTCAGCCCATTTTTGGCGCAAAATTGGCCTGCTATCGGCGCAAATCAGCCCATATTCGCCGTGCTTCGGCGCAAATTCAATAGAAGTTATTTTTTATCACATAGTTCATCACAGAAAATCAATAGAAATCAAATAGTTCAACAACAAATAGTTCAATACAAATTATATAGTTCAACAAATAAAAACTCATATTTCATCACACATCGAGCTAGGCGTTGCCCTTGAGCCTCCATAGGTGCTCCACCAGATCCTGCTGCAGTTGTTGATGCACCTATGGGTCTCGGATCTCCTGACGCATATTGAGGAAGGCAGTCTAGGTTGCCGGTAGCTGGTGATCAACTTGGGCAAGAGGACCCTGCCTGTAATATGGTTTAGTATCAAACACTGGCTCTTCCTGCTCGCTCTCAATGATCATGTTGTGCAAGATGACACAGCAAGTCATGATCTCCCACATTTGATCTTTCGACCAGGTCTGAGCGGGGTGCCGGACAACAGCAAATCGAGATTGGAACACACCAAATGCCCACTCGACATCCTTCCTGCAAGCCTCCTGAACCTTTGCAAAGTGGGAGTTCTTGGCTTCTGGCACAGGGTTTGAGATAGTCTTCACAAATGTAGACCATCTCGGATAGATGCCATCTGCTAGGTAGTATCCCTTGTTGTAGTGCCACCCATTGACCTCGAAGTTCACCGGAGGAGAATGACCTTCAACAAGCTTGGCAAAGATAGGGAGCACTGCAGCACGTTGATGTCATTGTGAATTCTTGGCATACCAAAGAAGGAGTGCCAAATCCAGAGGTCCTGTGTGGCCACTGCCTCAAGTACCACACTGCAACCGCCTTTCGCGCCTTTGTACATCCCCTGCCAAGCAAATGGATAGTTTTTCCATTTCCAATGCATGCAGTCGATGCTTCCAAGCATCCCAGGAAATCCTCTTCTGCATTCTGCGCTAGGATCCGAGCAGTGTCTTCAGCATTGGGTGATCGCAAGTATTGCGATCCAAACACTGCCACCACTGCCCTGCAGAACTTGTAGAAACACTCAATGGTCATGGACTCGGCCATGCGCCCATAGTCGTCGAGTGAATCACCGGGAGCTCCGTATGCAAGCATCCTCATAGCTGTCGTGCACTTCTAGATTGAGGTGAATCCAAGTTTGCCGGTGCAATCCTTCTTGCACTTGAAGTAGCTGTCGAACTCCCGGATGGAATTCACAATCCTGAGGAAAAGCTTTTGGCTCATCCGATAACGGCACCGAAACACTTTGTCGCCATGCAGTAGAGCGTCGATGAAGTAGTCGGAGTAGAGCATGCAATAGCCTTCCAGTCAATGCCGGTTCTTTGCTTTCAGTCACCCCGGCGCCGAGCCACCTCGCCGCGGCTTTGCCTTGCTCGCGAGCAGGCCGGCCAGTGTGGCAAGGACCATGAGATGCTCTTCGTCCTGGACGTCGGCATTGGCTTCCTCCTCCAGCAGTGCCGCGAGTGCCTCCTCGTCGTCTGAGTCCATCGCCGAGCAGACAAATCGCCAAACACCTGGCGGGCGTGGTGGGCGCACAGCCGCCGGTATCCCGCCCTGCGAGGCCGGAGCGAAACCCTCTCTCTTTTCTGGCGGGGAATGGCCTATCTAGCGGTGGTGGGCGGTGGGCGGCGCCGGGATCGGCAAGGTGGCGGGAGGGCGCGCGGGGGTGGGGGGCGAATCTGGATGTTTGCCTTGACTTTTCGCCTGACAGTGTGGCCCAGACATAGTTTTCCCTTCCGCCAGAGCCCCCGAGCGCCCCCTAGTGCGCTGGGTTCGGCTTGGGATCGCCGGGCCCAAAAACGGGCTGAGCCGGCGGATTTCGCCGTCTTGGGGGCGCGACTGGGGGGGTTTTTCGGCGCCGGCGTGAAAAAAGCCGCCCTGGGGGACCTGTTGGGAGCGCGGCTGGAGATGCTCTTATACTAGTACTTGCTAATACTTGCGTGAGATGCTAGACCTCCTGCGCCTTATTTGATTGGGGTCTGATTTTGATCGCTACATCATCTGCTGGTTGCCTCACAAAACATCAATTGTTATATGACCTATGTGACCGTCCAGTCAGTTTCATGTCCGTTGTCCGACGAACGCCGCATCGGGAACTCGGACCGCACTGCGAATTCAGGCTTTCTCATGCCTTCGCCGCATCACACCGACGCCCTGCATCGACATTGACTTCAGCACCAGGCCACATCTCTTTAAATAAATTATTTTTGCATAAATTAATTATGTGAGGATTTTTCACATATTAATATTATTATTTTTGGACTGCACTATTTTACGTGTGCAGGTAATCAAATTCGACTGCGTCATGCGGTCACCTCGGCATGCCGACGTCGTCGTCCCGCCTCCGCCGATCTGATTTTGTCATCGCTTTAGCTCCACGCGCTCTGAGCCGGCATCCTGCGGATTTCGACCAGCATAAACGTTGTCGCCGCGTCACTCCACGGAACCGACGTCAACCGCGCCGTGTCACCACCCAGGCCATTATCTCCTTAAATAATATATTCGCACAAGTTAATTATGCAATGAAATTTTTTTGTATCATCATTGTTATTATTTCTGGTTTGGCCTCGGCTGCAACCATCGTCCTCTGACCAATTAACATCAGATCCGAGGTAGTACGCATGCATCCCAAACCCTAGGGTTGCAGAATGGCGCACACATCTGCCTGAAAGGCGTCCATGGAGTTTTTCCCTCGATCGTCTAAAGGCGTCACGAAACCACGTCTGTCCAAGCAAAGAAACCTCCTCAGCTAAGTTTTTTTAAAGGAACTCAACGGAGTTGTACTGCTAGCTTGACTTCTTTTCTACTCCAATATTGTTACTCTATGTTAGGCACGATTCTTGGGATTTGATCGGTGAATAGTGCATCATGGATGAGCTATACTAATTCACGTGGAGGCGCCACATTAGCTACCTTTTTTATCTTCCAGGTGCTTCGCGTGCGGCTTGGCCAGCTTCATGCATGTTGATGATCAAACTTCGTCCACATCGTCCTGCGGTTTGGACTATGCCGTGCCACATCGCGAGTTTCGACTCATATCGACGATCCAACTTCGGCGCGCGGGCCATACTTCTTTTATAATTTACTTTGCGTAAATCGATTATGCAAACATTTTTATATTCATTATCATTATTATTTCTGGTTTGCACTATTTACATGTGATCAGGAAATCTACTTCGTCCGTGACACCTCGGCGAGCCGATGTTGTCGTCCCCCTCCATCGACCAAGATGTGACATCACCTCGGCAAGCCCACCCTGCGCTGGCATCGCCGTGCAGTCGTTTCTTCAAACCGCCGTTCATATCACCGACTTGTTTTCGACACATCGGCTGGCGCAGGGGCTCCGGTGTTGCCCCACCGACCAGCTCTGTCACCTCGGCTAGACCGGGGGCTTCGTCACCGCTGCATCAACCTACTCCGGGAACTTCAACGTCACCCTGCCGACATGTTCCGTCGCCTCAGCTGGACTGGGGGCTGGGACCTCGACCCGCCGCAATCTCGACCCACATCATCAACACCGAGCACATTAACCAGCTAAGTCGCTTTCATGCTTAATTTTTTCCAATTTTGAATTTTTGTTCGGTTCGACCAAGCATTTTATTTGTGTTAAACAAAAAAGTTTTGGTTAAAAACTTAGGTTGTTAAAAACACACCTTTTGCCCAAGTTAATTGTGGGCTCTTAAATTTATATGAGCCATTTTATAACGAATGTTTTTCTTCCTAGTCGTTGCAAAGTGTTTTTCTTCCACTCCTTTTTCGACTCAAGTGTATGGTCAGTAGTCGGATGGCCTGGTTTCTCTCTAAAGTCCCTCAAATTTAGTTCGGTAAACTGGCCTTTGCGAAGCACTCCGCCTTCGGGATCGGGAGTTTGAAGCTGAAGGCTGACCTACTTGAAGTCTAGAGATCAGATGTGTCATGTTAAAGAATGACGGAAGCACAAATTTATCTTAAAGACCAATTCCGGATTGGCACAAAAAAACCCTGATCTAAATTAGACGTGGAGTTTTTTGGTTTTCCAAGCTTATGTCACTTTTAACCTATTTGTGTGTCTCCAGCATAATCCTCGCGGAACAACACCGGACACCTTTAAAGCTTCGGCAATATCAACGCGGGCCAGCGACTAGAGCCGAACCCACCAAAAGCCAAGGTACTCCATAGACTCCTCGGCAAAACGTTCTCGGATATTGCTTTATATGCATCAGTTCTGAATTGTGTCTTTGGTCAAATAGTTGGGTTGCCCGAATCCTGTGATTGCCTCCTACGTTCCGCTTTGTTCGGCTAGGTGTGCAAAGGGAGAACCACTGTGATTGTGCTTCCAACTTGAATGGTTAAGCGCCTTAGTGGAGAAAGCCAAAAACTAACTATCACAATGGGCATAAACTGGTCAGCGATCCAATGACTGTGTTAAACTATAGATCGATGGAGGTCACCCCGTGTTAAACGATGGGCCTTTCATAACATTGGCTGAAGTGTTAACGGCTTGACCTCTGCTGACGCCGAACACTAACCTGGGGCTAGTAGCTGGCCTCCCAACTTTAAGCTCCTATGATTAAGTGAAAGTTATAAAGTCTACATATCTGATTGCCTCGTTTCCGCTAACACAACCGCCTCCGGGCACCGAAACATCGGCTAAGGGTTGTCTTGTTAGTACGGAAACACCCTGCGTAGCATCTACAAAGGGGTAGAAGCCGACGATGGACCACTTTCAGATTATAAACGGTCACAACAAAGTCAAAATAAACATATATCATCAGCGTTTGTATACAATATACAAGCGCTGCCTTCCGTAATTATCATTATAAAGCCATAAATATGCATCAATTTGACTTAAGATTTTGGCCAAGATGGATTGCCTGGCTCCTGTGTTTACACCCTACGTTCCCGATTGTTCGGCTAGGGGGTAAAGGGAGTACCTCTGTGATTGATACTACCGGGTCATCCAGGTTAGTACCTCAGACTGGGTAAAGCCAAAAGCTAGCTATCTTAAGAAAATAATTGGTCGGCAATGACGGAAGTGAAAATTTTGGTTCATTAAAACCACAGAGTTCGGGAACTTTCCCCAAACTAAATCCTCAATATTTTCCTCCCACATTGATCGGAGGTGAGGTTTCATGATCATGATCAGCATGACAACCCAAAGAAAGGAACCGATAGCGGGACTATTTTCTTTGGAAGATGTTTCTTATGTTAAATAATAATATAACATATCTCTCTGCGTACCTTTGTTTATAAAACCATATGGCCAGATTGCCTTGTTTTCCGTAAATTTTTGCCCTTATAATGGCTTTATAAAGTAGGAAAACACTCCTCGGCTACTGGCTGAGGAGGTTGAAGCCGATGGTCGGTCAACAAAGTTTGTACAATGCGGATCCAAGCATTACTAATGTAAAGTACTTTGGTACATAGAATCACTACACATACTGGACAAAGTTCATTTACTTCAAGTCGTCTATTAAAAAGTCGAGGGCACAGTCTTGTTGAGATAGCCGAGCAGCCAGAATTTAATTTTCTGTCAAACGGATATCGATCCTTAATTCGGCCACCCGTGCCCACATTAAGGCTCGGGGGCTACTGGGCTTCGCGCTTATCATTTACAAATATTAAAGGGGCACATAGATCCCCTGATCTGGTGTTACCACCCGACCAGTGGCTCGGGGGCTACTGCATTGCCTATTCAATGCAGAAATTTCAAAGTGCTCGGTGTTCGGCTTGACCGAGCTATGGGCAAACGCGTCTTCAGACAACAATAGGTACCGTCTAGGGCTTATCCGGCATTAAGCTCAGCTGTGCTCCTTCAAACTTTTTTGAGCCAAGGTGATCTATGACACCTCGGATACAGTCCAGCGCCGGAGCTCGGATACAGTCAGGCGTTGGAGCTTGGATGCAGTCCGGCGTTGGAGCTCGGATGCAAAAAGATACCTCGGATACAGTCCGGCGTTGAAGTTGGATGCAGTCCGGCGTTGGGGCTCGGCTGCAAAAAGGCACCTTGGATGCAGTCCGGCGTTGGAGCTCGGACGCAAGAGGACACCACCGCGCGGGAAACACTTCAAACCCGAGGTGTGGCGTAAAAATAACGAGGCATTGATAAAGGTCGAGAACTTAAAGGGGATCCTTGGATACCCGACGTGTGAACTCTTTGGATTCACTTTGGCGATCCTCAAGATCGAAGATGAGAAGATTTGTTGAACCAGTTTTCAAGACCGACGACCGAAGATGAAGAACAGTTCGGAAGAATCGAGGATCGTCCCCAACTTGAAGACCGGTTCAGGGGGCTACTGACGGTGTCCGGGACTAGGGGGTACTCACCATGTCGTCTCCCAATGGGCTGGATCGGGCCGAGGACCCCCATGGCAGTTCACTCGTGGGCCACTTCGGGCAGCCCATGCCGCATACAAGGAGGTTTCCACAAGACTTGTTGCACAAGACGAGGACTCCTCTAAACCCTAGGCCTACAATGTATTATATAAACCGTGGCCAGGCTAGTTAATACATCATCTCATATTCATTAGAACAATCTCATGGTAGATACATGTACTATATACTATACCCCATATGAATACAATGAAAAGCAGGACATAGGGTATTATCTCTTCGAGAGAGCCCGAACCTGGGTAAAATCATGTGTCCATGTTACCATCGCTCCAAGACGCCTAGCTTAGGACCCCTACTACGAGATATGCCGGATATAGAACCGATAATCTACACCCCCTGAACAAATTAAAGTTGAACCTAGTATTGCTATGGTTAAAGATCTTTTGGTCGATAATATTGATGGGTATGTTATTTACTTCTGTGATGAAGCTGCTAGAATTGCTAGACCTGATGATAAAGATAAACATAGACCTGTTGTTGGCATGCCTGTTGTTTCTGTTAAAATAGGAGATCATTGTTATCATGGCTTACGTGATGTGGGTGCTAGCGTGAGTGCAATTTCCTTTACTTTATATCAAGAAATTATGAATGATATTGCACCTGCTGAGATAGAAGACATTGATGTTACTATCAAGCTTGCTAATAGAGATACTATATATATCACCAATTGGGATTGTTAGAGATGTTGAAGCCTTGTGTGGGAAAGTAAAATACCCTACTGATTTTCTTGTTCTTGGTTCCCCACAAGATGATTTTTGTCCCATTATATTTGTTAGACCTTTCTTGAACACTGTTAATGCTAACATAGATTGTGAGAAAGAAACTGTTACTGTAAGTTTTGGGGATGTATCTCATGATTTTAATTTCTCTAAATTTCGTAGACAACCCCATGATAAAGAATTGCCTAGTAGAGATGAAATTATTGGTCTTGCTTCTATTGCTGTGCCTCCTACTGATCCTTTAGAACAATATCTGCTAGACCATGAAAATGATATGTTTATGAATGAAAGGAAGGAATTAGATGAAATATTCTTTAACCAAATGCCTATTTTGAAACACAACTTGCCTGTTGAGATTCTTGGGGATCCTCCTCCACCCAAGGGTGATCCCGTGTTTGAGCTTAAACAATTACCTGATACTTTGAAATATGCTTATCTTGATGAAAATAAGATATATCATGTTATTATTAGTGCTAACCTTTCAGAGCATGAAGAAAAGAGATTATAGAAAACTCTGAGGAAGCACCGTGCCGCTATTGGATATACTCTTGATGATCTTAAGGGCATTAGTCCCACTCTATGTCAGCACAAAATTAATATGGAGCCTGATGCTAAACCAGTTGTTGATCACCAACGACGGTTAAATCCCAAGATGAAGGAAGTGGTAAGAAATGAAATATTAAAGCTTCTGGAAGCAGGTATAATTTATCCTATTGCTGATAGTAGATGGGTAAGTCCTGTTCATTGTGTCCCTAAGAAGGGAGGTATTACTGTTGTTCCCAATGATAAGAATGAATTGATCCCACAAAGAATTGTTACAGGTTATAGAATGGTAATTGATTTCAGAAAATTAAACAAAGCCACTAGAAAAGATCATTATCCTCTACCTTTTATTGATTAAATGCTAGAAAGACTATCAAAACATACACACTTTTGCTTTCTAGATGGTTATTCTGGTTTTTCTCAAATACCTGTGTCAAAAGAGGATCAAGAAAAAACTACTTTTACTTGCCCTTTCCATACCTTTGCTTATAGACGTATGCCTTTTGGTTTATGCAATGCACCTGCTACCTTTCAAAGATGTATGACTGCTATATTCTATGACTTTTGTGAAAAGATTGTTGAGGTTTTCATGGATGATTTCTCCGTTTACGGAACTTCTTTTGATGATTGCTTGAGCAACCTTGATCGAGTTTTGCAGAGATGCGAAGAAACTAATCTTGTCTTGAATTGGGAGAAGTGCCACTTTATGGTTAATGAAGGTATTGGTTTGGGGCATAAAATCTCCGAAAGAGGTATTGAAGTTGATAAAGCTAAAGTTGATGCTATTGAAAAAATGCCGTGTCCTAAAGATATCAAAGGTATTAGAAGTTTCCTTGGTCATGCTAGTTTCTATAGGAGGTTTATTAAAGACTTCTCTAAAATTTCTAGGCCTCTCACTAATCTCTTGCAAAAAGATGTTCCATTTGTTTTTGATGATGATTGTGTAGAAGCATTTGAAATCTTTAAGAAAGCCTTGATTTCTGCACCTATTGTTCAACCACCTGATTGGAACCTACCCTTTGAAATTATGTGTGATGCTAGTGATTATGCTGTTGGTGCTTTTCTAGGACAAAGAGTTGATAAGAAATTGAATGTTATTCATTATGCTAGTAAAACTCTAGACAGTGCCCAGAGAAATTATGCTACTACTGAAAAAGAATTTTTAGCAGTTGTCTTTGCTTGCGACAAGTTCAGATCCTATATTGTTGATTCCAAAGTAACTGTTCACACCGATCATGCTGCTATTAAATACCTTATGGAAAAGAAAGATGCTAAACCTAGACTTATTAGATGTGTCCTCTTGCTACAAGAATTTGATTTGCATATTATTGATAGAAAGGGAGCTGAGAACCCCGTAGCAGACAACTTGTCTAGGTTAGAAAATATTCTTGATGACCCACTACCTATTGATGATAGTTTTCCTGATGAACAATTAGCGGCCATAAATGCTTCTCGTAATGCTCCTTGGTATGCTGATTATGCTAATTACACTGTTGCTAAATTTATACCACCTAGCTTCACATACCAGCAAAAGAAAAGGTTTTTCTATGATTTAAGACATTACTTTTGGGATGACCCACACCTTTATAAAGAAGGAGTAGATGGTTATATTAGACGTTGTGTACCTGAGCATGAACAGGAACAGATCCTACGCAAGTGTCACTCCGAAGCTTATGGAGGACACCATGCTGGAGAGAGGACTGCACACATGGTATTACAATATGGTTTTTATTGGCCTACTCTCTTCAAGGATGCTCGTAAGTTTGTCTTATCTTGTGATGAATGTCAAAGAATAGGTAATATTAGTAGACGTCAGGAAATGCCTATGAATTATTCACTTGTTATTGAACCATTTGATGTTTGGGGCTTTGATTATATGGGACCTTTTCCTTCCTCTAATGGGTATACACATATTTTAGTTGATGTTGATTACGTTACTAAGTGGGTAGAAGCTATTCCAACTAGCAGTGCTGATCATAACACTTCTATTAAAATGCTTAAAGAAGTTATTTTTCCGAGGTTTGGAGTCCCCAGATATTTAATGACTGATGGTGGTTCACACTTTATTCATGGTGCTTTCCGTAAATTGCTTGCTAAATATGATGTCAACCATAGAATTGCATCACCTTATCATCCTCAGTCTAGTGGTCAAGTAGAATTAAGCAATAGAGAAATTAAATTGATCTTGCAAAAGACTGTTAATAGATCTAGAAAGTATTGGTCTAAGAAACTTGATGATGCATTATGGACTTATAGAACTGCTTATAAGAACCCTATGGGTATGTCTCCGTATAAAATGGTTTATGGAAAAGCATGTCACTTACCTCTTGAACTAGAACATAAAGCATATTGGGCAATTAAAGAGCTCAACTATGATTTCAAACTTGCCGGTGAAAAGAGGTTATTTGACATTAGCTCACTTGATGAATGGAGAACCCAGGCCTATGAAAATGCCAAGTTGTTTAAAGAAAAATTCAAAAGATGGCATGATAAAAGAATACAAAAGCGTGAATTTAATGTGGGTAACCATGTCTTGCTATACAACTCTCGTTTAAGATTTTTTGCAGGAAAGCTTCTCTCTAAATGGGAAGGCCCTTATATTATCGAGGAGGTCTACCGTTCCGGTGCCATCAAAATTAACAACGCCGAAGGCACCAACCCGAAGGTGGTAAACGGGCAAAGAATCAAACATTATGTCTCAGGTACTCCTATAAATGTTGAGACAAATATTATTAATACCATGACACCAGAGGAGTACATAAGGGAGACCTACTAGAACGTTTCAGACTCCGAAAAGGAATAGGTATGAGGTACAGTAAGTAAACCGACTCCAAAACTTTTCCAATAGAAATTTTACTCCGTTTTGGAATATTTAAAAAATTAGGAAAATTAAAAGTAGTCCGAAGAGTGCACGAGGAGGCGACAAGCCTAGGGAACGTGCCCTACCCCCCTAGGCGCGCCCCTGAGGCTTGTGGCCACCTCGTGTGCCCTCCAGACTCCGTTTTCTTGTGGAACACTCCTTTTGGTCGGTAAAAAATCATTATATAGTCTCCCGAAGGTTTTGACCACAGTACCACGGCAAAATCCTTTGTTCTTGTTTCGTGTTGTTTTGTCTGGCAGATCTGAAAATATGTCGTCACAAGATTCGGAGGGAGAGAGCTATATGGTTGATTATATCACAAACCCAAAAGCCTACGGGGATGTGGAGCATAATGGTTGGACCACAGAGGAAGAAGAAGACTATTATACAAAGGGAAAGGAGGAGACAAGCTCAGATGAAGATGAAGTCCCACTACCCCAACCTGGGGACTTGCACATGGAGTTCAGAAGGTCAAGTCTCCCTAACAAAGCAAAGAAACCTAATATTGAGTTTATCCCTTTTCGTATTTTGCAGGAGAATAAGCAGGAATTATGCAAAAAGATATTGATACTAGAGCAGGAGATCGATGACCTGAAGGAGGAAAATTCCCTCCTCAAGCATAAGCTGAGGAGAAAGGACAAGCCCACAACATCATCAACTCCATCATCACCACCTCTAAAGAAACAGATCTAAAATACATGGGTATGGGCACTCCCCTTGGCAACTGCTAAGCTTGGGGGAGGTGTCCCAGTATCGTATCACCATCACATCTTTATCTTTATCGTTTTTCTTAGTTCGATCCTTTTGGTTACATCTTTATCTAGTAGAATAAAAGTTTTTAGTATGATCTAGCTTTGAGTTTTGCTTTATGTTCCCTCTATGTAATCGAGTCCGAGAGAGATATAATAAAGATTACTTTTGAGTTGAGGGCTTTGCTTTCTTGCTATGATCATGAGAAAAAGAAAGAGAATAAAAGAAATAAAAAGATTATATAATGATCTTATGGGAAGTGACGACTTCACATATAAAGAGTATGATGAATAAAATTTGTTGAAAGTTGACAAACATAGTTTTGGTCATTGTTGCAATTAATAGGAAGTAATAAAGAAAGAGAGGTCTCACATATAAATATACTATCTTGGACATCTTTTGTGATTGTGAGCACTCATTAAAGTATGACATGTTAAAAGGTCAATGTTGGACAAGGAAGACAACATAATGGGCTATGTTTTCCTATATTCGAATAGAAGTTATATTGTCATGGATCCTCCAACATGTTGAGCTTGCTTTTCCCTCTTATGCTAGCCAAATCTTTTGCACCAAGTAGAGATACTACTTGTGCATCCAAACATCCCTTAACCCAGTTTTGCCATGAGAGTCCACCATACCTACCTATGAATTGAGTAAGATCCTTCAAGTAAGTTGTCATCGGTGCAAGCAATAAAAATTGCTCTCTAAATATGTATGATATTTTAGTGTGAAGAAAATAAGCTTTATATGAACTTGTGATATGGAAGAAATAAAAGCGATGGACTGCATAATAAATTTCTTTATCACAAGCGGCAATATAAAGTGATGTTCTTTTGCATTAAGATTTTGTGCATCCAACCATGAAAGCGCATGACAACCTCTGCTTCCCTCTGCGAAGGGCCTATCTTTTACTTTTTACTTTCTACCTCTATACTAGAGTCATGGTGATCTTCACCTTTCCTTTTTACACTTTTTCTTTTTGGCAAGCACTATATGTTGGGGAAAGATCCAGATATATATATCCACTCGATGTAGTTTATCATAAAGCATTATTGTTTACATTACCCTTGAGGTAAAAGGTTGGGAGGCAAAATTATAAGCCATTATCTTTCTCTGTGTTCGACTGAGGCTTTGAACCATTAAGTATTGCGTGAGTATTAGCAATTATGAAAGATTAAAAGATGGTTGAGTATGTGGACTTGCTATACAAAAGCTCGTACATTGACTCTTTCTGATATTATGATAAATTGCAATTGCTTCAATGACTAAGATCATAGTTTGTTGGTTTTCAATAAAGTTTCTGATTCATACTTTACCTTGTGAATGAATTGTTACTTTAGTATGAGAAATTATATGACAATATGTTGCTGTTCTAAAGATGATCATGATGCCCTCATGTTTGTATTTTATTTTATCGACACCTCTATCTCTAAACATGTTGGCATGAATATCGATTTCGGCTTTCGCTTGAGGAAAAGCGAGGTCTAAGCTTGGGGGAGTTGATACGTCCATTTTGCATCATGCTTTTATATTGATATTTATTGCATTATGGGCTGTTATTACATATGTTGGTACAATACTTATGCCTTTTCTCTCTTATTTTACAAGGTTTACATGAAGAGGGAGAATGCCGGCAGCTGGAATTCTGGACTGGAAAAGGAGCAAATCTGAGAGACCTATTCTGCACAACTCCAAAAGTCCTGAAAAATTTCGGAGAATTATTTTGGAATATATAAAAAATATTGGGCGAAGAAAATACCAGAGGGGACCCACCAGGAGGCCACAAGCCTAGGGGCGCGCCCTACCCCCCTGGGCGCGCCCCTGTGGCTTGTGGGCCCCCTGGCAGGCCTCCGGTGTCCATCTTTTGCTATATGAAGGGTTTTGACCTGGAAAAAATAAGAAGGAAGCTTTCGGGATGAAGCGTCGCCGTCTCGAGGCGGAACTTGGGCAGAACCAATCTAGGGCTCCGGCGGAGCTGTTCTGCCGGGGAAACTTCCCTCCCGGAGGGGGAAATCGAAGCCATCGTCATCACCAACGATCCTCTCATCGAGAGGGGGTCAATCTCCATCAACATCTTCAGCAGTGCCATCTCCTCTCAAACCCTAGTTCATCTCTTGTATCCGATCTTTGTCTCAAAACCTCAGATTGGTACATGTGGGTTGCTAGTAGTGTTGATTACTCCTTGTAGTTGATGCTAGTTGGTTTATTCGGTGGAAGATCATATGTTTAGATCCTTAATGCTATTTAATACCCCTCTAATTATGAACATGAATATGCTTTGTGAGTAGTTACGTTTGTTCCTGAGGACATGGGACAAGTCTTGTTATAAGTAATCATGTGAATTTGGTATTCGTTCAATATTTTGATGAGATGTGTGTTGTCTCTCCTCTAGTGGTGTTATGTGAACATCAACTACATGACACTTCACCATTGTTTGGGCCTAGGGGGGGCATTGGGAAGTAATAAGTAGGTGATGGGTTGCTAGAGTGACAGAAGCTTAAACCCTAGTTTATGTGTTGCTTCGTAAGGGGCTGATTTGGATCCATATGTTTCATGCTATGGTTAGATTTATCTTAATTCTTCTTTCGTAGTTGCGGATGCTTGCGAGAGGGGTTAATCATAAGTGGGAGGCTTGTCCAAGTAAGGACAGCACCCAAGCACTGGTCCACCCACATATCAAATTATCAAAGTAACGAACGCGAATCATATGAGCATGATGAAAACTAGCTTGACAATAATTCACATGTGTCCTCGGGAGCACTTTGCTTTATATAAGAGTTCGTCCAGGCTTGTCCTTTGCTACAAAAAGGATTGTGCCACCTTGCTTCACCTTTGTTACACTTGTTACTTGTTACCCGTTATGAATTATCTTATCACAAAACTATCTGTTACCGATAATTTCAGTGCTTGCAGAGAATACCTTACTGGAAACCGCTTGTCATTTCCTTCTGCTCCTTGTTGGGTTCGACACTCTTACTTATCAAAAGGACTACGATAGATCCCCTATACTTGTGGGTCATCACTATTGCTTTGAATTACTCGTGTCTTAATATTCATGCCATGATTAGATTACATGATCAAGATTATGCTAGGTAGCATTCCACATCAAAATTTACCTTTTTTATCATTTACCTACTCGAGGACGGGCTGGAATTAAGCTTGGGGATGCTGATACGTCTCCGTTGTATCTATAATTTTTGATTGTTTCATGCCAATATTCTACAACTTTCATATACTTTTGGCAACATTTTATATTATTTTTGGGACTAACATATTGATCCAGTGCCCAGTGTCGGTTCTTGTTTGTTGCATGTTTTTTGTTTCATAGAATATCCATATCAAACCAAGTCCAAATGTGATAAAAAATTATGGAGATTAATTTTGGAATATATGTGAATTTTTGGAAGAAGAATCAACGTAAGACGATGCTCGAGGGGCCCACTAGGCATCAGGGCGCGCCCAGGGGGTAGGGGGCGCTGTGGTACTGAGTGAGCACTTCGTAAGGCGGTTGATGCCCTTCTTTCGCCACAAGAAAGATAATATCTGGAAAAAAATCGTGTTAAAATTTCAGCCCAATCGGAGTTACGGATCTCCGGGAATTTAAGAAACGGTTTTCGGCCAGAAAACAGGAATGCAAAACAGAAGAGAACATAGAGAGAGAGAGAGAGATCCAATCTAGGAGGGGCTCCTGCCCCTCTGCTGCCATGGTGGCCATGGACCAGAGGGGGAACTCTCCTCCCATCTAAGGGGGAGGCCAAGGAAGAAGAAGAAGAAGAAGAAGAAGAAGAAGGAGGGGGTTCTTTCCCCCTCTCTCCCGGTGGCGCCGGAGTGCCGCCGGGGCAAGGATTGTGATGGCGATCTACACCAACAACCTTGCTACCGTCAACACCAACTTTCTCCCCCTCTATGAAGCAGTGTAACACCTCTTCTCCCCACTTTAATCTCTACTTAAACGTGGTGCTTAATGCTACATATTATTATCCAATGATGTGTTGCCATCCTATGATGTTTGAGTAGATTTGTTTTGTCCTATGGGTTGATTGATGATCGTGATTGGTTTGAGTTGCATGTTTTATTTTGGTGCTATCCTATGGTGCCCTCCGTGTCGCTCAAGCGTGAGGGATTACCGTTGTAGGGTGTTGCAATAAATTCATGATTCGCTTATGGTGGGTGGCGTGAGTGACGGAAACACATACCCGAGTAAGTAGGTTGTTGCGTATGGGATTAAAGAGGACTTGATACTTAATGTCACTGTTCAAAAAATCTTTTGATTTATCGCTACTCCTGGGGTGACCGATAAGATTATGCCTTATCTTCACCGTTCATCGTTTGGGCAGATTTAGCGCTCTGACAAGCGATTTATCGAGAATCTACTGATAAATCGAGCCTATTCCTAGCACTATTTTTTGCAAAAAACTATATTTATTTGTGTTTTGTGGACCATTTTAAGCAATATGTACTATTGTCCTATTTTTTTGGTCATTATATCAGGATTCAGAGGCTAGGAATCAAGGTAACACTTCTGCCCAATATATTTTCGGTGTAGAATATAGCATATTTAAGTGTTGGGAACCTGGGATTTGCAAAAAATGACCGATTAATGGTCGACTGGTAAAATCGATTGATCGGCCGATTTCTGATTAATCTCTAATCTTGGGCTGACCAAAACACTAACGATAAGCGATATCCTCAACATTGCTTAATGATATGGTTGGGTTTTACCTTAATGATCTTTGGTAGTTGCGGATGCTTGCTAGAGTTCCAATCATAAGTGCATATGATACAAGTATGGAAAGTATGTTAGCTCATGCCTCTCCCTCATATAAAAATGCAATAATGATTACCGGTCTAGTTACCGATTGCCTAGGGACAAATAACTTTCTTGTGTGACAAAAACCTTTCTACTAAACAACTAACTTTTATCTTGCAAATTACTCATAGTTTTATTTCTGCTAAGTACCTCTAGTTTTATCCTTGCAAACCAATCCTACAAAATAGTTTCATACTTGTTCTAGGTAAAGCGAACGCTAAGTGTGCGTAGAGTTGTATCGGTGGTCGATAGAGCTTGAAGAGAATATAAATCCTACCTTTAGCTCCTCGTTGGGTTCGACACTCTTATTTATCAAAAAATCTACAATTGATCTCCTATATTTGTGGGTTCTCACCTCTCGGCTAGGAGGGCCGGGCCGAGGACCTCGGTGGCATTTCATTAACAGAGCCACTTGGACTGGCTCATGACGATCTACGAGGAGCATTGACGTACAAAACGAGACAAGGACTCCTAATGTGTGGAGGACTCCTCTTCATCGACGTAGCCTACTAGGATCCTGTTATCCTAGGCCTCCGGTACATTATATAAACTGAGGCTAGGCTAATCAATAGATCATTAGAATCTCTTTGTACCCCCTCAATCAATACAATCAAAGCAAGATGTAGGTTGTTATCTCTTAGGGAGAGCCCGAACCTGGGTAAAATCATGTGTCTCTGTTACCATCGTGTCAAGGCTACCAACTCGGGACCCCCTACCCGAGATCTGTTGGATTTGACTCCATCGTTGGTGGCCCATACAGTTCCCGTTGCATAGTCACCGCGGTACAATGGAAATTCAGGTCGGTTCCAACACGATCTACTTCGTCTTCGGCGTCGCGCCGACTCGAATGGTCACCTCGGCCAAGTCGAGGACTACACCCCATGTTAGATCGTCAAGATTGGACAGGAGTCTTCATCAACATCAACTTTGATCTCAACTGAGATCATGGATTTAAAATCGACCACGGAGCCCGGGGGCTCAACGTCAGCTGCGCCCTCTCGCATCCATGCAGATTTTCTAGATAGAGGATTCGTTTTGGTCATCTCCACCTCCTCGAGCATCGCTTTGATGATTTCTTCAGTGGAATTATGTGAAATTGAGTCTACAATGAACCCGTAAAATTTCATCGCATTCCTACGGAGGAATCTCCGGCAATCGCCGATATACCAAAACCCTGTTGGATCTGGATGGGAATCTGCATGAGTTTGGGATGAGGAGTCCAGCAGCCAGCTCGCATATCTTCTGGAAGATCCAACTGTTCATATACTGCAGAATTTCTTTGTCGACAACCCTCAAAATTTCATCTTGATCCGACGGTTCAAACTCTGGGACGAGCACGAGTAGTTCATCAATTTTTGAATATGTTGTTTTCTGCGTGAAAACAAATCCGACCCAGGTTCACTTTTTTCAAGAACGGGTTACCAGACATCCTTTTTGGAGGAGTTTTTACGGTATTGTGTCTTGATATTAAACATGTGCCTGCAATTTTGAGCCTTTTCCGAGGTGCTCTTCGCCATCGCGTCGGTGTAAAACCTGGACGACCTCGTTGTTCAAAGGATGTCGAACTGCGCCAGCCACGCCGTCGCTTCGTCGGGTTAACGTCAACCACGTCGCATCGCCACCTCGGATACTCGACCAGGAGTTCGGCATCGCCAAGAACACATCATCGCCACACAGAGTGCATGGGTCGGGCGCGTTGGCATTGTTGCACTGTTACTTCTTCAAGCCTACGTTGACCGCGTCATGAATTCTAACCTGCTTCGGCATCGCCACGTTGTCTCTTCATCAAGCCGACGTCCACCACACCAACCTTCTCCATCATATCTGTGGATGTGGGGCTCCGAAGTCACTATGCCGGCATGCTCCTTCACCTCATCCAGCCCGGGGGCTTCGTCATCACTTTATGGGCCTACCCCGAGGGCTTCGGCATCACCCCGACGACCTGCTTCATCACGACAGCTGGACCGGGGGCTTCGCCTCGCCACGACAACCATGTCGTATTGTAACTTCATCGACTCGAGCTCCTCGCTGCGCCACATCGGGACCGGCTTGGGGGCTGGGACCTCGGCCAGGCCGAGGGCTACGCGCCATGTTGGATCTGTCAGAGATCGATGGGCATCTTCGTCCCGCCACAAGCCCGGACCGCGTCGTCAACACCGAGCACATTAACCAGCTAAGTTGCTTTCATGCAAACAAAATTCAGCTGTCAATTTTTGTCTAGCTCGGTCAAGCATTATATCTGTGTAGAGTAAAAACTTTGTTCTAAAACACTTTCTTTACCCAAGTTAACAGGGGGTTCTTGAACTAACATGTGTTGTTTTAAAGTGTTTTATTCTAAGTCGTTGCAAAGTCTTTTTCCACTACTCCTTTTCTGGCTTGAGTTCACGGTCAAATAGCGTGATATCCTGGCTTCTCTATACGCAGCTCGAGTTTAGTTTAACTAAATTGGCCCGAGAAGCACTCGACCTGTTGGGATAAGGAGGTTGAAGTCGAAGGCTGGCCCACTTGAAGTCTAGAGATCAGATGTATCATTTTAAAGCACGACGGAAGCACAAATTAATAGTAAAACCAATTTCGGATTGGCACAAAAAAACTTGATTTAATTCAGACATAAAAAATTTACGCAAGTTTTTTGGGTTTTCTGAGCTTATTACACTCTTAACCTATTGTATGTTTTTTCTCAAGAGGTGGGACATCCTCTTGGTTGAGGTGTCCTGCATGGTAATTCTGCACGGGAAATATCTTTTCCGACCAGCAGTTCAGCATCTTCCCTGCCGAGCTGCACCTCGGTGATGGCAAAACGCAAAACGAGGCTAAACCAGTTCCCGAGGAGATACGATCCTAGGGTCGGCCATGTTGCCCAAACCAAGTCTCGGGGGCTACTGCATGATGATTTAATGCAGAAAAAATCAAAGTGCAATATGGTTTTTGAGGAGATTACAATACTCAGGTCGGTCGACCGCACACGACCTGAGTTTCAGGGGCTACTACAGAACGCGTTTCTGTTCCTAAAGTATGCTGTCGAGCAAGGATTTGATCCTCGGGCCGATTTCGCGAATCGACATGAGTCTCGGGAGCTACTGGGATCAGCGGTTTTATATTATCCTTCAGATGCATTCCAGATTTTAGGTCGGCACACACCTTGAGGGCTACTGTTATACATCTCGGCAGAGAATAAATTGCATCAAGTGGAAAAATTCTGCGAAGAAATGTCACGCGGAAACTGGCTTGGCGAAAAACTATTTTCCCACGGAGGTCGGCCATCTGCATCGACAACTCAAGACCGAGGTGGTACACCACTTCGAAAGCAGTCTGGATTGAGGCCGGCTGCGAGCGGTTGGTTGCGCTGGAGACTTTTTCGACCTGCAGCTCGGTCGTACTCCTTTAACATTTTCAAGATCGAGGTTTGTGACACCTCGTATGCAGTCCGACATTGGAGCTCGGTTGCAAGTAGACACCACCGCGCAGGAAAAACTTTAACCCGAGGTGTGGCGTGAAAATACCAAGGCATTTGATAATGGCCGAGAACTTAAAAGGGCTCCTCGGATGCCCGGCGTGTATACTCGTTAGACGTACTTCAGTGATCCTTGAGGCCAAAGATGGGAAGATTTGTTGAACCAGCTTTCAAGACCAATGACTAGAGACAAAGAGCATATCAGAAGAACCGAAGAGCGTCCCCGACTTGAAGACCGATTCATGGGCTACTAATGGTGTACTGGACTAGGGGTACTCACCATGTCATCTCCCGGCCAGGAGGGTCGTGTCGAGGACCCCCATGGTGGTTCATTAACGGGCGACTTGGAGCGGCCCATGACAATCTATGAGGAGCCTTGACGTACAAGACAAGACAAGGACTCCTGGTCCGTGGAGGACTCGTCTCCACCGACATAGCCGACTAGGACACCTGTTATCCTTGGCCTCCGGCATTACATAAACCGAGGCTAGGCTAGCCGATAGATCATTAGAATCTCAACACATCCTAGAGATGAGACAACTCATACACACACAATCTCGTTGTAGATCACGTGTACTCTGTACCCCATAATCAATACAATCAAAGTGGGACGTAGGGTGTTATTCTTAGAGAGAGCCCGGACCTGGGTAAAACCCGGTGTCCTTATTACCATCGTGCCAAGGCTACCAGCTCGGGACCTCCTACCCGAGATCTGTTGGATTTGACTCCATCAACGGGGGTTCCCCGAGTCCGATACAGCTGCCGGTGGTAGTAGGGGTGAGGGGAGGAGATGGGAAGGGCATGTAGCGCTGCCACCAGGAACATCGTGGGAGCGAATAATCGGCCCTCCGAGTTAACCTGACCGGGCCTTTTTTCATACCCTTCATTGCCCTTCTAATTCATGATGAATTATTGCGGTGTGTTCTTTCGTTGTGGGTACAATACTACTACGTGGGATGATCATCAGATCGTACTTCCACAGAAAGTAAGGAAGTACTCCCTTCATTTCTATTTACTTTGCATATTAGATTTGACTGACATCAAACTTCATAAAATTTGATCAATTTTATAGAAAACTGTATGAACATTTACAATAACAAATCTATTGATGTGAAAGTACATTCAATAATGAATCGAATGTTATTGATTTGTTATAGTATATGTTAACATTTTTATCTATAAACTTTGTCAAGTTTACAAAGTTTGACTTTGACCAAAGCTAATACGGAGAGAGAATAAAAACGGAGGGGGTATTAAGCAACTCAGATACATGCAGTTACAAGTGTATAATTTCAAATTTTGCGCACATTAAAGATATACTTTGAAAACGGATAATCGCATGATGAAATCTTTCTATGGTTTCTCGCATACGTGTTGTTGCCATTGTTGGTTCGCCTCGCCTCCGGGTGCTTTCCGGCGCCGGTGAGGTGGGGAATCCCTGGTTTGAAGTTGACAGTGTTGTTTGTGCCACCCCAGTTTTGGCTAGGCTTGGTCTAGGTGTCTGATCTATGGTGGCAAGGAGATGGCACCATTTGCGGTGCAGAATAGGGTCTACCTGTCACGTCCTAGTTGCAGTGGCATTGTTTGGCATTGGTGGAGGATGTGTGGGGCTTTAGATCTGTGATCTTGAAAATGTCTTTGTTTCATGTAGTGTTTGGTGGTGTTGATGGCGACGGATCGTGTTTTAATCTGTTGGCCTTTTTCTCCGTTCTATGAAGCATGACCAGTTTTGGTTTGGTTGGGAAGCTAATGAGGTGAGGCCTCCCCAAATCTGCCTTGCCAAATTTGGGATGGTTGTCCAACTTTCTTTGTCGCCTTGGTCTTCAGGATGGTCGTTTGCTCCCCAATTCATTGTCGCCGGCATCATCTGGCTCTGATAGGCTACTTCTTGGGCGTTGCCTCAACGATGTTACCTATTCCTAGGTGTTCCAGAGATCCAAAGGTGACGTCGAGCTTTGCTTACAGAGTGCACGAGGAAGTAGACGTCGATATACCAAAGGATGTTATTTTCTACTATTTACATTTAAGGATAGCCTTGTAAGGGCTGGACAACTTGACCGACCTTCTTAAAGCGGTGACACATCTTTGCGCTCATATACGCACATACATAGAGCTACTTCCTTATTTTCGATTTATTTGTCTCGTCTTACAAATTGAGGGCTACTCCCTCATGCTAAACCTTGATGAGGGTTATTCCCTCATGTTAAAAAGATTGAGGGCTACTTCCTCTTTTTCAATTTATTCTCACTTTACAAATCGTAATAATCAAGGAGGACCTGATTAAGCGTTAGACAACATATCGATGCTGCATGCATGCTTCTGATGCATTGAGATTTGAGAACCCAAATTAGACATACTTATTGTAGGAAGCTAAATTTGCCTATTTTTGAAGCAATATTTACTTAGTTAAAAAGAACGTAAAGTTCTCATTTCACCTCTCTTTCGTCTAAGCTTCCTTATATATGTCCCACTCTTTCCTTCTTCTCTTTGATTTTTATCTCTCATCTCTGATTTTTCTCCCATCCATTCTCCCTAAAATAGAACGAATTGTCTCATGTTTTATTAACTTACCAAATAAAAACACATTTTGTTTGGTAAGTAATTAAATTCTTACCAAATAAGTGCTTAACAATAAAATGTCAGGTAAATCATGGCGATTGCATACAAAAACTTAATAAGATTTTAGCGCATCAATATAATAATAGACGCGTAGTCACGAGTTAATCTACTAGAATGTTTATATTCCCGTTGCAGCAAATGTCTAGTGTGAAAATACGAAAATTCTGATTTTTTTTTTCTATGGGCCTAACAAACTAGAGAGGAGGGAGACCACGTGACATATATGGTAAGCAAATCCAAACAGGGAGTACGATGCACGACAAGCATCGACATATTTAAACAACCTTCGATAATAAAAAACAAAAAAAAATGAGATTTTGTAGCACCATGGCCTTTCCTATATATTTTTTCTGGTAGATATTTGTCGCACTCGCGCATGCTATGACAAATTTTCTTGCAGAACATGCTATGTCATATAGTGACTTCATTTGGTCAAGCTTCAACCTGGCTATTTTTTTAGCCCGGCCTTGTTCAATAGACGTGACATTATCGTTCTTTAATGAAGGGTTAATCAACCAAGGACTTACGAGTAAGGTTGTGATGCAACGTGCCTGTCCAACTCATCAACACCCAAGTGGATTTAATTAAGCGACCAAGCTAGGTTAGCATGTTTCCATGACCAGACATGTGGTTGATCCATTGCCCCTCCACCGTTGGAGCTCTACACGCTACCATGGGTGAAAACGTGTGGCCTTCCTGCCGCGCTCTGTGGCTGGAACTCTCTTCCTTTCTCGGATTCCCACCGAGGGAAAGGAAAAAAAAAGAAAAAAAAAAAAAAGAAAAAAAAAAAAAAAGAAAAGAATAAAAAAAAGTAAAAAAAAAAAAAAAAAAAGAAAAAAAAAAAAAGAAAAAAAAAAAAAAAAACCAAAAAAAAAAAAAAACCCCCCCCCCACCCCCCCCCCCCCCCCCCCTCAAAGAGAGACCTTGATATGGAAGCTTACCTTTGGGTCGTTTTCTGGCTTGGTGCTAGTGGGGAATCGCTTTGTGGTGTGAATCTAGCCATGGATGGTGTCCACTTGTTGATGAGCATGAATTATTCAGAATCCCCTTTACTCCTTTGGTAGTTCCCCTTTGCCGAAAATTCGTCCGGGAGTCATCGTCGTCGAGGAAAATGAAAATGACGGCGTCCTCTAGGCTAGTCTTGTTAACTGAAGTATATTTTTTCCGTTCAGCATGTTTGCACACCTCTAATCAAAATGGCGCCGAGGAATTCTTTTAGTCCAACACAAATTCAATTGTTTCTTTAAATTCCTCCAGAATTGCCTCATCCCAAACAGACCTTGCCGGATCACATGGTGTAAAGAAGGCAACTGACAGCCCCCCCCCCCCCCCCCCCCCCCCCCCTCCTCTTTTTTTGGAGACAAGACAGACCCATTTGTTGAACATAGCGGCAATAGCCCAAATTATTACATCCTTTGTGCTAGAACTCATAGACTTGGATGTTGTGGATTGTCTCACTTGTTGTGGCAAGTCAGAGGTGTACAACAACCTCTGCCTTTGCTCCGTTTCATCCGCCGGATTGAAAATTAACGATCAAGATTGGATGCTACAGGAGTAGTAGACAATACTACCTCCATTTTATAATTCTTTGAACTAAAACCACGACAAGAATTATAAGACGCAGGGAGTACTTGCTACAGTGCGAACAAACATTTATTCTCTATGAACAGTGCTCGGAGCAATGCTTGCGGCGATCTCAGCCTTCCGCTCTTGAGAATCCACGCCGAGACCTAGTACGGGCGCTCATGTTTTTCTGGATTTATCGTAGTCTTTTCAGCAATGCTGTCGACTGCGAGCCCCCTATAGTTACTTCATCAATTTCAAGATTTGCCGACATAATCTCTCGAAGGTGTTTATTTGGGCAGAGTGTGTGTACGCACGCGTCCATACAAGTGAGTGAGTGTAGTGAGTGTTTTGGTTTAGTGCTCATCTGGAAATATTGGTTATTGTAAAGTAGATTCACGTGAACGGTGACCAAGTTCATGGAATACATATTCAAGTATTGGTGAAATTTTCATCAATATGGGTGTTATTGTAAAACAATTCTGCTTGAAGGGTGACGAAGTTCATAGAATGCATTTCAAAGTATTGGCGGAATTCCGATCTATATGGACGTTATTGTGATTGTAAAACAGATTCACATGAAGGGTGATCAAGTTCGTAGAATGCACCTTGAAGTAGTGGCATAATTCTCATTGATACGGGCCTTATTGCAAAATAGATTAACGTGAAAGGTGACCAAGTTCACAGAATGCATCTTGAATTATGGGCGAAATTCTAACTGGTACGGTGACCAAGTTCATAGAATGCATCTTGAATTACCGGTGATATTCACGCGAAGGGTGACCAAGTTCACAGAACCTAGGGTCACCTAGACAGTTTTCCTTTTCAATACTAAATTGATTGAACATTTATTTATACAGTATAAATATTTTCAAAGAGATTAATTTGACATTATTAGAACATTTTAGTAGTTGAGTAACCTGGTACTACTCGAATTCTGCCCGGATTTATTCCCCAAATCCCCATGGATAAGCTCATGCGCGATCTGTGGGCCAGGTGCGCTAAAGCCCCCGCACACAGAACCGATTCCCCCGGTTCGGATACCATCCACACGGGCGAACCCGCCCACTGAAACCCGGGCCCACTGGCAGATACCGTTCCAGGCCACTCACTGACACCCGAGCCCAGCGAAGATCCCCTTCACTCCTCTATAAATCGCCGGCACAAAACCCGGCTTCCCTTGGCCACAAGGCTTCTCTCATCCCTGATGCCGCCTTAATTAGCCGCCTGCCCCCCTAATCCTCCTGTTTGCACGGCGGTTACCCGGCTCCTCGTCGGCGAGCGGTGGCGGCGGTGGGGGGCGGAGGGATGATGGCGTCGGAGCCGGTGGCGCGGGCCGTGGCGGAGGAGGTGGGGCGGTGGGGCAGCATGAAGCAGACGGGGGTGAGCCTGCGGTACATGATGGAGTTCGGGTCCGTCCCCACGGACCGCAACCTGCTGCTCTCCGCGCAGTTCCTGCACAAGGAGCTCCCCATCCGCATCGCCCGCCGCGCGCTCGAGCTCGAGTCCCTCCCCTTCGGCCTCTCCGCCAAGCCCGCCATCCTCAAGGTCTCCGCCCCGCCCCTGTGCTGATTTTGGTGGTTAATTTCGATTTGACGCTAGACAAGGCTGGAATTGCCGTCCGTCGTTGTCCCGGTGGCTTGTTTTATCAGTCTGTCCCGTCGATCATTTGACAAGTTTCGGTGTACCTTTGTTGATCGGTCCTGGATGGGTTCGTTTTCCTCCCAATTTTTCGCTCTGCTTGCTTGGGGTAGGGGAGATGATGGTCTTGCCGTCTCTGTCTTTATTATCTTACTAGGATGTTTTCTCGGGAACATTTTTAAAAGGTCAGAGGATATTTTTGGTATATCTCCATGTTTACTGTTAGGATTCGATTAGGTGTCAGTTTTTGTCAGGGGATTTGGAATGCCAAGAAGATGCTACCACTGTGTCAGTACCTAAACTGCTGTGTATTGATTCAGGATGATACTAGTTGAACTCTTGAGTGACCAACTGATGTGCTGTTTAGTGTTTAGTTTATTTCCTTTTTCATTTTCACTTCAATCTGTCATCAACATGTAAAGTTATCGTAGGATAAGTATTAAGGAGGAACTTTTGAAGACTCTTGCTTGCCAACTTGTTTTTTTTTTTCTAATAGGAGTTGGGTAGTGGGCTCACATGCTTTTTGTATGAGTATATGCATGAAGCTTTTTGTCGTGCTGTTCTTGTCTTCCTGACCTTATCACGTCAATACTAGAGAATCTGAATTCATTGAATAGTAAATATTTACCGAGAAAAAAAAACTCACAGCTGGATTTACTGATTCCTGCCAAACTGGGCATCCTTGTGTGGGACTGATGGTTTGTCTGTTGACGATTGTGAAGGTGAGGGACTGGTACTTGGACTCGTTCCGTGACATCCGATATTTCCCAGAAGTGAGGAATCGGGACGACGAGCTTGCTTTCACGCAGATGATTAAGATGATCAAAGTGCGGCACAATAACGTGGTACCGACTATGGCTTTGGGAGTGCAACAGCTGAAAAACGAACAGTTCAGCTCAAGGAAGCTTCCCCCAGGATTCGACGAGATCCACGGGTTCCTCGATCGATTTTACATGTCAAGGATTGGTATTCGCATGCTCATAGGTTTGTGAGCTTGGTACTACTCTTCTCTCTGGAGCTATATTTATAGACGTTGTCTAAGCTCTTGTCATTCTGTCCTAAATCTTGCTTGCGATTCGGAACAAATGATGGATCATGTGCCTTTTCTAACAGCTGATGCAGTAGTAACATATACTGAAGTTCAATGTTAAGCTGTCAAGCAGAATCCTTATCTTTTGGCTGATTTGCAAATTTGACTTGTATTGACAGACAGTTCTATTTTGGTTGCTTACTTGATACTACTCCGTCCCATAATGTAAGACGTTTTTTGACACTAGTGTAGTGTAGTGTCAAAAAACGTCTTATATTATGGGACGGAGGGAGTATTTTTTATGTTCAAACTTCATGCTATGCTACTTGAGCTAACTGTACTGTTATATGGCTTATAAACTGAAAAATGGTAAAAATGTTTGCTTCATGTGTAAATTCTGTATCAAATCATTTATACTTAAGTCCAGTGCTAATTGTTAGAAACTTGTTCTGAATTACACCAACTTGCTTAATTTCAGGGCAGCATGTGGCTCTAAATGATCCTCAACCAGAGCCTGGCGTCATAGGCCTCATCAATACAAAATTGTCCCCCATACAGGTAGCTCAAATTGCTAGTGAGGATGCCCGTTCCATTTGTATGAGGGAATACGGATCAGCTCCTGACATCAACATTTATGGAGATCAAAATTTTACATTTCCGTAAGTTTCAGATATAAACTCCACCAATCACCTTTGTTTTTTTCGTGGATTAAATCATGTGTTAGCAACAGCACCTCTTTATGTCAGGTTACATGTTGATTGGCTTATAGTTTTTTTTATCATGTTGATTGAGTGGCCTCATTTATTGTTGTCTTGCTAACTAACTAACTTCTTGCAATTAACTATGTGCAGATATGTCGCATCGCATCTTCATCTCATGCTGTTTGAACTGGTGAAAAATTCCCTTCGTGCGGTACAGGAAAGATATATGAATTCCGATAAAGATGTTCCTCCTGTCAGAATTATAGTTGCTGATGGAACAGAGGATGTTACTATTAAGGTATGATTTCCCTGATACCACCTAGCATCTATTTGTTACATTCTAGGCTAAAGAGTACACAAGCAGTTACTAAAACATTGCAGTTTGCAAATATGTGCAATGACTGATAAAATTCCCTTGTTTGGTTTGTTTTCTTCCGGGCACTGTGTCAGGCCTCTTCGAGGCTTCTGAACCTTTCTCCATGTATATGAACCTCTCTACTATTCCAATGAAATGAAACACAAGTGTTTTTGCATTTTCTCGAGAAAAAAAAACTTCTACTGATACCTATCTCTGCATGAATTTAGCATCTCGCGTTACTAGGCTGTGCATGAATGCAATTGTGAATTACTCGGTTTGTATTTTAATATTGGGATTATAACCTGACTAAGAAAGATATGGATTAATGTGGACTGCTGAGTGCAAATCTAAACCCAAACACCAATTTGAATGCATGTCCAAAGCCATTCTAGGGCATGTCCATTGTTCAACGCCAGTTATTTTTGGCTGGTGCAATTCTTTGCGAGTTTAGTGCCTAAGTAGGACATTTATTGTTACCCTATGCTGATATTTTCGATGAAGCTGCAGACACTACTATATTGTTTTACGGCGCATGTCTGCTGAGATGTCATTACTGTCACTAAAACTGGATCCATTGTCAAAGTGCTAGATATCAATTCTTGTATGTGATAGTTGTCTTCTTATGCTAGAAGCTATAACCCGCTAAGATTTGTGGAACATATGAGACCCATTCCTGTCAAATATTCATCATAAGGAACCATTCCCGAGGATCGTTTGAGTTCATTGTTTTGATAATGCAGGTCAGTGATGAAGGTGGTGGAATACGGAGAAGTGGGCTCCCTAGAATTTTCACATATCTTTACAGCACTGCACAGAAGCTACCTGATATAGAGGGCCCTAGTGAAGGAGTAACTATGGCTGGATATGGTTTTGGACTTCCAGTTAGTCGTCTTTATGCGCGATATTTCGGTGGCGACCTACAAATCATATCCATGGAGGGATACGGTACGGTCATATTTTGGTTTGTTTCTGCTAATCTCTCAGCGTGAACCTTGGATAATTTGTCAATGTTTACCTGAATTTTCATGTATATCTTTCTGCTTCTATCATCATGATGTATTCGGCTGATCATTCTTGCCTTTTGTGTTACGTAGGCACCGATGCTTACCTCCACTTGTCACGGCTGGGAGACTCGGAGGAGCCATTGCCTTAGTGACCCCTCCTGTCCTGATACAGTTCCTGTAATTAGGTTGCTCTTGTTATATTGTAATCCTTGTTCTGGTTTGCAAATATTGTTTCAAGGGCCAGCCATATATAGCTGTTAAACCTGTATCTTCTAGCTATAATGTTCTCATTGTTTCTGCTTTTCTGCCTGTGTTGCATAATTTGGCATTGTTGTTAGTAAAGACAATCATCCGCGGTAGCCGGTACATAGTTTCAGACTCGTCAGGTGATGGAAGCTAAAATCTGCTTATTGTGATTACTGCCTCCGTCCGGAAAAGTTTGTCCCAAGCTTGTTCATTAAATGGATGTATCTAGCACTAATTTGGTGTTAGATACATTCATTTGAGGGACAAGTTTTTTCGGACGAAGGGAGTATAATACAAGATGTTATGACAACCAATGTACTTATGTATTGGTTGAAATAACATCTTATATTATGGGACGGAGGCAGTAGCAGTTTTGGGGCTGGAAGTTGTATCTTGTATGCCCTGCACGCGGCTATTCATGTCATTACTAGATCGGGATCGTGCCTTGGCGCGGAGGTGCCGGTCCAAATGTTTGTATACACACAATAAGAAGCCTCTGAACAATGCATGAACATAGAAAGCATGTTTCGCCGATAGGTTTAGCACTAAATATCTCAGGCATAAAAGATACGACAGCACGTAGTAGCTTAAAGACAATTTATAACAACCAAACTGATAAATCCTTGGATGGTCTTGGGCATAACGTAGACCAGTAGAAATGACAACAGAAGCTGAAGTCATCTCGACAGGCCTAACATAAGACCAGATAGAAATTGTGGCTTGCCGCACCCCTACGCGTGCGATCACTCCCAACCCGGTAATAAAGCATCAGATCAAAGATGCAAGAACACCAGCAAGCAACAATCCAATGTACATTCTTTATCAGAGTTAAAAGTAGCTCACAACAAATACATAAAATACAGAATCAACTTCTTACTGGGAACAAAACATGGAAAGCACATGCATTTATTAGTTTGGTCAGACCAGAATTGCTCATCACAACAAAGTTAATGTAAACTGTAAATTTGCAGTAGAGCAAACCCTGGCATTTCACTATTTTGCTCACAATATTGGGATCACAAATTTAGTGAATTTAGTAACTGGATATTTATCACCCCACTTTTCAGCATATAGTTTCCTGTTTATTTTACTTCAGAGAGCCCAACATGCGATGGGGAAAAGTAGGGACAGGGAGGAAGGTAGAAGGACAGCATAAACATCTCGTCTTTCACGGCTGGTTATGGGCCGAGACCAAAAGGCGGTTGTTTCTCAATTTGACTGAAAATGGTCTGCCACAACCAAAAACACACAAATTGGCCTGCTACAGAGACATTAGTTAGTAAGCAAATGTCAATACTATTATTAGTCCGCAAGTACATCAGTCTACAAATTCACTTGATAAATAATGCTTATACCGTCAGCTAATCACAAATGCAAGGAATTCAAATAAACAGTGATACGAGCTTGATGAAAAACAGATTTATAACAACCAAACCGATAAATCATGGCAGACAGAAAATAAAACGGTGTTACTGGCTTATATAAAATCATGCCAAGACATGTAACACTTCTCATGTAAGCCACCACATGAGTCGCTGGTACTAATCTCATGCCAACACATGCCCGAAAGAGAAATATGGAATGGCTAAACTCTCTTCAAAGATGTCTCATTAAGGTTTATATAACTGCAATCGCTTTGACAGAAATCAATATAAATCAACAGCTAGCAGCTAGCCATACATAGTATTGTGCAGGAAGACATTTCTTCTAAAAGAACACTGCAAATATGTGATTGCTTGGGTAATAACTGAAGGAGCACTGGGATTACATCCTAGCCAAATTGAGTACAACTCTATATTGAAAAAAAGCATGTATATGTGAGGTGATTAAACTTTAATTGGATAGAGGTGATCCTATTTGTGCCTTTCTGAAGAAATAGAAACTAAGCCATCAACACAATCACTGGATCAAATAATAAATGACCTAAACCAAGATTGATATGCAGAAAGACGCAACCGAGTCGCATAATTGACTTGTTTCTATTATTAATTGTTTTTTATTGCAATTCTAAATATGTGGTTGTAACTACATAGTTATAACCTAACTTACATGACAAAAATAGAACATGGATCTATGATTCTCCAAGGAGTAATTAATTTCCCTAAAAAACAATAATTCATAGTCCAATAGTAGCTGAACTGATAGCCATTCTTTCCTGGCGATATATGGATCAATCAATAGAGAGAGGGGTGTCAGGGACTCACCGATTGAGGATGTAACCGGGTAAAAGGGGCGACCTCGCCTCAGCAGGGCTCAGCCGCAACCAGAATAACATTTTGTCAGTTTTTTTAGTAATACTAATATTTGGTTAATGGGGCACTAAAGGAATCTCCTATATGATTTAGTGATTAAAGAATAATATTAAACGATGAATCTCCCGTTGGTTCACAAAGTATGCAATTTTTCTCTCAACTGAAATGAGAACCACATTTTGTCAGCGATATTTGGTTAATGGAGCACCAACAAATCTCGTAGAGTATTTCATTTGGAGGTTAAAGGGAATAAGAATAAAGGATGTAAAATAACCAGTGACACATTAGCTCTAACTACACACTTGGCAAAGAAATACATTAGGTGATTAATGATTATCTGTAGCTAAATCTTATCTTAAGTACAACCAAGATGAACAGAAACATCTCACCTCACTTTTGGTGGAAAAACACTCTTCTCTGATTGATCATTCAGTTACACAGTGATCCGCTTAACACATCGCAAGTCGATCTGCAACCACATAAGCAAGCATTTGCATTAGAACAAAAGAAGGAATGAAATGTTTGATCTTTCATATGGTACTACTGATCCTAGAGCAACGCTAAATAGGAGATTAGTAACACACACAGGGACGAATCTAAGGGGGGGCGAGACCCCCCCTGACGATTTCGTTGTCCCTTGTAGCGATTAGGTACATGCGTAGTTAGTCGTCTTCCTGACGTATTTTTTTGAGTCTTTGCCCCCCCTGTCGTGACTCGTGAGGCCATCTCGTGTCGTGTAACAACGTGAGGCCCTCCCAGGAGCAGGGCCAGCTATTGTATATGGAGTAGCAGATAATGGATCAAAACTGAAGAAAGGAAATAGCCCACTACCATCCCATCGAGGGTCCAAGGAAAATTAGCTCCGCAGCAGCAGTGCAGCACGCAACCGCGCAATCAGTTGCTCGCTACCCGGCTGTTGCGATCAACGCGATTTTATCGCTGCCAAACGCATCGTGCGATCTCCCTACGCCGTGTGAGTATCCGCCTACGACCGCCGTCCGCCGCTAGGGAAAATTTGCTTCAGCCTCTAAGAGAAGATCAGGAGACTAATTAAGATCCATGGCTGCATCGGTGCATGGTTAGTCTTTATGCTTTTGAATCCCCAATTGATCACTGTCATCAACCATCATAAAAGGGATTAGGGGAAGCACCACCACTGCCATGACCGACCATGGAGCTGACTGTGCGCGACGTCCTCTCTATGGTACGCCCACTCCCGTTAACCTCGGGTTCAAATCTCTAAATTTTTGTTGTCTAATATGAATGATTTGATCGACCTGAAAATTGGATTTCGAGTCTGTTTGGTACACATCCATGTATCAATTCTTTATTATATAACTAATTTGGGAATTAAATTTGTCGTGTCGAATATGAGCAATTTGGTACTAGTAATTTTTCAGTTTTTAATTACACCAATGAAAACACTGGTTCAAATCTAGGCTTCTTAGCGCGCTATGAATTATTTTGGCTTGGCCAGTCCTCACCGGTCTGCAAGAGCTTAAGTGTGGAGCTCGCCCCCCTATACAAAATTTCTGGCTCCGTCCCTGAACACACATCACTCTCCCGGCAAGAAGCAGCTCTCCCGGCAGTAACACGCATCACTCTCTCGGCAGAAGGTGACTCTTCTTCAGATTGTTGACCATATTCATTATTCACAATAACGAAGTACAACTCCAAATCTGAAAGGTCGCCGATAATGCTGAGCATGGAAAGGTTTCTGTAGTTACCATTAATGTAATCAGCGAGTACCAACTATTGCTTGATGCATATATAAACAATCAGAAGGTTGTCTACCTAGATTTCTTCCTACCCAACTTTCCTTTATCAGCAATGAGGAACTGTTATTTTTTTCGTATATAAACAATAAGCAGGTGACCTAATGAACTATGCAACCCATAGATTAATTATGCAAGCAGTTACCATTCCTATAATTAGCAAGCATCAATCATTGCTTGGTGCATCTATAAACAATGAGGAGGCGGTCTAATTCTGGAACACATAGATTAATTATCTGTGTAGGCAGACTTCCTCTGTTAGGAAGCAGCAACTACTACCCGCTGCACATATTTCTCCCAAATCACTAACCTGAACAGGTATTACAGTGCACTGAAAATTGGGCACACCCTACAGACATGGATATGAACCAAAATGCATATATCTCTATCAAAGCACTAAGCATGAAGCAAACCACCAGGGCAACCATAAGTACATATGGCCAGCCATATCTTATGAAGGTATCCTATGCTACAAAGACACAATACCCAAAAGGAGATTTGGATTGCAGTGCAGCCTCACAATTGAAGCCGAAAACATCAAAGATTAAGCATGTCAAGAGTGCACATTTTTATCGGATAGAATCTCACTTGAAGGCGTGACAACATGTTTCCTTTGCACAGCATAGGTCAATCCACAACCAAAATGAACCAAATGTTCACAATATCCTTTCCTGTATGCATCAAGCAGAATTCAAAATCTCATGGAGGCTCTGTACCATTTGCCTTTGGCCACCACCTGGACAGACACAACCAAATTTAGCTGAAGTTCATAATAAACATGCATGCAATGATAGCAGCCTATATTAATTTTATAGCTCACTTACAGGAAACCAGAAGCTATGTTCTGGCAATGAACCAGAAAAGGAGGAGAAATTCAGGAAAATCTAGTATGTAACCTAGTTTAACAATGCTTATATCCCCAATCCAAACTCTACATATTTCAGCTCACTAAAGCTTACAAAAAATAAAAAACAGTACCCTGATTTTGGAACTTGAATCTGCAAACATGGTGTCTAACTAAAAATCAGAGTCATGGTCAAGATAAAGGAGCACCTCTGGAACGAGAGCGGTGGCTAAAAACATCAAGTCGCCATCCTTGTCTCCGTTCTGCTCACCGCCACGAGACTCATCTCCTCGTTCCCACCCTGCATCCAAGAGCCAAATCGTCAGAAACCCACCAGAAGAACAACGCATCACATGCTCGTCTCTGCTGCTATTGAGTACATGAATAGGATATATTCTGGGCTGCAAAGAACTATTAACTTTTTAGGAATTTTAAGCAACGTTATAGAAGATGAAATACAACCAGATCTATTTTAACAACAGGTTTATGAGATTATGGTGTGCCTTTTCTTCTCTATCTGTCACAATATATTATATAATGGGTACATGCTATCTGGAACATGAAAGACAAGGGAAATTTAAAAGGGTCAACTGTTATACAATACATATGTACCCAGAGCCATTAACTTAAAAGGGTCAGTATATTTTCTACACTATGCTTTGTGAAATTAACTCTCTTATGTACCTCCCTCACAAACATTCACGGTTACCAAATCTAGATGATTTTTATTTGAACTTTTAGAACTGAATACCAAGAACATACATGCTTCTTACTTTGCAACCTTAGCCAAACATAGTGGACAGAATACGAGGAGTGTTGTACAGGAAAAAAAATAAGTTAATAGATGTCCCTGCAGTTTCCATCAGATTAACATTAAAACTCATCTAAAGGTAAGGAATAGCGGGCCAAATGTGAATTGCATTACAGCACAAGGTTTTAAATTGTGCGGTCCGATAAAAATGAAGTTAAATGATGTGTGCCCTATGGTATGCAGACTGTTTCATCCTTATAGAAATTGTAATGTAAAATCAGGCTGTCTGCTGGCATAAGGTGGCTTTTAAATATTAGAAATGCCACCTCAAAGTTGAAGTAAGTATGAACCCACAGAAAATCAGTAAATCACCACTACCCAACCATAAACAGAGAGGAAGTAATATGAGCTGAGATCTCCGATGGCATAAAAAAATTTAGAGCATATTTGACATATCATTTTGAAGTTAAAAATAGAAAATAAGCTACAGCCAAGAAAGAAAACATTAAGTAGCTAGAGAGTATACACTACTTTCTAATAGGAAAGAAGGTAATTTACCTGGCAAGGTACTGTCACTGATTCCAACATGAAAGAACGAAGAAACCTGGGATAATCCCAACCACATCTGTCCATACAAAAAAACACAAGTCAATACACCAAAGGCATGCCCAATACGAAAGGAGCATCACGACAGGCATCATAAAAAGTACCTGTGAAACGCTCAGGCGTGTTTCTAGGACTTGGGAGCTGATTAATTGGAGTCAGGGCATAGGTGCAGAAAGGAAATTCTGCTTCTAGACCCTCCCACCACGCAACAGTTGTATACCTAGTGAACTTAATCATGTATTGACTCTCCACCGGCCCGAAGACATACTTCTTGAGAAAGACCAGAAACTTGCGATGATCATCAACCCACACTCTTGGAGGATGCATATAAATTGTTTAACAAATTTCTCAGGCATCTCTGCATACATATGGTTGCCCTGCGAGGAAAAGAGTATGGTTCAACAGAGGAGAAATAACCAACCATTAAGTAACAGGACAAGAAAGACAGGAAACCAGGTCAAAGAATCCATGTACCTGCATCTAGTATAACCACATCCGTGTCCTTGATAGGTCCATTTTCGGTTCCACCACGGTGATGCCACAGACGTGATATGCACACACGGGATATGCCAGAGCGAGTTACGCGGACGCAGTTCAGGCAGTGCATTGAATGTTATGTGTAACAAATAGAAAATGCGAAAAAAATGCAAAGACTAATCAGAGTAGGCCATGGTCTAGCAATCATGATAAGCACATAACATATTGTACAGACCCAAATATAATCAAAGGCAGCATGCCAACAGACACATCAAAGAAAGACACACCACATGTAATCGCGACAATAAGGGTAAATAGTGATCCTATCTCCTGTCCCCCTTCACCCTCCCACACATGCATGATTTATTATTCGTGGAAGAAGACTATATCAAATGTACTAAGTAGGATCGATTAGTTCATCACATCATTATACCAAGAGCACACACACACTGGCAAATCATCTCAAAGGCTGATGCCAAAAAAAGAGGGTACACAGTGCAGAAGACCGAGGCCAGCAAAAGAGGGTCCTTGCACAATAAATAGCAATAGAACCAACCAACGATCCTGGAAATAAGAGTAAGTACTAAATTTGCAGGCAATGAAATAGTCACATTTGTAATGATTGTCCATAGATTTGTCTTAATTGATCATAATCCACTGCACTCCTGACACTAAACAAATTCATAACCGCTCGTTTCCAAAATATGATGTTGTGAATATAACTAACCTTCATAAGAAAAGGAATAATTTGTAGCCTAGAAATAGCTCACGACCAACACTATCCATCACCACTATAATGATGTCATAGTAGCTATGAATCCACCCAATTAATCCTTGAGGCAAAGAACGAAATCAGAGACTAACCCAGACCAACAATTAATCTTCATTATACTAACCAGCCATGCAATCAATCCTTAAGCTAAAGAACTAAATCAGAGACCAACCAAGACCAACAATCAACCCTCAAGCCAAACACTCGAACCAACAAATTTGGGACACATTTTAGCCTTACATAATTCAGCGTGTAGTGAATCCTAAAGCCAAAAAACCAAATCAGAGACTAACCCAATTCAAAAGTCAATCCTTAAGCCAAACACCCGGACCAACTAATATGTGACACACTTCAGACTGATATAATCCAGGAAGCAATCCTCAACGTAAGCACCTAATCCAGCAAGTAATCATCAAGGTGAGCACCTAAACCAGGGACTAACCTAACTAACAAGCCATGCCATCCATGTGGTTAACCCTCTCGCTAAATGGCCAAATCATCCAGCAAGCAATCCTCAAGATGAGCACCTAAACCCAGGACTAACCGAACTAAATCCATGCCATCTATGCAATTAATCATCAAGCCAAAGAGCCAAATCAGAGACTAATCCAGCCCAACAATCAATCCTTAAGCTAAACACCAAAACCAACAAATCTGGGACACACTTTAGACTGACACAATCCAGCAACTAATCCTCAAGCCAGGCACCTAAACCAGCAAATAACCCAAGGTAACAGTGAGGCCAGCCAAATATTGTAGTCCTGCATAATCAAACAACAGCAGCACATGCCAAACCCACAGCCAACGGACAAAAGAAGGAAGAAACAAAAAACTACGAATCTAGGCTTGCCATTGAGTTGTTTGCAAAGCAACAAAAGACCCCAGGGATCGAAGCAGATCCGAGCACCAAATGCATCCAAAGGAATTAAGAGGAAAGAAAGGAAAAGCTCACGACCAGAAAGCTTGCTTCCTCCCTCGTAGCAGTAGCAGACGTCAAGACGACCTTGATCCGCAACAAATGACAAACAACGACAGGAAGGAACCTGCGGCAAAATCGAACGTGAGTCCCGTGACCATACCGAAAGCAACCTAGCAAATCAACTGCGGGAATCCCACAAGCATCTCAACTAGCGCCGACACGCGAGGAAGACCTAGGAGGAGCATTAGATCGAGGACGGTTGACAACTTGAGGAGGAGAACTCCTGTAGTTCGGGAGAAGCAACGGTCAGAGAGAGAGAATCGGGGGAGTGGAGAAGGCGCTCACCGCTGCCTCCTCAAGATGGATCGAAGACGGCTCACCTTGGGTCGTCTTCTTCCTAGAGGAGCACGAACACAAGGACAACGGTCCGGTGCTCCCGCTGTGTGGTCGAACAGGAGGTGTCGACGGATGGCGGCTCGGCCTCCCCTGGTCGTTCTCCTCCTTCCCGCCGTGCTCCTGCTCCTGCTGCGGCTCTCGCCGTCGATGGTGGCCGCGCCGGCTTGGAAGAAGGGGGGTCGGGGTCGGCGCGAAGTGGCTCAAACCGGACCAGACTAGCGAGAGGTTGCCGACGGTGTCGGCGCGAAGGGGCTCAAACCGGGCAGTGGCGGGGAAGGAGGAGAGGGAGGCGCGGGTGGGGAGGAGGCCGGGCAGCGGCGGGGAAGGAGGAGAGGGAGGCCCGGGTGTGGAGGAGGCCGGGCGGCGGCGGTGAAGGAGGAGAGGGAGGCGCGGGTGGGGAGGAGGAGGCGGCGCGAGCGGGAGGAGGAGCTAGGTTAGGGATGGGGGCTGGGATCGCACGAGTGTGGGAGGAGGCGGCTAGGTCTCTCCCACGGGAGCGGATGCGTTTTATATGCCTATATGCAAAATGACCAAAATGCCCCCAGCGGGGCACCGAAATCACACGCGGTGGCACGCCGGGGGCGCGACACTGCTCATAGGGTGTTTTATCGGCGGCTCACAGTGACCGGCGTGAGGATCCGACGGGCGAGGGCGATCCGGGGCGAGATCCGATGGCCGGGATCGGTCCAGACCCGCGATCCGACGGCCGAGAGTGCCTGAGCTCTGAGAGCAGCTCTAGCTCCCTTCGTCTCATACTTCTCAATGTGTCTTACACCCTGATCAGTGTACCTCAAGGAATTTTGGTCTGTTTCCAAATTTTGTTGACTTTTGATAGCTTGTCACTTCCTATCTGCCTTTGTTTCTCCTAGCATTTGGTAGATGCTATAAGATTAGGTCTTTAAAAGGCTGGAAGTCTTTTCATTTCTTGTTTCCTACTTTTCCCATGCAGTTTGATTTTATTTGGAATCAGTTCCCTTTCCTGAAAAAAATATCGCTTCCAATCAGTAGGTCGTTGACCCTTCTAATAAGAAAGGTCACTCCCATGGGCAATGGCATGGGATGTAGTGTGCCGTCCCAAATGGGCATGTGGCCTGGGCGTGCTCGATATGAGGTGGGTTAATGTGGCGTTGCAGGCCAAATGGCTTTGGCTGAAGCGAAAAGACCAGACAAGGCCGTGGTCGGAATTCAGATTCTCTGTACCGACATCCCTCGATAGCTCCACATCTACATATATCTTCGTAGCTCCCGGGCTAGGAGCGATGAGGACATCAATATCATTGTTGCACCCACAGCCCCTGCTGCTATACATACTGGACCAATTACTAGAACTCGCGCACGCCAATTGAATTACCAGGTACTTTTGTTTCTTGGTAATGATTCTAATGTTCATGAGAACATGATGCTGTCTAAATTGGATACATTTGTTTTGCTTACAAATGAAGGGCCTAACTTGGACAAGAAAGATGAACCTTAGAGCAAGTTCAAGCATAGAGATGATGGCATGCGTCAGGGGAACAAGAATGGAGTTTCAAGTGATGATTTCTGGACTTTGAAGCCACCATAATGAGTGCATGAAGGCTTGGATGAAATATACAACATGCCACTTCCTAAATTTCATCCAGAGGCTATTATAGGTGCTGCGTCGCCTTATTATTGGGCCAGGCCCATGTAATTTCGAAATACTTGAGTATAGGCTATTTTTAGAGTCCGTATGTGTGGGGAAACAAGAGTTAAGGTTGGTTTTGGACCCCTCCTCCAAGGGCCACGAAATTCCCCCTCTTCCTCCATATATACAGCCCTTAGGGCGCCATTTAGACTTTGGGTTTTGTTTAGATTAAAAGTTTGCCATAGCTGCAACTTCACGTACTTCGTTTGTGTTCAACGACCAGACCAAGACGTCACAGACCCCCACCTTGATCAATAAAGCTTTCATCTTATATTCGCAATATCCAAATTGCAATCTTAGTTTCTTACTTGTTCTTCATTTGCTTGCAGGAAATAGACCTTCGTGGTCAGGTTGATCGTGCTCCGGCGTGGTCAATAACCTCTCGGAGTTGGTTTAGCGATTGCTAAGGCGCGACGTCCTCGCACGTTCGTAGTCGGATCGTCAAAGTCTACTCCTCCGAAACGATAATCTCCTTCTCATCGAAAGACGGGACACCTTTGCCTCTATCAAGTGGTATCAGATTTCCAGGTTGCTCGGTGAGATTTTACAGTTTTTCATAGTTTAGATCGAGTTTGTTCTTCATACCTATAGTCCACGAAAAAGCCATAAAAAAATTAGGGTTAGTTCATCATATCCGAACCAGTCTGAGCCTTTGCATAGTCTTTTCAGTATTTTGCTCTGTTGAATTTGCGGTTGCATCGTCGTGTCTAGTTGCTGGTCTTGGTGTCTAGTCCTTTAGAGTTTCGAGTTCTGTCACAGTTTGTCACGCCGCCGCCGCACCATCTTCATCGCTACTGCCATATACCACCACCGTTGCCATATCCTACCACCGCTGCCATATACCACCACTGCTACCATATCCTATCACCGTTGCCATATACCACCACCGCTGCCATATCCTATCACTGTTGCCATATACCACCACCACTGCCATATCCTACCACCGCTGCCATATCCTACCATCATATATCCACCACCAATCCGAGTTCTTTTCATATTAGGTTTGTTTTCGAGATCCATTTATTTTCCGATTCGTGTTTCCTTGCTTGAGTAGGTTTCGAAAAAAAGAGTCCGGAGACCCCCGGACAGTTTTTAGGCCAAAATTTCGGCGATCGAAAATATTTTTTTCCTATCCTATTTTTAGGTCCCTGGGAACTTTTTGAGACACTTGCCATTATAGTGATTTTGTGTCGCACTTTTTGGTCGTCGCTGCCCTGATTTCAGAAAAAAAAAAGTAAAAAAATTCGTGCTTATCCTGTTATTTTGACTTGGGAAGAGTTTTGAGACACTCGCCATTATAATGATTTTCGGCAAATAAAAAAGTAGCGCAAAAAAAATCTAGAGTGTGCTACTCCCTTGTTTACGTGATGTGCCGTGATTCTGTTAGTGTTCTAGGCTCGCATCTCTAGTACGGTCTAGCCTAGGACCAGCACAGTACCGTCGTTGAGCGCTTATTCAACTTTGCATCTCTGAATTGATTATTGCTGAACTTTTTGCTACCATATTATAAGTCATCCCAGCTCCACATACATCTACGTCATGCGTTTGACTCCCTGGTAATCGCTCTATCCAAGCTTTGAGAATTTTGACTACAACGGTTGCCAATCACCGCCTGCAGCTTGGTAAGAACTGGTAAGACTTTGAGATTCACTTGACGGATTTGTGACACCCCACCACTTTCTAATACTCTGTAGGATCATATTCTTGTGTGTTTCTATTGCTGCTAACCATGGCAGGATCACAAGCCGATGAGATTGACTGGAAGAACATGACAAAGAAGGAGCTTCATGATAAATTTCAGCAAATGTTGAGTCAACAGGTGGAAGACGTGATGGCTAGCTTTGGAAAGGCACTGGAGAGGATTGATGACATTGAGAAGACAATTGACACCAAGTTGGACGCCAACTTCGATGAAGTACTCGCGCGTCTTCCACTACCACCACCTGCATCTGCTACACCATTACAACAACCAACAACAACAACAACAACCACCACCACCACCTCCACATCGCGAAACAGCCCTCCGCCGAGCGGGCCGTGTTCCTCTTGAGCCTGGACAAACTTCTGGTGCCGCTGCTACTGTTGTTGATGCTTTTGTAGCTACTGCTGCTACTGTAGAGCTGGAGGACTATTACGAGGATGAGGTTGATCAAAATCAGAACTACGTGCAACCACCAGCACCAGGTCGACCTCATGCATATAATCGCAATGGTAGGGCTGCAGCATGTGACGACCCCGGCTTAATCGTGCACTAATCATACACGCAAATGCACACGATCAAGCCTAAGGACTCACTTGAAGATATCACAACACAACTCTGAAACATAAATAAAGTCATACAAGCTTTATATTAAAAGCCAGGGCCTCGAGGGATCGAATACATAGCTCGATGGCATACAAGCGTCAGCGGAAGCATCAGATATCTGAGTACAGATATATAACAGAGAGAGAGATAAATAGGCCTTCACAGAGGTGGGGTAAAATAAAATACTACGATCGAAAGGCGTAGGCCTCCTGCCCTGGACCCTCCGATCCTACTCCTGGTCGTCAAACGGCTCCTCGTAGTAGTAGTACTCGCCAGGCGGGTAGTAGTACTGGTCGTCGGCTGGGGCGTCTGGCTCAGGGGCTCCGTCGTCTGGTGGCATCAAATGGAATATGGGGGAAAAAGAAAATAAAGCAAACGTGAGTACTCATCCGAAGTACTCAGCAAGCAAGGATCTACACTACATATGCATCATTGTCAAAGGAATGGCTGTATATGTGGACTGGGCTGCAGAAATGCCAGAATAGAGGGGGAAAGCCTAGTCCTATCGAAGACTAGCATCTTCATCAATCTTCGACAGTCTTGCAGCAATAGAAGAGAACAGATGAACATAATGTAAAGTAGTAGTAGTAGTAGTATCATCAACCTCGACCTGAGATCCTTTCTCGACTCCCTGCGAGAAAGCAATCCCAGAGCCGTACTATCCAGTTCTCATCTCATGTTCTAGTTGTACCGATCAGGATACAACTCCGAGTGTCCGTTACCGTAGGACAAGCTATCGATAGAAGTTTCTTCCCTGCAGGGGTGCACCAAGTTACCCACCACGCTCGCTTAACTCCGGCCGGACACACTTTTCTGGGTCATGCCCGGCCTCGGCTAAGCAACACGCCGCAACCCAACCTAGGCTTATAAGAGAGGTCAGCACGCCAGACTAAACCTATGCCCCCAGGGGTCTTGGGCCATCGCCCCGAGAACTCCTGCACGTTACGGGGCCACTGAGAGCAGACCTAGCAACCCCTTATACAAGCGCGGTTGTGTTCCCAGTCCAACTCGGCGTGCGCCGCTCCTTACTGACGTCAAACAAGCTTCGGCTGATGTATACGACGCAGAACGCCCATACTATGCCCACGTGATGGTTAGTGCTATCGGGCCGGAGGCCCCTCGGATCAAATATCCAAACCGTAGTGGATTAGGAGCGCGCGGAAATGAGCAGAGACTCACGATCGATGTGACCCCGTCGCCCCGTCTCGAGGACTTGCGGCAAGGGCTAAGAATGCCCGGCCACGCCTCGTAGTTATCTCGCGGGCACCAACCAGGCCAACCCGACTCCACATCACTTCGCATTAAGCTCGCGCGGGTACCCCTCAGGGCCGACCCGTCTTTAGTATCATGGTTTAGTGCAAGTCAACTCAACAACAGTATCGGTGTGTCTGACACGGAAGGGAACCCTGAGGAATCACCCTCGATGGAATTCCCGCTCGATGTTATCATCAAGGTGAACGAAGGAGGAATCACCCTCGAGGTCCACACTTGAGAGGTTGCACGACGATGTCGTTATCGGGGGTGGTGTAGGAGGAATCACCCTCGCTTACCACGATCGAGTAACTAACCTACAAGGTTAACATCAGAAGTGCTGACGAGGTATCACCCTCGGCACTCGACGGTAACCCAGCAGTGTCGGCAACTAAGGGGAAGTGAGGTGCGGTGCCAGGGTCTGGTCTTCAATCCCGATGATCGGGTCTTCTGATGTCCAGCAGGGCAGTCGGGATCAAGTGGGGGTCTCTGTCGTGTCTCTACCCAGCCTATACTAATCAGTCTAGGATAACCAGAAAGGTAGCAAGGCAGGTTACAATAATCAGGCTATGCAGCAGATATAGGGAAAACAGTAGCAGTAGCAGTTCTAATGCAAGCATAAGAGAGAAGAGAATAGGCGATATAGGCATGCTCAAAATGGGGGTGCTTGCCTGTTTGCTCTGGGGCAAGGGCAAGGTCGCCTGTGGTGTCGTCGGGGACGTAGTCGTACTCCTGAGCTGCGTCTGCCTCGGGAGCTACGTCAACGTCGGGGTCTACCGAGAGAGAAGAGGGGGAAGAAATAGGTAAACATAATGCAAACAAATGCAATACGGTGCGTGTGATGCTATGATGCAGTGCAGGGTTGCCTAAATATGCATCTAAGTCATTTTAGTTATTTTTAGAATTATTCTGGGATTTAATAACCAGGGTGTGTACACTATTCATCTGCCGGATACGGGTCCGGAGTTACGAGTTCTTCTACGTAGGGGGTTCCGATGAAGAAACAGACGGCATGATCAGACTTGGCTCGTCGTTCTGAGCAACTTTCATGTTTTAACTTTTTCGATCCGAGCTACGGTTTAAAAGTTATTAATTTTCAAAGTTTATTTGATTTTCTGGAATTTCTGGGTTTAATTAATTATTAAATTCGAATTACAACAGTGAAATACTTTTATTACATAGACTCAGCCAGCCACAGTCAATGACATGTGGGGCCAGTCAACTGCTGACTCAGCAGTCAACATAGACTAGGTCAAAGAGTGAACAGTGATGGTGGGGCCCAGGTGTCATTGACACAGAGGTTAATTAATCTATTTAATTGTGTTTAATTAGTGGTGGGGCCCCACTATCAGTGTCACAGGGACTTAATTAGAGTTAAATAAGCGCTACAGTACATGGGTCCCACATGTCAGCGTCACATGTATTAACTGAAGGTTATTTGCCGTGGGACCCGTTGTCAGTGGCTATTAGCAGACTAATTAGTGCCTAATCAATAGTTAGCGACCCGGGCCCACTGTCAGAGAGACAGGGCCGGGTCAAACTGGTCGTGCACGCGCGGGCGAACACCGGCGACCACAGGCGCGGCGGAGGTCCGCCGGAATCGCGGCTCCGGCGACCATTCGAGCGGCAGATAGGCGCATTCGAACGAGGGCGGCGTCGCGAATCGAGCGGTGGCATTGGTTCGTCTGGAGATGGCCGGAGCTGGCCGGAGCATTGACGGCGAGCGGCGGTCGGGATCGGGCGAGCACGGGATTGGTGCTATGAGGCACGACACGACGAGCCAAAGGGCCCGTTGGCTACCTGGGGCTCCCAGGAGCTCGATGAAGGGCTCGGACGCGAGCTTTGCTTGCCATGGCTGCGGTGGCGAGGTGCAAGGCGGCGGTGAGCTCACGGGCGCCGCGAGGATCGAAGCTACGGGGAGAGGGGTAAAACGGGAGAGGTCACAGGGGACCGGGAGCTCACAGCGAAGTTGGAGAAGAGCTCGGAGAAGCCGGGCTGGTCGGAGTGGCGCGCGTCGGCGTCGAGTAGCAGCGGGGATCCGTCGGAGAAGACGGGCCGATGGCGGGGCTCGGAGGCGTCCGGCTCGCTCTGCTGCCCGCGGTCGAAGGAGTCGACGCCGGCGGTCCTAACGGGCATCAGTATGAGGTGCGGGGCGGCCGGTGGCCACGGATCGACGACGGGCACAGCGGTGACGCGCCCGGCCGAGGGGGAAAAGGAAGAGGGCGAGGCAAGGGAGAGGAAAAGGATTAGGGTTAGCAGCGGGAGGGAGAGAGAGGCCGGTGGGGGTCCTTATCCTCCTCCTGGTGCTCCTGTAGTAGCAGCGTGTCGACGATCCGCCGGCGACGATGCATCCGACCGCGCGGGCAGCGACACGGCGACGAAGGAGGGAGAAAGGGGAGGTGGGTTGGGCCGGTAGTGTCCTGTGGCCACTAGGGCCCAGATGTACAGTAGTTAGCTAGGCCTTACTCTTTTTATCTCTCTGTTTTATTTTCTGTTTGCTGTTTTGCATTTATTTAGGGCCTCAAATGAATTTAGTTTAGGTTTAAATGTTGTACATAAATCAAGTACATCATTTCTAGACCACCCAACAATCTTCATATTGGTTGGACAAGTATAATTATTTATTTGCATTTAGATGTTCCAATTAAAGGCTGTTGGACCACTAATTTGTTGCTATGGTCAGAATAGGAATCCAAATAATGTTGGTTTTATTTTTATAAAAGCTTTAGGATTATTTGCAACACTCTAAACATTTTAGTTTTGCTGTTTGAAAAAATAATAATTTGACTTGAGTTTAGAATTTGAATTTGGAGTTGAATTATTTTCTAATGAAATTTTATTAGAGTGATCATGATGACATGGCAGGTTAAGTAGCTTAACCAGAGTGGGGTAACCTGGGGATGTTACAAGTCTCCTCCACTACAAGAAATCTCGTCCCGAGATTTTAGTGGGGAAATAAGGAGTATCTTCGCGAGAACTGATCCTTATAGGATCGATTAGCTGGTGGACAATTCAGGGAAGGCGGCAAAAGTTTCTCTCGAGTTGAGATTTAGGAAACAACGAGAGCAAAGTATGAAGGTACAATAAGAAGTTTCAATCGAATGGACATTCAATCGATACCTGAACAAAGTGTGAACAGGGGTTCAGGGTATCGAGGGTAGATCATCTCTCGAGGGGTGACTCGGGATAACACACATAGTCAAGGGCAAAGGATGCCTCAGAATCAAGGATGCTACAGGAGAGTCAGGTTCCAATCCTGTGGGACTGTGGAGGGGTGCCGATCAAAGTAGGGAGAATGGTGACATCTTATCGGTCACGACAACAAGGTATGTCAAAGAATAGTCTGTCAGTTATGTCGGTAACAACATCGGTACCAAGGGCGAGAGACGAAGAGAACCATTTTCCTGCTCGTTGAACGAGGCGGACCAATAGGCAAAGTTCTCGTCCATCGGTGGTTACCGGAATGTTTTTGACGATAGTAACAGGGTCTCACGGTAAGAGCTGTTGACCGAGGTGTTTTATAAGCAGGGAATTATTTCTGCTTACATTATATAGAACACAGGAAAGGTTAAACAAAACAATGGAAAGGAAAATGAAGTTATCAGATTCATCATACCAATGAAAAAGGATAGATGTGCCTATACACAAGAATTAGGGGTATATCCATTCCAGGGAAAAGTAGAACACGATATACCTGAACAGTTCAGCCGGTACAAAACCATTTAGATAAAGGGCGAGGGAGAATCAAGATGTTACCCGCGCAATGGTGTCCGGATAATAGATCAGGAAGCATTTGGCAATGTGCCTCCAATGTTCTTGTTGATATTCAGAAGTCCACAGTCATGCTTCGAGGTAGCGATAACATGGGGTTTCAAGTAAGGGTTGGATCGAAGGATCTCAAGAGATTCAAAGGATCACTTCCAAGATTATCTCGGGGCGTAGGGAATAACCAAGCACAACCAGGTCCGTGTTGGCAGAAAGTCAAGATGCCATCGATGATATCTCAAATCATCGAGGGGCAGGGATGGTATTTCTAGCCATGAACTTAATTGATATCCTGTAAGAGCTCAGAATGTTGATGATGATCACGACACATTTTGTCGAGAGACTCTATGAAGATGCCATCGAGCAGCGACGACATGAAGCAAAAGGAAGGATGAAGTGAAAGCTATGAGGATCCACGGATTAGACACAAGCTCGAAATCAAGCTTGTTATTCGAGGTGAAATGATACGATGAAGAAGATCGTCGTAAGCTTCACTCATCGTCGGAAGTTGCTCTGGGCATAAGGACCAGGTAGCATAGTTAAAAGTTGGCATGATAAAGATATAGCCGATCAGGCTAGGAATGATGTGATGGGATATTAAACTTCCCAGTAACAAGTACTAGGGGTAATACCGGAAGGTAAATCGGAGTAGATGTTGGACGGGGAAAAATGATTTGTAGAAGATAAGTATTTTAACTTATCCGGAAAATGGAATCAAGGAGAAAGTATGGTCGGAACCACAATTGCAAAGGACCAATTCGTAGTTACAAGTTGAACTTGTACCAAGGAAATAACTGATTTAAGAGAAGCTTCCATGATAAATTCTGCATCGGGCCCATGGGCATGAACACAAGGGTTCAAGGTCGACTCCCACTTCTTCAATGCATAACCTTTCATTCACTTCTCGTTTTCGAAGAAATTGTAGTGCTGAAGATTTATCTGGTGAAGCACCAGAAGGGTATGACTCGCATAACTTTCGAGTTCACACGAATTAGGGAAAGCATAGGTTCAACCCATTGGGACATTTTACGAATCTATACAACCATCAAACAAAGCAAGGGATATGAATTCGAAAGCAGGGCATCGAAGTCAAAACAGGTGGTACAGTTTACCGGAGGTATCAAGTACCAAGGATAGAGCTCACAAGATGTTTGAATATGAAGGATACTGTCGGATATTAGTCCAACAAAATATCAGGTAGACGACATAGGATCTGACGTGAGTAGCGGTACTCAACCAGAAGAAGAAGGATGTGACGGCATAAGGTTATAGAAACATCGGAACAATCTGACATATAAGTACAAAGGAGTTGTGGTTCAGAAACGAAGGATTAGAAGCAAAAGCTCTGATCAAAAGACGAATAGGTTGAATAGAATTAGATGGACAACTTTAGCGTTCCGTCTTGTAGAGATTTCCACCCATGGTTACGGGACATGTCCTGGTCAGTAGTCAGTCCCAAGTAAATAAGGAGAAGGAATGCACTACCTCTCCGGGCCATGCAAGCTGAGCGGATATACAGACGGCAAGAAGTAGAGAATACTTTAGTGCCAAAGGCAATGTCATCGGGGAAGGAACCGATATGGTTCTTAGTATAGAAAGGAATCGGTCGGATAACTGTCCACAAAAGGAATCAAGTAATCCGTGAGAACTAATGGGGTAAGGTTTTAACGGCTGGTTCCACCTGAGAGTCCTCCGAGAAAGGACGGGAGGCAAGTACATCTAATTAAGGAAGCACTTGAACAATCCAGGTTTAAAATTTGGGGGGTTCACGAATTCCAAAGTCAGGAGTGACAATTAGTTCACCTGGGCAGAGGGACGAGTGATTTGTACAAGCTTAGCTAGACAATCAACCAATACTTGATTGGCCGAAAACCAGCTCATGACCGAAACGGGGAATGAGCCGGAAGGACGAATTCTAGGAATTGACGGATGATAGAAAGCGTTCGCAGCAGATTGTATTAAGGGACGCAAATGGCATTGACAAGGAATGTCCACGAAGATTACTAGACATAGGAAGCTAACCATAAGGTAAGCAAGTAAGAATTTTAAGGGCAATAGACTGCAGAGGATTCTCGGAAGATCAGACGATATTTCAAAGTGTTTTAGGAATCATAGGAACAACTGGGGATGATCATATCCCCGGTAATGTGAGGAATTAACCGCAGTGCGAAAGAAGCTGCACGGCAGTAGGCTCAAAGGATTCCTGGATTATCGAGAAGTAAAAGATCTTAATACCACCCAGTTGGCGACGTGGGCCTGTAAGCCACACAGCCAAGTTAGTAAAACAGTTTTTGACCACTAGACTCAATTTCGGCCAAGGAATTGGGAAGGGGGATTCCTAGAGGCAGTCGGCTCTGATACCAACGTGTGACGACCCCGGCTTAATCGTGCACTAATCATACACGCAAATGCGCACGATCAAGCCTAAGGACTCACTTGAAGATATCACAACACAACTCTGAAACATAAATAAAGTCATACAAGCTTTATATTACAAGCCAGGGCCTCGAGGGCTCGAATACATAGCTCGATGGCATACAAGCGTCAGCGGAAGCATCAGATAACTAAGTACAGATATATAACAGAGAGAGAGATAAATAGGCCTTCACAGAGGCGGGGTAAAATAAAATACTACGATCGAAAGGCGTAGGCCTCCTGCCCTGGACCCTCCGATCCTACTCCTGGTCGTCAAACGGCTCCTCGTAGTAGTAGTACTCGCCAGGCGGGTAGTAGTACTGGTCGTCGGCTGGGGCGTCTGGCTCAGGGGCTCCGTCGTCTGGTGGCATCAAATGGAATATGGGGGGAAAAGAAAATAAAGCAAACGTGAGTACTCATCCGAAGTACTCAGCAAGCAAGGATCTACACTACATATGCATCATTGTCAAAGGAATGGCTGTATATGTGGACTGGGCTGCAGAAATGCCAGAATAGAGGGGGAAAGCCTAGTCCTATCGAAGACTAGCATCTTCATCAATCTTCGACAGTCTTGCAGCAATAGAAGAGAACAGATGAACATAATGTAAAGTAGTAGTAGTAGTATCATCAACCTCGACCTGAGATCCTTTCTCGACTCCCTGCGAGAAAGCAATCCCAGAGCCGTACTATCCAGTTCTCATCTCATGTTCTAGTTGTACCGATCGGGATAAAACTCCGAGTGTCCGTTACCGTAGGACAGGCTATCGATAGAAGTTTCTTCCCTGCAGGGGTGCACCAAGTTACCCACCACGCTCGCTTAACTCCGGTCGGACACACTTTTCTGGGTCATGCCCGGCCTCGGCTAAGCAACACGCCGCAACCCGACCTAGGCTTATAAGAGAGGTCAGCACGCCGGACTAAACCTATGCCCCCAGGGGTCTTGGGTCATCGCCCCGGGAACTCCTGCACGTTACGGGGCCACCGAGAGCAGACCTAGCAACCCCTTATACAAGCGCGGTTGCGTTCCCAGTCCAACTCGGCGTGCGCCGCTCCTTACTGACGTCAAACAAGCTTCGGCTGATGTATACGACGCAGAACGCCCATACTATGCCCACGTGATGGTTAGTGCTATCGGGCCAGAGGCCCCTCGGATCAAATATCCAAACCGTAGTGGATTAGGAGCGCGCGGAAATGAGCAGAGACTCACGATCGATGTGACCCCGTCACCCCGTCTCGAGGACTTGCGGCAAGGGCTAAGAATACCCGGCCACGCCTCGTAGTTATCTCGCGGGCACCAATCAGGCCAACCCGACTCCACATCACTTCGCATTAAGCTCGCGCGGGTACCCCTCAGGGCCGACCCGTCTTTAGTATCATGGTTTAGTGCAAGTCAACTCAACAACAGTATCGGTGTGTCTGACACCGAAGGGAACCCTGAGGAATCACCCTCGATGGAATTCCCGCTCGATGTTATCATCAAGGTGAACGAAGGAGGAATCACCCTTGAGGTCCACACTTGAGAGGTTGCACGACGATGTCGTTATCGGGGGTGGTGTAGGAGGAATCACCCTCGCTTACCATGACCGAGTAACTAACCTACAAGGTTAACATCAGAAGTGCTGACGAGGTATCACCCTCGGCACTCGACGGTAACCCAGTAGTGTCGGCAACTAAGGGGAAGTGAGGTGCGGTGCCAGGGTCTGGTCTTCAATCCCGATGATCAGGTCTTCTGATGTCCAGCAGGGCAGTCGGGATCAAGTGGGGGTCTCTGTCGTGTCTCTACCCAGCCTATACTAATCAGTCTAGGATAACCAGAAAGGTAGCAAGGCAGGTTACAATAATCAGGCTATGCAGCAGATATAGGGAAAACAGTAGCAGTAGCAGTTCTAATGCAAGCATAAGAGAGAAGAGAATAGGCGATATAGACATGCTCAAAATGGGGGTGCTTGCCTGTTTGCTCTGGGGCAAGGGCAAGGTCGCATGTGGTGTCATCGGGGACGTAGTCGTACTCCTGAGCTGCGTCTGCCTCGGGAGCTACGTCAACGTCGGGGTCTACCGAGAGATAAGAGGGGGAAGAAATAGGTAAACATAATGCAAACAAATGCAATACGGTGCGTGTGATGCTATGATGCAGTGCAGGGTTGCCTAAATATGCATCTAAGTCATTTTAGTTATTTTTAGAATTATTCTGGGATTTAATAACCAGGGTGTGTGCACTATTCATCTGCCGGATACGGGTCCGGAGTTACGAGTTCTTCTACGTAGGGGGTTCCGATGAAGAAACAGACGGCACGATCAGACTCGGCTCGTCGTTCTGAGCAACTTTCATGTTTTAACGTTTTCGATCCGAGCTACGGTTTAAAAGTTATTAATTTTCAAAGTTTATTTGATTTTCTGGAATTTCTGGGTTTAATTAATTATTAAATTCGAATTACAACAGTGAAATACTTTTATTACACAGACTCAGCCAGCCACAGTCAATGACATGTGGGGCCAGTCAACTGCTGACTCAGCAGTCAACATAGACTAGGTCAAAGAGTGAACAGTGATGGTGGGGCCCAGGTGTCATTGACACAGAGGTTAATTAATCTATTTAATTGTGTTTAATTAGTGGTGGGGCCCCACTATCAGTGTCACAGGGACTTAATTAGAGTTAAATAAGCGCTACAGTACATGGGTCCCACATGTCAGCATCACATGTATTAACTGAAGGTTATTTGCCGTGGGACCCGTTGTCAGTGGCTATTAGCAGACTAATTAGTGCCTAATCAATAGTTAGCGACCCGGGCCCACTGTCAGAGAGACAGGGCCGGGTCAAACTGGTCGTGCACGCGCGGGCGAACACCGGCGACCACAGGCGCGGCGGAGGTCTGCCGGAATCGCGGCTCCGGCGACCATTCGAGCGGCAGATAGGCGCATTCGAACGAGGGCGGCGTCGCGAATCGAGCGGTGGCATTGGTTCGTCTGGAGATGGCCGGAGCTGGCCGGAGCGTTGACGGCGAGCGGCGGTCGGGTTCGGGCGAGCACGGGATTGGTGCTACAAGGCACGGCACGACGAGCCAAAGGGCCCGTTGGCTACCTGGGGCTCCCAGGAGCTCGATGAAGGGCTCGGACGCGAGCTTTGCTCGCCATGGCTGCGGTGGCGAGGTGCAAGGCGGCGGTGAGCTCACGGGCGCCGCAAGGATCGAAGCTACGGGGAGAGGGGTAAAACGGGAGAGGTCACAGGGGACCGGGAGCTCACAGCGAAGTTGGAGAAGAGCTCGGAGAAGCCGGGCTGGTCGGAGTGGCGCGCGTCGGCGTCGAGCAGCAGCGGGGATCCGTCGGAGAAGACGGGCCGATGGCGGGGCTCGGAGGCGTCCGGCTCGCTCTGCTGCCCGCGGTCGAAGGAGTCGACGCCGGCGGTCCTAACGGGCATCAGTATGAGGTGCGGGGCGGCCGATGGCCACGGATCGACGACGGGCACAGCGGTGAAGCGCCCGGCCGAGGGGGAAAAGGAAGAGGGCGAGGCAAGGGATAGGAAAAGGATTAGGGTTTGCAGCGGGAGGGAGAGAGAGGCCGGTGGGGGTCCTTATCCTCCTCCTGGTGCTCCTGTAGTAGCAGCGTGTCGACGATCCGCCGGCGACGATGCATCCGACCGCGCGGGCAGCGACACGGCGACGAAGGAGGGAGAAAGGGGAGGTGGGCTGGGCCGGTAGTGTCCTGTGGCCACTAGGGCCCAGATGTACAGTAGTTAGCTAGGCCTTACTCTTTTTTATCTCTCTGTTTTATTTTTTGTTTGCTGTTTTGCATTTATTTAGGGCCTCAAATGAATTTAGTTTAGGTTTAAACGTTGTACATAAATCAAGTACATCATTTCTAGACCACCCAACAATCTTCATATTGGTTGGACAAGTATAATTATTTATTTGCATTTAGATGTTCCAATTAAAGGCTGTTGGACCACTAATTTGTTGCTATGGTCAGAATAGGAATCCAAATAATGTTGGTTTTATTTTTATAAAAGCTTTAGGATTATTTGCAACACTCTAAACATTTTAGTTTTGCTGTTTGAAAAAATAATAATTTGACTTGAGTTTAGAATTTGAATTTGGAGTTGAATTATTTTCTAATGAAATTTTATTAGAGTGATCATGATGACATGGCAGGTTAAGTCGCTTAACCAGAGTGGGGTAACCTGGGGATGTTACACAGCACCACCACAGTACGAGATTATGACCATATTCCTAAACTAAAATTGAATATTCCACCGTTTGAGGTAGATACATTCCTGATGTATATCTGACTCGGGAGTTAGAAACTGAACAACGTTTCACATGCCTACAATATCCTGAGGAAAGACGTATTGCTGCTGCTGTTTGTGAATTAACTAGTTTTGCTTCTGTTTGGTGGTCTGAACGTTGTAGATTATATCATGATAATATCCCTACTACTTGGGCTGTTTTGAAAACTGCTATGCGTACTTGTTGGGTTCCACCATATTATCAATGTGAGTTACTTCAAAAACTGCAGCGTTTGAGACAAGGAAAAAATTCTGTAGAGGAGTATTATCAGGAATTACAAACTGGCATGATTAGATATGGTATTGTTGAGGATAATGAAGCTATGCTTGCACATTTTATGGGTGGATTAAATAAAGAGATTCAGACCATTCTAGAGTATAAGGAGTATAATAATATAACTCGTTTATTCCATCTTGCTTGCAAAGCTGAACGTGAAGTGCAGGATCGACAGGCATTGATGCGAACTAATTTTTCTGCAGGTCGATTTTCATCATGGAAACCACGTACATCCTCTACTCCCACACGTCCTACTGCAGCACCACTGACTTCAGCCGCCAATTCCAACCGAGATACAAGAAAACAGGCACCACCACCACCATCTGCCAGGAGTGCATCTTCCGGTCCCGCACAGAGCTCTTCTTCATCCATGGCATCAACAGGGCAAACACATGAGGTTATATGCCGTCGTTGCAAGGGTGGAGGTCACTATGCGAGCAAATGTCCATCTCCGCGTGTGATGATTGTTACTGAGGATGGTGGGTATGAGTCCGCTAGTGACTATGATGAGGAGACTTTGGCTCTTATTGCAAGTGAAGAACATGGTGAAGATGATTCTGAACATGAGACGCAATACATGGCTGCTGAAGATGCTGACAGGTATGAGAGTTTAGTTGCTCAATGTGTTTTGAGTGTGCAGGTAACATAAGCTGAGCAAAATCAGAGGCATAATTTGTTCCATACAAAGGGAGTTGTGAAGGAACGTTCTGTCCGCGTCATCATTGATGGAGGGAGCTGCAACAACTTGGCTAGCATGGAGATGGTGGAGAAGCTATCTCTCACCACAAGACCACATCCACATCCTTACTACATCCAATGGTTCAACAACAGCGGCAAGGTTAAGGTAACACGTACTGTTCGTGTGCATTTTAGTATCTCTACATATGCTGATTATGTTGATTGCGATGTGGTACCCATGCAAGCATGTTCCTTATTACTTGGTAGACCATGGCAATTTGATAAAAATTCTGTACATCATGGTAAAAACAATCAGTATACTCTTGTTCATAAGGATAAACATATTACTTTGCTTCCTATGTCTCCTGATTCCATTTTGAAAGATGATATTAATAGAGCTAATAAAGTAAAACAGGAGAAAAATAAGAGTGAAAATCAGATTGTGGCAAAAGAATTTGAGCAACAAATGAAGCCTAATAATAAACCATCTAGTGTTGCTTCTGAAATCAAATTAAAAAGTTCACGTTTACTTGCCACCAAATCTGATATTGATGAGCTAGATTTCAGCAAATTTGTTTGCTATGCTTTTGTGTGCAAAGAAGCATTATTTTCATTCGAGGATGCGCCTTCCTCTTTGCCTCCTGCTATCACTAACACTTTGCAGGAGTTTGCTGACATCTTTCCATAAGACGTGCCACCGGGATTACCACCTATTCGAGGGATTGAGCATCAGATTGACTTAATTGCCGGTGCTTCGCTGCCAAACCGTGCGCCATACCGTACCAATCCAGAGGAGACGAAGGAGATTATGCGTCAAGTACAGGAGCTGCTCGACAAAGGTTATATACGCGAATCTCTTAGTCCTTGTGTTGTTCCTATTATACTAGTATCAAAAAAGGATGGCACGTCGCGTATGTGTGTTGATTTTAGAGGCATTAATAATATTACTATTCGTTGTCGTCATCCTATACCTAGGCTAGATGATATGCTTGATGAATTGAGTGGCTCTATAATATTCTTCAAAGTTGATTTGCGTAGTGGATACCATCAAATTCGTATGAAATTGGGAGATGAATGGAAAACAACATTTAAAACTAAGTTTGGATTACATTAGTGGTTAGTCATGCCTTTTGGGTTAACTAATGCACCTAGTACTTTCATGATATTAATGAACGAAGTTTTACGTGCTTTCATTGGACGATTTGTGGTAGTTTACTTTGATGATATATTGATTTATAGTAGATCTTTGGAGGAACATTTGGAACATATACGTGCTATTTTTATTGCTCTACGTGATGCACGTTTGTTTGGTAACCTTGGGAAGTGTACCTTTTGCACCGACCGAGTATCTTTTCTTGGCTATGTTGTTACTTCACAGGGAATTAAAGTTGATAAAGTCAAGATTGAAGCTATTGAGAGTTGGCCGCAGCCCAAAACGGTCACACAAGTGAGGAGTTGCCTTGGCCTCGCTGGTTTCTATAGGCGTTTTGTGAGAGATTTCAGCACCATTGCTGCACCTCTCAATGAGCTTACAAAGAAGGATGTGCCTTTTGTTTGGGGTACCGCACAGGAAGAAGCCTTCACGGTATTGAAAGATAAGTTGACACATGCTCCTCTACTCCAACTTTCTGATTTTAATAAGACTTTTAAACTTGAATGTGATGCTAGTGGAATTGGCTTAGGAGGTGTGTTATTACAAGATGGTAAACCTGTTGCATACTTTTCTGAAAAATTGAGTGGGCCTAGTCTAAATTACTCTACTTATGATAAGGAATTATATGCTCTTGTTCGTACTTTGGAAACATGGCAACATTATTTATGGCCCAAAGAATTTGTTATTCATTCTGATCATGAATCTTTGAAACATATTAAAAGTCAAGCAAAACTGAACCGTAGACATGCTAAATGGGTTGAATTCATTGAGACTTTCCCTTATGTCATTAAACACAAGAAGAGTAAAGAAAATATTATTGCTGATGCATTATCTCGTCTTTATACTATGCTTTCACAACTTGATTTTAAAATATTTGATTTGGAGACCATCAAAGATCAATATGTGCATGATCCTGAATTTAAAGATGTATTACAGAATTGTGAAGAAGGGAGAACATGGAACAAGTTCGTCGTTAACGATGAATTTGTGTTATGTGCTAACAAGCTATGCATTCCAGCTAGCTCTGTTCGTCTTTTGTTGTTGCAGGAGGCGCATGAAGGAGGATTAATGGGACACTTTGGCGTGAAGAAGACGGAGGATGTACTTGCTACACATTTGTTTTGGCCAAAGATGAGACGGGATGTTGAGCACTTTGTTGCTCGCTGCACTACATGTCAAAAAGCTAAGTCACGACTCAATTCTCATGGTTTATATATGCCTTTGCCTGTACCTAGTGTTCCATGGGAGGATATATCTATGGACTTTTTTTTTGGTTTACCTCGAACAAAGAAGGGGAGGGATAGCATATTTGTTGTCGTGGATAGGTTCTCGAAAATGGCACACTTTATACCATGTCATAAAAGCGATGATGCTGCTAATGTTGCTGATTTGTTCTTTCGTGAAATTATTCGCTTGCATGGTGTGCCAAATACTATTGTTTCAGATCATGATACTAAATTTTTTAGCCACTTTTGGAGATGTTTATGGGCTAAGTTGGGGACTAAACTGTTTTTTAGTACTACTTGTCACCCCCAAACTGATGGACAAACTGAAGTAGTCAATAGAACTTTGTCTACTATGCTTAGGGCTGTTTTGAAGAATAATAAGAAAATGTGGGAAGAATGCTTGCCTCATATTGAATTTGCTTATAATCGCTCGCTGCATTCTACTACTAAGATGTGCCCTTTTGAAATTGTGTATGGTTTCCTACCTCCTGCACCTATTGATTTGTTGCCTCTTCCATCTCGGAGAAGGTTAATTTTGATGCTAAGCAACGTGCTGAATTGGTCTTAAAAATGCATGAGTTAACTAAGGAGAACATTGAGCGTATGAATGCTAAATATAAACTTGCTGCAGATAAGGGTAGAAAACATGTTGTGTTTGCACCTGGAAATCTTGTTTGGTTACATTTGCGTAATGATAGATTTCCTGATTTGCGCAAAACAAAGCTAATGCCACGTGCTGATGGTCCTTTTAAGGTGTTAGAGAAAATAAATGATAATGCATATAAACTTGAGCGGCCTGCAGATTTTGGGGTTAGTCCCACTTTTAACATTGCAGATTTGAAGCCTTACTTGGGTGAGGAAGATGAGCTTCCGTCGAGGACGACTTCATTTCAAGAAAGGGAGGATGATGAGGACATCAATACCATTGTTGCACCCACAACCCCTGCTGCTATACATATTGGACCAATTACTAGAGCTCGCGCACGCCAATTGAATTAACAGGTACTTTTGTTTCTTGGTAACGATTCTAATGTTCATGAGAATATGATGCTGCCTAAATTGGATACATTTGTTTTGCTTACAAATGAAGGGCCTAACTTGGACAAGAAAGATGAACCTTGGAGCAAGTTCAATCATAGAGATGATGGCATGCGTCAGGGGAACAAGAATGAAGTTTCAAGTGATGATTTTAGGACTTTAAAGCCACCATAATGAGTACATGAAGGCTTGGACGAAATATACAACATGCCACTTCCTAAATTTCGTCCAGAGGCTATTATAGGTACTGCGTCGCCTTATTATTGGACCAGGCCCATGTAATTTTGAAATACTTGAGTATAGGCTATTTTTAGAGTCCGTATGTGTGGGGAAACAAGAGTTAGGGTTGGTTTCGGACCCCTCCTCCAAGGGCCACGAAATCCCCCCCCCCCTCTTCCTCCATATATACAGCCCTTAGGGCGCCGTTTAGACTTTGGGTTTTGTTTAGATTAAAAGTTCGCCATAGCTGCAACTTCGCGTACTTCGTTTGTGTTCAACGACCAGACCAAGACGTCATAGAACCCCACCTTGATCAATAAAGCTTTCATCTTATACTCGCAATATCCAGATTGCAATCTTAGTTTCTTACTTGTTCTTCGTTTGCTTGCAGGAAATAGACCTTCGTGGTCAGGTTGATCGTGCTCCGGCGTGGTCAATAACCTCTCGGAGTTGGTTTAGCGATTGCTAAGGCGCGACGTCCTTGCACGTTCGTAGTCGGATCGTCAAATCTACTCCTCCGAAACGATAATCTCCTTCTTATCGAAAGACGGGACACCTTTGCCTCTATCAAGGAGCCTTCCACACATACCTTTCTTCGGGTTTCTTGGCAGTAGCTCAAGTTTGCAGAACATGATTTCTCGCGAGCGCCTGTAGAGTAGCTAGCTCAGAGATGAAAGAGTTGATGAAGGAGTGAGTAGCGTATATATTTTTTTGAAATTTTTAAAACTCAGAAGGCCGAAAATGGTGTGCCGGGCCGTGCCGGCCTTATAAGGTGTCTTCGGGCCCAGATGGCCAGTTTTTTTTGAGGGGCCTAGCGGCAATGACCACAGAGGCAAGCACGGCGCGATTATATCAGAGGTCAACCTAGGAGCTTCTGCTTTTAATTGTAAATTTATCTTTGAGGGCCACTCGTCGAACGTCGATGCTCACAATATAGCTAGATTTTTGCTTTCTTTACAGCAGGGGCGCCATCTTTGGCTTGTTCATCCCCATGCAAATTGTATTCCACAATCTGTGGCTTATGATCAATAAAGTGTGCTTTACCCCTAAAAAAAGGCGACCACTAGGCGCCGGCGTGCCGGCCGAAAGTTTTCGGCCGGTCGGCCCCCAGCCACCCGATACATGCATCCACAGCCGCTTGATTGGACGCCGCAACGTTTTCTTCCTTCGCTGCAGGAAAGAAAAACACCGTCCGCTCGCATCAGGCAAGGCCGTGCCCCCCGCCCCTCCCGCTGACATATCAAAATTCCCCTCCGGCTTGCCTCACCGCCGATGCTCACCGCCGTCGTGCAGCACGCGTCCCCCCTCCCTCGCCGGCGATAGTAGCCTCCCGCGCGCCCCTCGCCGGTCTTGCCCACCCTCACTCCCCTCCCCCCTCGTCCCCCAGCAAAATCAATGGCGACGCCTCCATGGTTCGCCGTGGTACCAAAATAGAGATGGTTCCAGCACACCCAAAAACGCTTGTAGTACCAAAAAATGGAGCCGGTTCCAGCAACTCAAAACGCCGGTGGTAGCAAAAAATGCAACAATTTGGCGTTGATTCCAGCAAAAAAATCAGAAAATTATGTGGTAGCAAAAAATAAACATAGTTCCAGCAGAAAACATTGCTGGTTGTAGCAAACGCCGATGATGGTTGTAACACAAATTGTCGCAGACCCTCGGTTGTAGCTCGTCGCACCATGGACGTCGACCGCACCACTTCAGGTTGCAAACATCTTTTGGAGTGGTTCCAGCAAAAAATCAAATTCGGTGGAAGCATTTTTGGGCGGTTTCTTCCAGCAAAACCCCAAAAGGTGATGGTAGCAAATTTAGGCGCCGGTTCCAGCAACTCCAAAATGGTTGCAGCAACAAAAAGGCATCGCCGACGTCGAACAACACCGCCGTGCATGCATGTAGCAAAAAATGTCACCCGTGGCAGCAAAAATAGGCTACAGTTGTAGCAAAAAGCATCGCTGACCAGTAGGACGAACTCCGGTGGTAGCATTTTTGGGTGCTGCTTTCAGCTGAACAAAATGCTACAACCACTGATTTTAAAAGCTAGAACTAGTGGTTTCAGGAAAAAGATGCAAAGGAACAGATTTTTGAAGAAAAAACTTGAACGGAATGATTTCAAAAAGGTGCAACCAGTTTAGCAGAAGCTACAACCGGCGATCCAAAAAGCTACAATCGGTTGGCATAAAAAATCGGGCAGATCTTCTTCCGCCATGGCTGCTGCGCGGGGGACCGGGGGGGGGGGGGGGGGGGAGAGGGGAGGAGGGTCGCCGGAGTTGCAGCGGCCTCGGTTTCTTGTGGTGGCTCTGGAGGTGCTCGTGGCAGCGACCTCGGAGCTGTTTCGCGGCAGCGAACTCACACGGGATGGAGCAGGCAAGGTCATGGCTGCTGCAGGGGAGAAGAGACAGAGAGAAAGAGGGGAGATTGAGGGGGAGAGAAACAGTGGAGGCAGAGGATAGATGAGTGCATGGATGGATAATAAGGGAGAGCGGGCGGTGCGCGGGTCCCACAGAACACGTCGTCGTGAGAGGACCAGGGAGCGCTCGATCTCTCTTTCATCGTACGTGCCGCGTGCGACCGGCCCAATCTTCGGACCGGCCACAAACGTTTCCCTAAAAAAAGTACCAGTTCGAAAATTGAGTAAAAAAAAACCAGTTCGAAAAAAAAAACTCTACAACACCAGTCCTGACGCGGCGGCGGCGGCGGCCTGGATTCGCAGGGACGATTATACAGAACCCGTCCGATTTTTTCCTGGAGGTAATCTCCCACGTTCATTAATAAAACGAAAAAAAATCCTGGCATTAATCCGCCGCAATCACAGAAGCCCCGAAGACTCCCGCACATCTCCGCCGGCGAAACCCTAGCGGCGGCCGGCGATGGGGGAGTACGCGGCGGTCAAGACGTCGGTGTGGTGGGACATCGAGAACTGCGCCGTCCCGCGCAGCTGCGACCCCCAGCTCATCGTCCAGAACATGAGCTCCGCCCTCGCCACCGCCGGCTACCGCGGCCCCATCTCCGTCTCCGCCTACGGGGACACCCACCAAATCGCCCACAACGTCCAGCACGCCCTCTCCAGCACCGGCGTCTCCCTCCACCACGTCCCCGCCGGTACGGAACCCCTTCTCCTCCTTACGTACGGCCAGTAGCCCAGCTTTATCACTTTGGTCAATGGTCTGTCTCTCTGGTGACCTAATTGCTGGGATGTTCGATTGAGACAGATGCTTCTGAGTGGGTATGGTTGATGGATGTGGCGTAATTTTGGACAATAATAGTGGAATCTTAGGGTCTAGGAGTTTCCTGATTTGGGGTGTGCTTCCTCTAATTGATTTCATCCTCGTGGTTTCTCTTTTTAGGAACAGGTCAGCTTCATTTGATTACGAAATAATGTTCTGACACTCATGAACACACCACAACTCGGCTCACACTTATCTAAGTGTGCTAAACAATGCGCGGCCTGGTTGCTCACCCATGGGACGTGACCCGCATTCAGCTCTTGAAGAGTAAACAGTAACGTCTTCGCCTCCTTCATATGACACCAGCTCGATGAACGGTCCACTGCAGAGATGTAAACCCATTTCTTTGCACGGCCACAGTCTGACTCAAGCACCCCTGGGCACTTGGTCACCAACACCAAAGCACGGAGACCTTAGAGGCACAAAAATATTTCTGCGTCCTTCTGCGCTAGCACAAATAGGCATGAATGTCCAAGAAGCAAGGGGAACCTTCCCCTAATGATATCGAATGATGATCCTGATTCAGTGATTCCTTCCTGTCCAGAGCTAGCCTCCCAGCCGGCATCAACATAGCTTTAGCCCAAGCCCTCATTCATCACCTTAGCGTTGGGAAAGACCTTTCCCTTGGCATCTATGACTGGAACTTCATAGCAGAAGCTGCTAGGGGGTTAAGAAAATTGTCGAGGAAAGGAACTGAGGCTGACATGGAGACCTATGTGACCCCCAAACAATCACTCGTGCGCGAATCAGAGAGAAAATAGGTTGATAAACTGTTCTTATTGATTGGTTGAGATACATACATATGTTGTCCCTTGTATCTTGTATGGGAGGACTTACCTGACCCCCATGTAATAACCCAATGGATAGGCATATGGATTCGATCTCTATCTCTAGTCTCGTCTCTTCCTATCTTAATAACCCTCCTTATTTAAATATATACACATAACAGCCCAATAATTGATATGCGCTGCTTGAAAAGTATATGTGATTTCTCTATACAACAACAACAAAGGCTTCAGTCCCAAACAAGTTGGGGTAGGCTAGAGCTGAAACCCACACGACCTCGAAACCTACTCATGGTTCCGGCACGTGGATAGCTAACTTCCACGCACCCCTGTTCATGGCTAGTTCTTTGGTGATATTCCAGTCCTTCAGATCTCTCTTTGTGGACTCCTCCCATGTCATCTTTGGTCTACCCCGACCTCTCTTGACATTATCAGCACTCTTTAGCCGTCCGCTATGCACTGGAGCTTCTGGAGGCCTGCGTTGAATATGCCCAAACCATCTCAAACGATGTTGGACAACCTTCTCTTCAATCGGTGCTAACCCAACTCTATCCCGTATATCTCTTCAATCGATGTTGGACAAGCTTGTTTCTCTATGATTCTTAATATTGTTTGTCTTTGTACTTTCCTTATGATTTATCCAGTGATCCAAATAAGTGAGCGTGTACTACACAATACTCTTATGAGTAACTGATTTCTTTAACTATAGCTTGCGAGATTATCATTCCCATTTGTCAGATACATACTTGTATAAAATGTCTTCCGATTAGAAGAATGACCTTGAAGTACCACTATAGGTTTCTATCCCAAATATTCTTTTCGGAGCTGGCCAATGAACATGGCAAAGCTATGCACTGATTGCATTACATTTTGAGTTACTTGTCTACCATACTGTATATTTAAGCACATCTTTTCATTTACTATTATTTCCTAGCGAATGCAGGCATTAAAGATGCAAGTGATAAGAAGATCTTGGTTGACATGCTATTCTGGGCTATTGACAATCCTCCACCAGCAAATTATCTGCTTATCTCTGGTGACCGGGACTTCTCTCATGCCATTCATAAGCTTAAAATGAGGCGATACAATATTTTATTGGCACAACCTCCAAACGTGTCTCAAACACTTACTGCTGCAGCAAAGAGTGTTTGGCTCTGGAAAAGCCTTGTGGCTGGAGAACCACCATTAGAACAGTCACCATACATAAGCAGCACATCTTGTGGCAATAAGTATGATTTGGCTACATCAAGGAACATAGTTTCTAGTTCTTTGGATGTGACTCAAGATGCCAACCCTGAAGTGCAGAATATTTTGTGTGATCGTCAAAGTGGTTCTAATGGCATGGCAGATAAGAAATGTGAAGTTAAGCGACCTCGAGAAATGGAGACAGACAATGTGTCCAAACCAGCAAGCAAAAAGCAGCTGAAGAAATCGAAACAGATCGAAATGGTACCAGCCGTACTTAATAATAGAAGGATTTGGCAGAAAGATGATTGGGCTGGCAAATACAAGCACTAAGCAAACTGCTTTCAAGAAACCAACGCAAGGGCAACTAAAAGCAGTCAAGGGGCAGGGCTTGATCTGCTATAAGTGTGGTGATGGGCACCGTGCTGCAGAGTGCACCTTTAGTGGTGACTGCCACGGTTGTGGCCGACAGGGCCACAAGGATCGAGTGTGCAAAGCGAATCCTAATAGCATCGTCAAGTGGCAGCCGGCACATGCACAAGACTTAGTCACGCCCTCACCAGGGTCTGTCTCCCGGCAGGCGACCCCTCATGTGCCTTCTCCACCTCCAGCTTCCCCCGTCGCGGCTGCGTTGCCACAGACAACTGCTGAAACTCCTTCTGGCCCAACTTCGACACCACCACCGGAGTGCTTCTTGCAGGAGACTCCTGCCGTGTCAAACCCACCTCCGGCTTCTGCGGCTCCTGTACCGCCACATACTGGTGTTGGCGATTTTTCTGCCCCAGCTCACTCTGGAGTCTATGCCATGCCGACAGCTGTGTCATTGGGTAAACCAGACGTGGTGACGCAACCGACATCTTCAGCCCCTCATCCTCCTACGGCGGTTCTAGCTCACCGGCCAATGGCAGGACCAGGACAGTATCATCAAGTGGGTGCTTCTCGGCCGTTTCCAGCTTGGACACCACCACCATGGTGCTTCTTGCAGGCGACTCCTGCTGTGCTAAGTCCACCTCCGGCTCCTGTGCCGCCACATACGGTTGATGGAAAATTTTCTGCCCCAGCTCACTCTGGAGTCTACACCATGTCAACAGCTGTGTCATTGGGTAAACCAGACATGATGACGCAACGGGCATCTTCAGCCCCTCATCCTCCTACGGCAGTTCTAGCAGCTCACCGATCAGTCACAGGACAGTATCATCAAGTGGGTGCTTCTCAGCTGCAACCGGCATCTTCAGCCCCTCGTCCTCCTACGGCAGTTCTAGCTCACCAACCAGCCGCAGGACAGTATCATCAAGTGGGTGCTTCTCAGCTGCATCTGGCATCTTCAGCCCCTCATCCTGCTACGGCGGTTCTAGCTCACCAACCAGTCACAGGACAGTATCATCAAGTGGGTGCTTCTCAGCTGCATCCAGCTTGGACATTTCCTCCGGGGTACTTCTGGCAGGCAATGCAGCTCCTCCTGCAGCAGCGCCGCTCATGACTTCCGTGCCGCCCTGGCGTTGCAGCTTGTCCTGCACCAGCTCACTCCAGAGTCTACCCCATGCCCTTCCCTTTTGGCAGGCCATGCTGACAAAGTGACAAGTATACTCCTATTGGATTCTTTGTATGCCCTTCCCATCAACCACCCGAGAGGAGGAAGAGAGGAAGGAGGGCTATGATGAAGAAGAGGTGGAGGTTTTCACTAGCTTTCTAGTAGGTATTTCTTTGCCTAACTCAAGTTACTGTTTGAAAATGTCGGCCTCCAGAGGATTTCTTTGATTATGTTTAAGTTATTATTAAATTGTCACTTGAGCACCAACATAATCATTTGTGCAATTTAGATTTAAAATCTGGACCCAACATGAAAGTTCTAGAGTATTTTCCATAGATGCTTAAAGTGCCATCATTTACTATGTTTCAAGTCGTGCTGAAATTTTGATGGGTTACCAAAGTTGGCTAATCATTATGATCAACCAAAATAGTTGCTTGAGGCATAACTCGGGGTTTCAAAGCATGACTCCATGGTAAATGCATATTGTTGCATATGCACTCAAGGTTGGAGACCTTGGTTATGAACATAATAAATTGTCACTTGAGCACCAACATAATAAATTATACAATTTAGATTTAAAATCTGGATCCAACAAAGTTATAGAGTATTTTCTGTAGATGCTTAAAGTGCCATCATTTGCTATGTTTCAACTTGTGCTGAAATTTCTATGGGTTAGCAAAGTTGGCTAATCATTATGATCAGCCAAAATAGTCGCTTGAGGTATAACTCAGGGTTCCAAAGCACGGTCTCCATGATAAATCCCAAAGACTTTTATGGTCACTTGGTCACCCACCTCATGACATGTTTTCTAGAATTTCAATGCTCTTAGTTGAATTCTACCTTGAAGGGGCTGAGGTGGATTGTTGGCAATGGTTGGACAGGAGCATTAGAGGCAAGTTGGGTTGGAGCTGCTAGTCTGCTACAGCTGCACCTTGCACTCTGGTTGAGGCAGGTACATGCATATTGGTAGTCAATGGATGCACGTCACCATTGGTACCATTGGATGTTTGTGTATGTTGCGCTCGTTGTTCTTATCGTATATGTTGCTCATGACTCTTGAGAAGGTTTTTTTTGTCGAATATGGCTATTATGCTCGAAATTCTTGCTCGTGTTTATGGAATATGTTGGAGCTGCTACAGCTGCACCTTGCACTCTGGTTGAGGCAGGTACATGCATATTGGTAGTCAATGGATGCACATCACCATTGATACCATTGGATGTTTGTGTATGCTGCGCTCCTTGTTCTTCATCGTATATGTTGCTCATGACTCTTGAGAAGTTTTTTTTAATCGAATATAGCTACTGAATCATTCTTATTATGCCCGAAATTCTTGCTCGTGTTTATGGAATATGATGGAGCTGCCACAGCTGCACCTTGCACTCTGGTTGAGGCAGGTACATGCATATTGGTAGTCAATGGATGCACGTCACCATTGATACCATTGGATGTTTGTGTATGCTGCGCTCCTTGTTCTTCATTGTATATGTTGCTCATGACTCCTGAGAAGGTTATTTTTGTCGAATATGGCTACTGAATCATTCTTATTATGCTCGGAATTCTTGCTCGTGTTTATGGAATATATGGGTTATGATTCACACTTATGAGGAAATAAATGCATATTGTTGCATATATGCATTTAAAGGTTGGAGACCTTGGTTATGAACCTCCATGAGCTGGAGGTTACTCCACCAGTTTGGAGATCCCACATGCCCTCACGTGATGGTGTGAATGTGGGTGGACACCGAATGGTGTCACTTTAGTTGTGCTCGACATAAGCTATTGATGAGATTTATGGTTTTTTATTTTTTTTAGATAACTTACCATAACTTGTGTGTGGTATGAGATTATGTTTTGACATGCATGCACGTGATCATTGAATAGTTGTTGAAATTTGGAAAACATTGTACTGCGGTAGTCAATTGCAAATGGACTAATGCTATGAGATAATCTTGTGCTTTCATATGGTGTCTTTTCATTTGGTTGTACCACATATTGCCATGTTTCCATTGATGGCTAGGTGATTGTTTAAGCAACTTACGTAGGGGGATAGCACATGATCTGGATATGCACACACAAACACTCACATGATCATTTGCTGGAGTACGTTTAGTGATGTGATTAGTTGAAGTCTTGTTACCATGCTATATTTAGTAGGTACTCCCAACGTTCACAAATATAAGATGTTTTGGATATTCCAATATGGACTACATATGGACTGAAATGAGTGAACAGACACTAAAACGTGTCTATATATATTCTGAGAGGTGATTTCCTATGCATGGTGGTAGCTACGCACGGATGGTGGCAGCTACACACCCTTTGGCATAAGTGCCTTTTTTGATATATGAGGTGTCGGGTTTCTTATGGCATTGGCACAAGTGCATTTTTGTTGTATAGAAACGACTTCTTCTCACTTCTCTTTGTCTTTTTTATTTCCTTTTTGACACAAGTGCCTTTTCGTTGTGTAGAAAGGGCCTTTTCTCACTTCTCTCAGTCTTTTTGCTTGCCTTTTTGGCATAATTGCCTATTTGCTTGCCTGGCTGGTCCAAAGTCACGATATTTTTGTTAAGAGTTATTTTTCATAGTCCAAAATAATTTACCAAAATAATAAGAGATAAAAATTGGGGCCGTGCGTAGCTACCACCATGGGTAACAAATTATTTCTGATTCTGAAAAAGTTAGAACATCTTGTATTTGTGAAGGAGTAGGTCCTTGAAGGTTTCTTTATGAATCTTGAATATTTAGGTTAAGCCCCATGACAGCACACGCTAGGAACCTGCTCGGATTATGTTCTTATGACTTCTGTATGGATTTTACATTTGACGTTGAATTGTTTGTATGGAATTTCTGCACTCATATTGTGTTGATGATCTGCATATATTTCAATCGTCTTGCTTGTATGTCCATATTACCATCTTTACGGGAGATTTTGCCAAAATTTCTCAGTGGAATATTGTTGTTTTGATCTTTAGTGTGTGGTAGCATTTCGGCTTGTCCATATATTGTTGCTGGGCCTCTTCACTCACGTAGATCTCCACGGCTGTGAGGGAATCCAATTTATGAGTTCTCTGTCAGTTTAATTTCTTGCTACATCGTCTTCCTCAGCAACATTCACTCGCTGTTATTAAAAGTAGATGCAGAATCAAAGTTCTTGATATCAATCCTTCTATGTGATACTCCCTCCGTCCAGGTTTATCGGGCCACTTAGCAAGCCAGCTGCGTCTGTGTTTTTAAGGCCCCGCTGGACGTGGCGTTTGCTTCCCCTGGATGATCCCCTCTGTTGAACGCATGCAGGATTGGCTGCCGTTTCGGGTGAATTGCTGCATGCAACCAGCTGCACGCAATAACGACGGGTTAATCTTGTTAGCGCTGGACGTGTGCAATGGTTGGCTGCATGCAAAAGCAAAGCTGGCTGCTGCGATGCTCTGAAATAACTGCGAGTTAATCTGATTGGCTGCTGCTATGCTCGAAAATCATGGGTGGTTACCAATAATATCCGTTGCTAGCAGGATATGGTTAAAGTCTTCTTGCCATTCGCCCTTTTTGCTAGATATTTTGGTGGTGCCTTGCAAATCATATCTGTTGAAGGATATGGTGTGCTCATTTCCACTCAAAAAAATATGGTGTGCTCATGTTTCACTTCATATGCATAGCAGGATGGCTGTTCTTTTTCTTTTTGAATGTTTGGTTTGTGTTTGTGTCTTGGTTTTGGTTTTGGTTTCTTCCTAGCTTAGCTTTTCAGGCTTCTTTACCAGTCGTTTTTGGTTGAAAGGCCTGCATTATTTTGACGCCATTTTCTAGTACGTGTTCCAGAGGAAGATGTTTCACTTCCTTTGCTGATATTCTGTCAATGCGAATCCTAAACAATTTATCCATGTTTCCTTGAAGTTTTAAGTGCATCTTTCTGTTTGAACTATCACAGAGTAGAATACTACTAGACCTAGAGAAGTGCATCATCTCATCTGATTGTTCTCGCTTTTTTGTTATGCAGGCACCTAGTCCCAACACCTAACCTGCTCTGATGGCAGAAGCAAGGCGATGGTACGGAACTGGCAATTTTGTTGAAGGGGCGTGGAAGCACTGGCGGCGGCAGCGGGGATAAATTTAAGAGAAGGGGGGTCACGGCATGGGAGAAGGGGAGAGATAAGGGGACAGGTGCATGAATCTTGAAGCAAATTACAAGTGCTTAGAGAAGATACTACCTCTGTGCACTAATATAAGACGTTTTTGCAGTTCGAGGGAGTAGAAATTCCGAATCATGCGGCGTACGTATCTGCGTATGTCATTGGATTGTACTGAAAACAAAGAGTCACATGCAAGCTAGATCTAACAAATGACAGTTAGGACATGGGACAGATGACCTAGGAATTATCAGGTTTCTTAGGACAAGGCTTTTTGACAAGAAGTTACTTTCTTAATATATGATTTGTACCAGTCGTGATTTATACACCCTAGATACTGTAATGTGAGAAGTATACAGATATACTAGCTCCTGGACAGCAGTACTGAGCTACGTGGGTTTATTGGCGGCCATGTTAGGGGTGTTCATACAAAATCGAAGTATGTTGCTGGCGGGTTGTGTCTTTCAGGATTTTTTGGGAAGCTTTCAAATAATAATCCAAATTTTGGAGAAATTTTAGAGGAACAACTCTGGTCTCTATATTTCTGACATGTACAGAAGATTAATCGCCATGCAATTCCTATCTTTTTTCTAGACGACTAGATGATGCCACATAGAATTGTTGGCATGTTTTTTTTGGCTGCGTTTTAATGATATAATAGCAAACCGGTGGCTGTCCATTACTACTGAATATGTCAGTGTCTTCTTCAGGGGTGGGTGTAACACGTTGAGCAGCAACGTATTTGGTGAAAAGATGAGGCATCACAATTTTTTTTGAGATGTCAAGGTCGAACTGAATCCAAGATGTCACAACTTGATGATTGATGAGAGTAATGTAATATGGCGAGCATCAAAGGTGGTGAAAATGTTTGGGCTGAGATCTTTAGTTTTTTATCTGGGAAAGAGTCATGACATTTGTAATTTTTTTTTTGTGAATTGAGCATAACCTCTGCGCTGAATATTTGTGATTTTATAGAGGTGGAATTAGGTCAAATGGAGCTGCGTGGGACCCACGAGCTCGGGGGGCGCGCTTTGTGAGCTCGTGGCTTTCCCGTAGGTCTTCTGGCCTCTCCCCGAACCTTCTAGGGTCCCTTCTCGTTCACAAAATATCACCGTAAAGTTTCATCATGTTTGGACTTTGTTTGGTACTGATTTTCTGAAAGCCAAAAATAAGCAAAAAAAATAGGAATTCACACTGGGCACTGGATTAATAGGTTAGTCCCAAAAAATGATATAAAATAGCATATAAATGCATATAAAGCATCCAAGATTGATAATATAATAGCATGAAACAATCAAAAATTATAGATACGTTGGACACGTATCAACCCCCCTCCCCCGTTGCTGCCTACACCGAAGAATGCCGGGCATAAAAAATCTGGTCCGGTCCACCACACCGGCTGCCACTGCTGGTAGAAAGGTCAATGGGGTGGCTACTGACTCTCCGGGGACGGTCGACCGCCTCCCGTTGCTCCCGCTAGTGCCAAATGAGCTCGAAAGCCGATGACGGCCTCGTCGGCCCTCGCGGAGGCGCGACGATGATGAAGAAGAAAAAACCACTCCTGCTCCTCGCCCCCGTCCGACGGATCATGCACCGTCTCCGGCCACCCCTACGACCACTACTTCGGCGCCTCTGGCCGCCGCAGCCGGCAACAAGGGCCGCGACCGCCAAGTTCTTGATGAAATGCCTACTAGGTAATAAAATCGTTTTCCATTTCGGCCTTTGCATTTTGCGGTGATTGTTGGCGGCCGATGGATGGACTTTATTGTTGTTGTCATAGTGCGGAGATGAACACGGCCGGATTCTTGACATCTTTGGAGTCGTCTCATACGCTTTGCCTCGAGGATCTCAATTATGATTTGGTGTTCGATCATCAAGTCGAGACCCAAGAGGAGGTGGCTGAAGAGGAGTTGACCGAAGAGTAGGTGGCTGAAGAGGAAGAACTTGAGGAGCTGGCTGAAGTAGAAGAGGGTGATGATCCAATGGGGATCAAAACCCAATCGAGCACGAAGCAACCAAGGGGAAGGACTCACAACTATAACCAAGTGGGAGATCTAGCTTTGTGCGATACTTGGATGAACAAATCCATGGATGCAACGGTTGGAACTGACTAATCCAAGGATCATTTTTGGGGGAGAATTGCGGAGTACTACAACGACTTCATGGATGTCACATCAAGCCACACCCAAGCCTCTCTTGGCATCGTTGGAGCACCATCCAAGATCAATGCAACCGATGGTCCGGTTGCATTGATCAAGTGCATCATGCACCACCAAGCGATGTGCCGGTCACGGAGTCTGGCTCTATCATTTAAGAGAAACAAAAAGTTCGGCCACAAGTCATTCACATTGTATCATTGCTACTGATACGTCTCCAACATATCTATAATTTTTTGTTGTTCCATGCTATTATATTATCTGTTTTGGATGTTTTATATGCATTAATATGCTATTTTATATTATTTTTGGGACTAACCTATTAACCTAGAGCCTAGTGCCAGTTTCTGTTTTTTCCTTATTTTTGAGTTTACAGAAAAGGAATATCAAACGGAGTCCAAACGGAATAAAATTTTACGATGATTTTTCTTGGACCAGAAGACATCCACAGAGCTTGGAGAGGGGGCCAGAAGAGTCCCGAGGGGCCCACAAGCCCTCTGGTCACGCCCTAGGAGGGGCGCCTCCCTGGCTTGTGGGAACCTCGGGAGTCCCCCAACCCTAATTCTTGCTCTATAAATTCCAAAATATTTCCAAACCAACAGAAGCGTCCACCAAAATACTTTTCTGCCGCCGCAAGCCTCTGTTCCCGTGAGATCCCATCTTGGGGCCTTTTCTGGCACCCTGCCGAAGGGGGATTCGATCACGGAGGGCCTCTACATTAACCTTGCCGCCCTTCCGATGAAGCGTGAGTAGTTTACCACAGACCTACGGGTCCATAGCTAGTAGCTAGATGGCTTCTTCTCTCTCTTTGATCTTCAATACAATGTTCTCCTCGATGTTCTTGGAGTTCTATCCGATGTAATATTCTTTTGCGGTGTGTTTGCCGAGATTCAATGAATTGTAGATTTATGATCAGATTATCTATGAATATTATTTGAGTCTTTTCTGAACTCTTTTATGCATGATTAAATATCTTTGTATTTCTCTTCGAATTATCGGTTTGGTTTGGCCAACTAGATTGGTTCTTCTTGCAATGGGAGAGGTGCTTAGTTTTGGGTTCAATCTTGTGGTGTCCTCACCTAGTGACAAAGTAGGGGTAGCGAGACATGTATTGTATTGTTGCCATCAAGGGTAAAAAGATGGGGTTTTCATCATATTGCTTGAGTTTATCCCTCTACATCATGTCATCTTACTTAAGGCGTTACTCCGTTCTTATGAACTTAATACTCTAGATGCATGCTGGATAGCGGTCGATGTGTGGAGTAATAGTAGTAGATGCAGGCAGAAGTCGGTCTACTTGACACGAACGTGATGCCTATATTCATAATCATTGCCTTGGATATCGTCATAACTTTGCGCTTTTCTATCAATTACTCGACAGTAATTTGTTCACCAACCGTATGTTTTCTTTCAAGAGAGAAGCCTCTAGTGAAACCTATGGCCCCTGGGTCTATTTTCCATCATATATTTTCATATCTATAAACCAAAAAACACAAAAATACCTTGTTGCAATTTATTTAGATTTACTTTAGTTTGCTCTTTTATTTATCTTTTATACCTATCTCTTTTAGATCTCACTCTTGTTCGAGACCGTGAAGGGATTGACAAACCCTTTTTCGCGTTGAGTGCAAGTGTTTGTTAGTTTGTGCAGGTGCATAGATTGGAGACTTGCTTGTGCCTCTTACTGGATTGATACCTTGGTTCTTAACCGAGGGAAATACTTATTTCTACTTTGCTACATCACCCTTTCCTCTTCAAGGGAAAAATCAACGCAAGCTCAAGAAGTAGCAGGAAGAATTTCTGGCGCCGTTGCCGGGGAGGTTCTACATCAAGCCTACCAAGTACCCACCATAAACTCTCATCTCTTGCATTACATTATTTGCCTTTTGCCTCTCGTTCTTCTCTCCCCCACTTCTAAAACGTTTTCAGAAAAACAAAAAAATATTTGTCTTTTTATTCGCCCTTCTTCCGTTCGTCTTTTCGTTTGCTTTTTGGTTGCTCGTGTGCTAGATTGCTTACTTTGTCACGATGTCTCAAAAAAATACCAAGTTGTGTGACTTTTTCAACACTAATAATAATGATTTTATTAGTACTTCAATGGCTCCCGCCACTAGTGCGGAATCTTATGAATTAATGGCGCTTTGTTGAATCTTGTTATGAAAGATCAATTTTCTGGCCTTCCTAGTGAAGATGCCGCATCCCATCTAAATACTTTCGTTGAGTTATGTGATATGCAAAAGAAAAAAGATGTGGATAATGATATTGTTAAATTGAAGCTATTTCCGTTCTCTTTACAAGATCGTGCTAAAACTTGGTTTTCATCTTTACCTAAAAATAGTATTGATTCATGGAACAAGTGTAAATATGCTTTTATTTCCAAGTATTTTCCTCCCGCTAAGTGTTGGGAAACGTAGCATGCAATTTCAAAAAAATTCCTACGCTCACGCAAGATCTATCTAGGAGATGCATAGCAACGAGAGGGGAAGAGTGTGTCTACGTACCCTCGTAGACCGAAAGTGGAAGCGTTTGACAACGCGGTTGATGTAGTCAAACTTCTTCTCATTCCGACTGATCAATCACCGAACGTACGACACCTCCGAGTTCTGCACACGTTCAGCTCGATGACGTCCCTCGAACTCTTGATGCAGCAAAGTGTCGAGGAAGTAGATGAGTTCCGTCAGCACAATGGCGTGGTGACGGTGATGGTGAAGTGATCCGCGCAGGGCTTCGCCTAAGCACCGTGAGAATATGACCGAGGGTGTAATCTGTGGAGGGGGGCGCCGCACACGGCTAACAGTTGATGTTGTGTGTTCTAGGCGCCCCCCTCCCCACATATATATAGGTGGGAGGGGAGGAGAGGCAGCCATGGGGCGCCCCAAGTAGGATCCGAATCCTACTTGGGGTTTCCCAAGTGGTGCGCCCCTCCCTTCCTTATTTACCGGAGGGGGAAGGAAAGAGGAGGGAGGAGGGAAGGAAGGGGGAGGCCGAATCCCTCCCCTTCCTTCTCTCTTCCCCTCTTTCCTTCTCCTCTGGTGCGGCCCATATGGGGGGCGCAGCAGCCCCTGGTGGCTGCTGTGTTTCCCCTCTTGGCCCATTAGGCCCATATCTTTTGTCGGGGGTGCCCGGAACCCCTTCCGGTGACCCGATATGTACCCGGTACCCTTCGGAACACTTCCGGTGTCCGAATACCATCGTACTATATATCAATCTTTACCTCTCGACCATTTCGAGACTCCTCGTCATGTCCGTGATCTCATCCGGGACTCAGAACAATATTCGGTCACCAAATCACATAACTCATATAATACTAAATCGTCATTGAACGTTAAGCGTGCGGACCCTACGAGTTCGAGAACTATGTAGACATGACCAAGACACTTCTTCGGTCAATAACCAATAGCGGAACCTGGATGCTCATATTGGCTCCCACATATTCTACGAAGATCTTTATCGGTCGAACCGTTATGACAACATACGTTATTCCCTTTTTCCATCGGTATGTTACTTACCCGAGATTCGATCGTCGGTATCTTTATACCTAGTTCAATCTCGTTACTGGCAAGTCTCTTTACTCGTTCCATAATACATCATCCTATGACTAAGTCACTTTGCTTGCAAGGCTTCTTATGATGTGCATTACCGAGAGGGCCCAGAGATACCTCTCCGATACTCGGAGTGACAAATCCTAATCTCGATCTATGCCAACCCAACAGACACCTTCGGAGATACCTGTAGAACATCTTTATAATCACCCAGTTACGTTGTGAGGTTTGATAGCACACAAGGCATTCCTCCGGTATCCGGGAGTTGCATAATCTCATAGTCGAAGGAATATGTATTTGACATGAAGAAAGCAGTAGCAATAAAACTGAGCGATCATTATGCTAAGCTAACGGATGGGTCTTGTCCATCACATCATTCTCCTAATGATGTGATCCCGTTATCAAATGACAACTCATGTCCATGGTCAGGAAACCTTAACCATCTTTGATCAATGAGCTAGTCTAGTAGAGGCTCACTAGGGACACGTCGTTTGTTTATGTATTCACACATGTATTAAGGTTTCCGATCAATACAATTCTAGCATGAATAATAAACCTTTATCATGATTTAGGAAATATAATAATAACCATTTTATTATTGCCTCTAGGGCATATTTCCATCAGTCTCCCACTTGCACTAGAGTCAATAATCTAGTTCACATCACCATGTGATTTAACAACCATAGTTCACATCGCCATGTGACCAACACCCAAAGAGTTTACTAGAGTCAATAATCTAGTTCACATCGCCATGTGATTAATACCCAAAGAGTACTAAGGTGTGATCATGTTTTGCTTGTGAGAGAAGTTTAGTCAACGGGTTTGTTACATTCAGATCCGTATGTATTTTGCAAATTTCTATGTCTACAATGCTCTGCATGGAGCTACTCTAGCTGATTGCTCCCACTTTCAATACGTATCCAGATTAAGACTCAGAGTCATCTGGATCGGTGTAAAAGCTTGCATCGATGTAACTCTTTACGACGAACTCTTTATCACCTCCATAACCGAGAAATATTTCCTTAGTCCTCTAAGGATAATTTTGACCGCTGTCTAGTGATCTACTCCTGGATCATTATTGTACCCCCTTGCCAGACTCATGGCAAGGTACACAACAGGTTTGGTACACATCATGGCATACTTTATAGAACATATGGCTGAGGCATAGGGAATGACTTTCATTCTCTCTCTATCTTCTGTCGTGGTCAGGCTTTGAGTCTTACTCAATTTCACACCTTGAATACAGGCAAGAACCCTTTCTTTGACTGGTCTATTTTGAACTCCTTCAAAACTTTGTCAAGGTATGTGCTTTGTGAAAGTCCTATTAAGCGTCTCGATCTATCCCTATAGATCTTGATGCTCAATACGTAAGCAGCTTCACCGAGGTCTTTTATTGAAAAATTCTTATTCAAGTACCCTTTTATGCTATCCAGAAATTCTATATCATTTCCAATCAGCAATATGTCATCCACATGTAATATCAAAAATGCTACAGAGCTCCCACTCACTTTCTTGTAAATACAGGCTTCACCGTAAGTCTGTATAAAACCATATGCTTTGATCATCTTATCAAAGCATATATTCCAACTCTGAGATGCTTGCACCAGTCCATAGATGGATCGCCGGAGTTTGCACACTTTGTTAGCATCTTTAGGATTGATAAAACCTTCTGGTTGCATCATATACAACTCTTCTTTAACATATCCATTAAGGAATGCAGTTTTGACATCCATTTGCCAGATTTCATAATTATAAAATGCGGCAATTGCTAACATGATTCGGACGGACTTAAGCATCGCTACGGGTGAGAAAGTCTCATCGTAGTCAACTCCTTGAACTTGTCGAAAACCTTTTGCAACAAGCCGAGCTTCGTAGACAGTAACATTACCATCAGCGTCAGTCTTCTTCTTGAAGATCCATTTATTTTCTATGGCTTGTCGATCATCGGGAAAATCCACCAAAGTCCACACTTTGTTCTCATACATGCATCCTATCTCAGATTTCATGACCTCAAGCCATCTGTCGGAATCTGGGCTCATCATAGCTTCTTCATAGTTCGTAGGTTCGCCTTGGTCTAGTAACATGACTTCCAGTACAGGATTCCCATACACTCTGGTGCAGATCATGTTCTGGTTGACCTACGAGGTTTTGTAGTAACTTGATCCGAAGTTTCATGATCATCATCATTAGCTTCCTCTCTAGTTGGTGTAGGCATCATGGGAACGGTTTTCTCCGATGAACTACTTTCCAATTCGAGAGAAGGTACAATTACCTCATCAAGTTCTACTTTCCTCCCACTCATTTCTTTCGAGAGAAACTCCTTCTCTAGAAAAGTTCCATTCTTGGCAACAAAGATCTTGCCTTCGGATCTGTGGTAGAAGGTGTACCCAATTGTTTCCTTAGGGTATCCTATGAAGACGCACTTCTCCGATTTGGGTTCGAGCTTATCAGGCTGAAGCCTTTTGACATAAGTGTCGCAACCCCAAACTTTAAGAAACGACAGCTTAGGTTTCTTGCCAAACCATAGTTCATACGGTGTCGTCTCAACGGATTTAGACGGTGCCCTATTTAATGTGAATGCAGCTATCTCTAATGCATAACCCCAAAACGATAGTGGTAAATCGGTAAGAGACATCATAGAACGCACCATATCCAATAAAGTACGGTTACGATGTTCGGACACACCATTACGCTGTGGTGTTCCAGGTGGTGTGAATTGTGAAAATATTCCACATTGTTTTAAATGAAGGCCAAACTCGTAACTCAAATATTCGCCTCCACGATCAAATAGTAGAAACTTTATTTTCTTGTTACGATGATTCTCCACTTCACTCGAAATTCTTTGAACTTTTCAAATGTTTCAGACTTGTGTTTCATCAAGTAGATATACCCATATCTGCTCAAATCATCTGTGAAGGTCAGAAAATAACGATACCCGCCGCGTGCCTCAACACTCATCGGACCGCAAACATCGGTATGTATTATTTCCAATAAGTCATTAGCTCGCTCCATTGTTCCGGAGAATGGAGTTTTAGTCATCTTGCCCATGAGGCATGGTTCGCAAGTATCAAATGATTCATAATCAAGTGATTCCAAAAGCCCATCTGCATGGAGTTTCTTCATGCGCTTTACACCAATATGACCTTAAACGGCAGTGCCACAAATATGTTGCACTATCATTATCAACTTTGCATCTTTTGGCATCAATATTATGAATATGTGTATCACTACGATCGAGATTCAATAAACCATTTACATTGAGTGTATGGCCATAGAAGGTTTTATTCATGTAAACAGAACAACAATTATTCTCTGACTTAAATGAATAACCGTATCGCAATAAACATGATCCAATCATATTCATGCTCAACGCAAACACCAAATAACATTTATTTATTTAGGTCCAACACTAATCTCGAAGGTAGAGGGAGTGTGCGATGGTGATCTTATCAACCTTGGAATCACTTCCAACACACATCGTCACCTCGTCATTAATTAGTCTCTGTTCATTTCGCAACTCCTGTTTTGAGTTACTAATCTTAGCAACTGAACCGGTATCAAATACCCAGGGGCTACTATGAACACTAGTAAAATACACATCAATAACATGTATATCAAATATACCTTTGTTCACTTTGCCATCCTTCTTATCCGCCAAGTATTCGGGGCAGTTCGCTTCCAATAACCATTTCCTTTGCAGTCGAAGCACTCAGTTTCAGGCTTGGGTCCAGCTTTGGTCTTCTTCATGGGAGCGACAACTTGCTTGCCATTCTTCTTGAAGTTCCCTCTCTTTCCCTCGCCCTTTTTCTTGAAACTAGTGGTCTTGTCAACCATCAACACTTGATGCTCTTTCTTGATTTCTACCTTCACCGATTTTAGTATCGCGAAGAGCTCGGGAATCATTTTTGTCATCCCTTGCATATTATAGTTCATCACGAAGTTCTAGTAGCTTGGTGATAGTGACTAGAGAACTTTGTCAATCACTATCTTATCTAGAAGATTAACTCCCACTTGATTCAAGCGATTGTAGTACCCAGACATTCTGAGCACATGCTCACTGGCTGAGCTATTCTCCTCCATCTTGTAGGCAAAGTACTTGTCAGAGGTCTCATACCTCTCAACACGGGTATGAGTCTGAAATACCAATTTCATCTCTTTGGAACATCTCATATGTTCCGTGGCGTTCAAAACGTTTTTAAAGTCCCGGTTCTAAGCCGTAAAGCATGGCACACTAAACTATCAAGTAGTCATCCTATCGAGATTGCCAAACGTTCATAACGTCTGCATCTGCTCCTGCTATAGGTCTGTCACCTAGCGCTGCATCAAGGACATAATTCTTCTGTGCAGCAATGAGGATAATCCTCAGATCACGGACCCAGTCCGCATCATTGCTACTATCATCTTTCAACTTAGTTTTCTCTAGGAACATATCAAAATAAAACAGGGGAGCTATATGCGAGCTATTGATCTACAATATAGATATGCAAAAACTATCAAGACTAAGTTCATGATAAATTAAGTTCAATTAATCAAATTACTTAAGAACTCCCACTTAAATAGACATCCCTCAAGTCATCTAAGTGATACGTGATCCAAATCAACTAAACCATGTCCGATCATCACATGAGATGGAGTAGTCATCAATGGTGAACATCTCTATGTTGATCATATCTACTATATGATTCATGTTCGACCTTTCGGTCTCCAGTGTTCCGAGGCCATGTCTGTACATGCCAGGCTCGTCAAGTTTAACCCGAGTATTCCGCATGTGCAAAACTGTCTTGCACCCGTTGTATTTGAACGTAGAGTCTATCACACCCGATCATCACGTGGTGTCTCAACACGACGAACTGTCGCAACGGTGCATACTCAGGGAGAACACTTATACCTTGAAATTTAGATAAGGGATCATCTTATAATGCTACCGCCATACTAAGCAAAATAAGATGCATAAAAGATAAACATCACATGCAATCAAAATATGTGACATGATATGGCCATCATCATCTTGTGCTTTTGATCTCCATCTCCAAAGCATCGTCATGATCTCCATCGTCACCGGCTCGACACCTTGATCTCCATCGTTGCGTCATGGTCGTCTCGCCAACTATTGCTTCTACAACTATCGCTAACGCATAGTGATAAAGTAAAGCAATTACATGGCGTTTACATTTCATACAATAAAGCGACAACCATAAGGCTCCTTCCAGTTGCTGATAACTTTTACAAAACATGATCATCTCATACAACAACGTATATCACATCATGTCTTGACCATATCACATCACAACATGCCCTGCAAAAACAAGTTAGACGTCCTCTACTTTGTTGTTGCAAGTTTTACGTGGCTGCTACGGGCTTCTAGCAAGAACCGTTCTTACCTACGCATCAAAACCACAATGGTGATTTATCAAGTTTGCTGTTTTAACCTTCAACAAGGACCGACCGTAGTCAAATTCGATTCAACTAAAGTAGGAGAAACAGACACCCGCCAGCCACCTTTATGCAAAACTAGTTGCATGTCTGTCGGTGGAACCGGTCTCATGAACATGGTCATGTAAGGTTGGTCCGGGCCGTTTCATCCAACAATACCGCCGAATCAAAATAAGACGTTGGTGGTAAGCAGTATGACTATCACCGCCCACAACTCTTTGTGTTCTACTCGTGCATATCGTCTACGCATAGACCTGGCTCTGATGACACTGTTGGGAAACATAGCATGCAATTTCAAAAAAATTCCTACGCTCACGCAAGATCTATCTAGGAGATGCATAGCAACGAGAGGGGAAGAGTGTGTCTACGTACCCTCGTAGACCGAAAGCGGAAGCATTTGACAACGCGGTTGATGTAGTCGAACTTCTTCTCGTTCAGACCGATCAAGCATCGAACGTACGGCACCTCCGAGTTCTGCACACGTTCAGCTCGATGACTTCCCTCGAACTCTTGATCCAGCAAAGTGTCGAGGAAGTAGATGAGTTCCGTCAGCACAATGGCGTGGTGACGGTGATGGTGAAGTGATCCGCGCAGGGCTTCGCCTAAGCACCGCGAGAATATGACCGAGGGTGTAATCTGTGGAGGGGGGCGCCGCACACGGCTAACAGTTGATGTTGTGTGTTCTAGGCGCCCCCCTCCCCACATATATATAGGTGGGAGGGGAGGAGAGGCAGCCATGGGGCGCCCCAAGTAGGATCTGAATCCTACTTGGGGTTTCCCAAGTGGTGCGCCCCTCCCTTCCTTATTTACCGGAGGGGGAAGGAAAGAGGAGGGAGGAGGGAAGGAAGGGGGAGGCCGAATCCCTCCCCTTCCTTCTCTCTTCCCCTCTTTCCTTATCCTCTGGTGCAGCCCATATGGGGGGCGCAGCAGCCCCTGGTGGCTGCTGTGTTTCCCCTCTTGGCCCATTAGGCCCATATCTTTTGCCGGGGGTGCCCGGAACCCCTTCCGGTGACCCGATATGTACCCGGTACCCTCCGAAACACTTCCGGTGTCCGAATACCATCGTCCTATATATCAATCTTTACCTCTCGACCATTTTGAGATTCCTCGTCATGTCCGTGACCTCATCCGGGACTCCGAACAACATTCGGTCACCAAATCACATAACTCATATAATACTAAATCGTCATTGAACGTTAAGCGTGCGCACCCTACGGGTTTGAGAACTATGTAGACATGACCGAGACACTTCTCCGGTTAATAACCAATAGTGGAACCTGGATGCTCATATTGACTCTCACATATTCTACGAAGATCTTTATCGGCCGAACCGTTATGACAACATACGTTATTCCCTTCGTCCATCGGTATGTTACTTACCCGAGATTCGATCGTCGGTATATTTATACCTAGTTCAATATCGTTACTGGCAAGTCTCTTTACTCATTCCGTAATACATCATCCTGTGACTAAGTCACGTTGCTTGCAAGGCTTCTTATGATGTGCATTACCGAGAGGGCCCAGAGATACCTCTCCGATACTCGGAGTGACAAATCCTAATCTTGATTTATGCCAACCCAACAGACACCTTCGGAGATACCTGTAGAGCATCTTTATAATCACCCAGTTACGTTGTGGTGTTTGATAGCACACAAGGCATTCCTCCGGTATCCGGGAGTTGCATAATCTCATAGTCGAAGGAATATGTATTTGACATGAAGAAAGCAGTAGCAATAAAACTGAACGATCATTATGCTAAGCTAACGGATGGGTCTTGTCCATCACATCATTATCCTAATGATGTGATCCCGTTATCAAATGACAACTCATGTCCATGGTCAGGAAACCTTAACCATCTTTGATCAATGAGCTAGTCTAGTAGAGGCTCACTAGGGACACGTCGTTTGTTTATGTATTCACACATGTATTAAGGTTTCCGATCAATACAACTCTAGCATGAATAATAAACCTTTATCATGATTTAGGAAATATAATAATAACCATTTTATTATTGCCTCTAGGGCATATTTCCATCACTAAGATCATCTCCCTTAGGAACGATATAATGAATTTTAAGCAACTTGATCATGAACATGTTGTACAATCTTGGGAGAGGTTGAAATTTATGATAAGAAATTTCCCTACTCATGGTTTAAGTTTATGGATGATCATACAATTTTTTTATGCCGGATTGAATTTTTCATCTAGAAATCTTTTAGATTCCGCCGCGGGAGGTACTTTTATGGAAATTACATTAGGAGAAGTTACTAAACTCCTAGATAATATTATGGCTAATTACTCTCAATGGCATACCGAAAGATCTTCTACTAGTAAAAAGGTGCATGCGATTGAAGAAATTAATACTTTGAGTAGAAAGATGGATGAACTTATGAAATTGTTTGCTATTAAGAGTGCTCCTATTGATCCTAATGATATGCCTTTGTCTACTTTTATTGAGAACAATAATGAATCTATGGATGTGAATTTTGTTGGAAGGAACAATTTTGGTAATAACGCTTATAGAGGTAATTTCAACCCTAGGCCGTTTCCTAGTAATTCCTCTAATAATTATGGTAATTCCTACAACAATTCTTATGGAAATTATAATAAAATGCCCTATGATCTTGAGAACAATGTTAAATATTTCATTAATTCCCAAAAAAATTTCAATGCTATGGTTGAAGAAAAATTGCTCAAGATTGATGATTTGGCTAGGAACGTTGATAGAATTTCTCTTGAGATTGATTCTCTAATAATTAGATTTATGCCACCAAGCATGATATTAATGAATCTCTGAAAGCTATTAAAATTTCTATTGATGAGTGTAAAGAAAGAACCGCTAGGATGCGTGCTAAGCGAGATTGGTTTGTAAAAGCATGTTCTTCTAGTTTTTGTGAGAATAATGATGAAGATCTTAAAGTGATTGGTGTGACTCCTATTGAATCTTTGTTTTCTAATATAAATCTTGATAAAGATGGGACTGGAGATGAGTCAACTTTAGCTAGAAGGCGTCCCAATGATTCGGAGTTTAAAGATCTTAATGCAAAAATTGATAAAAGTGGGATTGGAAAGGTCAAAACTTTAAGTGGCGATGAACCCACTCTTTTGGATTTCAAGGATTTTAATTATGATAATTGTTCTTTGATAGATTGTATTTCCTTGTTGCAATCCATGTTGAATTCTCCTCATGCTTATAATCAAAATAAAGCTTTTACTAAACATATCGTTGATGCTATGATGAAATCTTTTGAAGAAAAACTTGAGTTGGAAGTTTTGATCCCTAGAAAGCTTTATGATGAGTGGGAACCTACTATTAAGATTAAAATTAAAGATTATGAGTGCCATGATTTGTGTGATTTGGGTGCTAGTGTTTCCACGATTCCAAAAACTTTATGTGATGTGCTAGGTTTCCGTGAATTTGATGATTGTTCTTTAAATTTGCATCTAGCGGATTCCACTATTAAGAAACCTATGGGAAGAATTAATGATGTTCTTATTGTTGCAAATAGGAATTATGTGCTCATAGATTTCATTGTGCTTTATATAGATTGCAATCCTACATGTCCTATTATTCTTGTTAGACCTTTCCTTAGAACGATTGGTGCAATTATTGATATGAAAGAAGGAAACATTAGATTTCAATTTCTGTTAAGGAAGGGCATAGAACACTTTCCAAGAAAGAAAATTAAGTTTCCATATGAATCTATTATGAGGGTTACTTATGAATTGCATAACAAAGATGACAACACCTGGATCTATGTTTTATGCCTAGCTAGGGGCGTTAAACAATAGCGCTTGTTGGGAGGCAACCCAATTTTATTTTTATGTTTTTTTGTTTGGTTCTGTTCTTCAATAAATACATATTATTACCTATTTAGTAATTGTGTTTTGGTGTTTTTAATTAGTGTTTGAGCCAAGTAAAACCTTTGGGATACTTTGGTATATCGTTGATTTGATCGTGCTGAAAAACAGAAACTTTTGCGCTCATTGCCAGAATTTTAAAAAATCATAGAAACGTGATTTTGACCTGAATTTTTTAAAAAATATTTATATATGAATTTACTATGTTTTCCTAATTTTTCAGAATTTTTGGAGTTACAGAAGTATACGAAGTTTACAGATGACTACAGACTGTTCTGTTTTTGACAGATTCTATTTTCTATGTGTTGTTTGCTTATTTTGATGAATCTATGGGTAGTATCGGGGGGTATGAACCATGGAGAAGTGGGAATACAATAGATATTACACCAATATAAATAAATAATGAATTCACAACAGTACCAAAAGTGATGATTTTTTTTATACTAACGGATCTCATGAGTTTTCTGTTGAGTTTTGTGTTGTGAAGTTTTCAAGTTTTGGGTAGAGATTTGATGGACTATGGAATAAGGAGTGGCAAGAGCCTAAGATTGGGGATGCACAAGTCACCCCAAGGTAATATTCAAGGACAACCAAGCATCTAAGCTTGGGGATGCCCCAGATGGCATCCCCTCTTTCGTCTTCAATCCATCGGTAAATTTACTTGAGGCTATATTTTTATTCACCACATGATATGTGTTTTGCTTGGAGCGTCTTGTATGATATGAGTCTTTGCTTTTTAGTTTGCCACAATCATCCTTGATGTACACATCTTTTGAGAGGGACACGCATGAATCGTGAATTTATTAGAATACTCTATATGCTTCACTTATATCTTTTGAGCTAGGCAGTTTGCTCTAGTGCTTCACTTATATCTTTTTAGAGCACGACGGTGGCTTTATTTTATAGAAATTGTTGAACTCTCATGCTTCAATTATATTATTTTGAGAGTCTCTAAACAGCATGGTAATTTGCTTAGATTATGAATTTAGTCCTAATATGATGGGCATCCAAGAGGGATATAATAAAAACTTTCATATAAAGAGCATTGAATAGATGAGAAGTTTGATTCCTTGCATTTGTTTTGAGATATAAAGATGATGATATTAGAGTCATGCTAGTGAGTAATTGTGGATTGGTAGAAATACTTGTGTTAAAGTTTGTGATTCCCGTAGCATGCACATATGGTGAACCGTTATGTGATGAAGTCAGAGCATGATTTATTTATTGATTGTCTTCCTTATGAGTGGCGGTCGGGGACGAGCGATGGTCTTTTCCTACCAATCTATCCCCCTAGGAGCATGCGTGTAGTACTTTGTTTCGATAGCTAATAATTTTTTGCAATAAGTATGTGAGTTCTTTATGACTAATGTTGAGTCCATGGATTATACACACTCTCACCCTTCCACCATTGCTAGCCTCTCTAGTACCGTGCAATTCTCGCCAGTGCATTAAACCCACCATTTACCTTCCTAAAAATAGCCACCATACCTACCTATTATGGCATTTCTATAGCCATTCCGAGATATATTGCCATGCAACTTCCACCGTTCCGTTTATTATGATACACTTCATCATTGTCATATTGCTTTGCATGATCATGTAGTTGGCATAGTATTTGTGGCAAGGCCACCGTTCATATTTTTTTATATACATGTCACTCTTGATCATAGCACATCCCGGTACACAGCCGGAGGCATTCATATAGAGTCATATTTTGTTCTAGTATCGAGTTATAATTCTTGAGTTGTAAGTAAATAAAAGTGTGATGATCATCATTATTAGAGCATTGTCCCATGTGAGGAAAGGATGATGGAAGCTATGATTCCCTCATAAGTTGGGATGAGTCTCCGGACTTTATAAAAAATAAAAGAGGCCAAAAGAAGCCCAAAAAAAAAAGAGAAAAGAGAGAAGGGACAATGTTACTATCATTTTTCCACACTTGTGCTTCAAAGTAGCACCATGATCTCCATGATAGAGAGTCTCCTATTTTGTCACTTTCATATACTAGTGGAAATTTTTCATTATAGAACTTGGCTTGTATATTCCAATGATGGCTTTCTCAAATTGCCCTATGACTTTGTGAGCAAGCGAGTTGGATGCACACCCACTTAGTTTCTTTTTGAGCTTTCATACACTTATAGCTCTAGTGCATCCATTGCATTGCAATCCCTACTCACTCACATTGATATCTATTGATGGGCATCTCCATAGCCCGTTAATACGCCTAGTTGATGTGAGACTTTCTCCTTCTTTTGTCTTCTCCACAACCACCATATTCTATTCCACCTATAGTGTTATATCCAAGGCTCACGCTCATGTATTGCGTGAAAGTTAAAAAAGTTTGAGAACACCAAAAGTATGAAACAATTGCTTGGCTTGTCATCGGGCTTGTGCATGATAAAATACTTTGTGTGATGAAGATGGAGCATAGCCAGACTATATGATTTTGTAGGGACAACTTTCTTTGGCCATGTTATTTTGAGAAGACATGATTGCTTTATTAGTATGCTTGAAGTATTATTGTTTTTATGTCAATATTAAACTTTTGTTTTGAATCTTGTGGATCTGAATATTCATACCACAATAAAGAAGATTATATGGATAAATATGTTAGGTAGCATTCCACATCAAAAATTCTGTTTTTATCATTTACCTACTCGAGGACGAGTAGGAATTAAGCTTGGGGATGCTTGATACGTCTCCAACGTATCTATATTTTTTGATTGTTCTATGCTATTATATTATCTGTTTTGGATGTTTTATATGCATTAATATGCTATTTTATATTATTTTTGGGACTAATCTATTAACCTAGAGCCTAGTGCCAGTTTCTGTTTTTTCCTTATTTTTTAGTTTACAGAAAAGGAATATCAAATGGAGTCCAAACGGAATAAAACTTTACGATGATTTTTTGGACCAGAAGACATCCACGGAGCTTGGAGAGGGGGCCAGAAGAGTCCCGAGGGACCCACAAGCCCTCTGGCCGCGCCCTGGGGGGTGCCTCCCTGGCTTGTGGGAACCTCGGGAGTCCCCCAACCCTAATTCTTGCTCTATAAATTCCAAAATATTCCCAAACCAACAGAAGCGTCCACCAAAATACTTTTCCGCCGCCGCAAGCCTCTGTTCCCGTGAGATCCCATCTTGGGGCCTTTTCCGGCACCCTGCCGGAGGGGGATTCGATCACGGAGGGCCTCTACATTAACCTTGCTGCCCTTCCGATGAAGCATGAGTAGTTTACCACAGACCTACGGGTCCATAGCTAGTAGGTAGATGACTTCTTCTCTCTCTTTGATCTTTAATACAATGTTCTCCTCGATGTTCTTGGAGTTCTATCCGATGTAATATTCTTTTGCGGTGTGTTTGTCGAGATCCGATGAATTGTGGATTTATGATTAGATTATCTATGAATATTATTTGAGTCTTTTCTGAACTCTTTTATGCATGATTAAATGTCTTTGTATTTCTCTTCGAATTATTGGTTTGGTTTGGCCAACTAGATTGGTTCTTCTTGCAATGGAAGAGGTACTTAGTTTTGAGTTCAATCTTGCGGTGTCCTCACCTAGTGACAAAGTAAGGGTAGCGAGGCACGTATTGTATTGCTGGCATCAAGGGTAAAAAGATGGGATTTTCATCATATTGCTTGAGTTTATCCCTATATATCATGTCATTTTACTTAAGGCGTTACTCCGTTCTTATGAACTTAATACTCTAGATGCATGCTGGATAGCGGTCGATGTGTGGAGTAATAGTAGTAGATGCAGACAGGAGTCGGTCTACTTGATACGGACGTGATGCCTATATTCATAATCATTGCCTTGGATATCGTCATAACTTTGCGTTTTTCTATCAATTGCTCGACAGTAATTTGTTCACCCACCGTATGTTTTCTTTCAAGAGAGAAGCCTTTAGTGAAACCTATGGCCCCCGGGTCTATTTTCCATCATATATTTTTAGATCTATAAACTAAAAACCCAAAAATACCTTGCTGCAATTTATTTAGATTTACTTTAGTTTGCTCTTTTATTTATCTTTTATACCTATCTCTTTTAGATCTCACTCTTGTTTGAGACCGTGAAGGGATTGACAAACCCTTTTTCGCATTGAGTGCAAGTGTTTGTTAGTTTGTGCAGGTGCATAGATTGAAGACTTGCTTGTGCCTCCTACTGGATTGATACCTTGGTTCTTAACTGAGGGAAATACTTATCTCTACTTTACTGCATCACCTTTCGTTTTCAAGGGAAAAATCAACGCAATCTCAAGAAGTAGCAGCTACAAAGTGCTTGCGACAAATGAGAAGTGGACTCGGAGACTTGCTGAGACCACTCCAAAAAAATTAAGATTGAGCATACTCGTTGAAGACGATGACGAAGAGGATGAAGATACCAACTTCACTCGAAGGATTTTTTTACTCCACTAACTTTAGAGATCGGCTAGGTCCAACCATCGTTAGTGGAGTAAAATTTTACTCCACTAATTTTACTCGGCGGTTTACTCCTCTACTTTTAAGGGATCGGCTAGAAATGCCCTTGGTTTCTTTTTCTTTATTACTCCCTCCGTTCCTTACAACTTTATGTAAGGTGTATTATTTTCGGCACGGTGACTAAACATAAAATTATAGACAATTTTGGACAAAATTATCCTTGGCATGTCGTTGGTTAGTTACAAGTAAATCAGTTAGTCCAGAAAAGAAAGAGATACGCGCAATCGAGAGAAATACGTTCCTTCTTTTTGAGACAAGAAGAGATACATGCAATCAGGAGAAAGATACTTTCTTTTTTCGGAAGACTAAGAACGAAATTAGAACAAATGCACCTTACATTACGGAATTTAATAAGAAACAAATACAGTTACCTTATGTATAAAGGAACGGAGGAAGTATGTCTAAATTTATTGCTCATTCGCAATGCACGGACGTTATCATTAGTTTAAATCCGATATAATAAATCTGGGTGCCGATCTTTGCCTAAAATCTCGGTGCCGAGTGGGACGGCAGTTTCCGAGTCCACCTCGACGCCGCCGCCGTCGCAAACCATAAAAAACACCCTCCTCTACCCACCCCGAGTCCCCAAACACCACCTCTCCGGTCTCCGACGGCGAGACGCAGGGTTCAGCAGGGGGTTGTCGGGGGCGGCGATGGGGGAGTGCGCGGCGGCCAAGACGTCGGTGTGGTGGGACATCGAGAACTGCGCCGTCCCCCGCAACTGCGACCCCCACCTCATCGTCCAGAACATGAGTTCCGCCCTAGCCACCGCCGGCTACGTCGGCCCCATCTCCGTCTCCGCCTACGGCGACACCAGCGGCATCGCCCACAACGTCCAGCACGCCCTCTCCAGCACCGGCGTCTCCCTCCACCACGTCCCCGCCGGTACGGTCCCCCCTCCGCCCCCTCGCCCCTCTTTCTCCCAAATCCCCAACCACCTCGCTCTGCTCTTCTTATCTAATCGCTCTTGCAGTGGTGGTCCGTTCACCTCTCGCCAATGCATGTGGGTTGCGCCGCTTCGATGGTTGGTATACTCGATGGATCTGTCGCAAATACTTCAGGATGACAATAGTGGAATCATAGGGTTTGGATCGGGATATGATACGGGAAGTTCTTGTAGTCGTGTGTTCTTTCTTTCGATTTCTTCTATTAGTAAACTATAAGTTGTTTCTACCCAAGGTACAGCGGTCTAAAAAAAGGAGAGACATGTCTGTCTTATTCTGTCCACCCTTGAATTCTTGCTGTGCTATTGTGGGCATCAATGGTGAAGTTTCTATTGCAGGCTTTTTCTGGAGTTATTTTCTGCACGCCCCAAAATCCATATCTGTCTCATGGGATACTTGCTACAAAACTCTATCCCGATTTTATTAGAGAATATATGCGACTGGTTATTGCTCGGAACAATAATATATATTTCGTTTTTATGTGTGTGCAGGCTGAACTTTTGTAATCTGCCCTTGGTATAGTATTAGTAAGTACTTAGATTGGGCATTAGAAAATCAGAGACCAGCATTGGTTTTCGCTCAATGGAATACATTTCCAAGTGACTAGTGTATACCTGAAAAGTGGATTCGGCTTTTATGTGACTCGGAAACTATATTTCATTTCATATTTTCTTGGGATTTATCTTGACATCCAAATAATTAAGGCCATAAAGGTTTATTACTAGCATTGAGACTGTTTACTAGACAATTGCCCGTGCGTTGCAATGGGAATATAAACATTCTAGTAGAATTTAAGCACTTATTTGGTAAGAATTTAATTACTTACCAAACAAAATGTGTTTTTATTTGGTAAGTTAATAAAACATGAGACAATTGATTCTATTTTAGAGAGAATTGATGGGAGAAAAATCAGAGATGAGAGAAAAAAATCAAAGAGGAGAAGGAAATAGTGGGCAGATATAAGGAAGGTTAGACGAAAGGGAGGTGAAATGGGAACCTTACGTTCTTTTTAAGTGGTAGAGATAGAGATAGAGATAAGAAGTAGTGATAGAAAGCTGAGTTCTTCATTGAATGAGTGAGTTGTGATGATTAGTTACCATTCTTATCTCTCAGATCCTTATTCCTTTTCATTGTTTTCCAACCATTGCAGGCATTAAAGATGCAAGTGATAAGAAGATCTTGGTTGACATGCTGTTCTGGGCTATTGACAACCCTCCACCAGCGAATTATCTGCTAATCTCTGGTGATCGGGATTTCTCTAATGCCCTTCATAAGCTTAAGATGAGGCGCTACAATATTCTTTTAGCACAACCTCCAAATGTGTCTCAAACGCTTACTGCTGCAGCAAAGAGTGTTTGGCTCTGGAGAAGCCTTGTGGCTGGAGAACCACCATTAGCAGTGTCACCATACATAAGCAGCGCATCAAGTGGCAATAAGGTTGATTTGGATACGTCAAGGAACACTGTTCTAAATTCTTCAGCCGCGGCTCAAGATACTAACCCTCACGGGCAGAATTCTTCTCAGCGTGATTATCAAAATGGTGGCAATGGGAAGGTAGATAAGCAATCCAAAGTGAAGCAACCTCGAAAAAATCAGACAGACAATGCATCTAAACCAGCAGGCAAAAAGGAAAATTCAGTTGATGGAGTTGCTGATAATTCCAAAGGAAGCACTGCTAACCAACCAAGTCAGCCTTCTACACCATCATCAAGTTCTTCATCAAGTCCTGAACCCCAGAGTAGGGCAAAGGTGAACCAGACAAGTATACCTAAAAACCCACCCCTTTTCCTGCCTAAAAATCCTGCAAAACCCACTAATTCCCACCAGAAGAGTGTTCCTCATGACTATTTTGGTAGACAGAAGTCTGGTGTGTCAACTGAATCTGCACCGAAAAATGGTGCTCCTGATTCTGGCAATGTTAGTGGTCATAATCATCCAAAACACCAGAACCAATCCTCTCAGCCGCCAAAACCACATAATCCAGTGACTCCTCGTCCTCACAATGGACCTGGTAATTTTCACACATCAAATTTACATAGAAGTAGTTCATGTCCACCACAAGCTCCACAAGCTGGGCATACCGGTGTTCCCACTGCACCATTGCAGTCCTGGCCAAGCGCTCCTCCTCCCCCCTATCATGTCCCGCCAGTTAATTATCCTGATATGAGTCGCCTGAATATTTCTGGATACCCCATAGGGGGTCATGACAACCAAGGTTCAAACGGCAGCTACCATCCAAACTATTCTGGTGCTGTTCAGCCTCCTTGCAATAATTATAGTTACAGACATCCAACTCCACCTAATATACCCAGCAACATGCAAAATGCTGGACAATGGGGTGCAAACACTGGATGTCCGCAGCCATCTTCTGACTCTCAAATTCTTATAAGAAATATCTTAAGTACTTTGGAAGTACTGAAGACTGAGAAGCTTGCACCAACCGAACAGCATATATCAGATTGCGTACGTTATGGAGGTGCTAATCTACCACAATTTGATGTTAAGAAGGCTCTTGAAGTTGCCATTCAGCATCAAGCCATTGTAACGAAAAAGTTAGGACTTGTGTCATTCTTTCTAGGAAAAGATGAAAATCTCTGGAAATGCGTGAATATAATGGATACCAATGCAAGACACTCAAAAGAGACTCTAGATGCTGTTCATAGGTACTTATCTACTGCCCCTGGATGTTCTGCGATAAAGAACTCTCAATCAAGGTGAGATCCCACACCCAGTAATATGTGTTTATTATTTCTGTAATTTTCTTGACTTTGTGGTTAAAAGTATTTTAATTTTAATTTGTTTTTATAGGTATCACGCTGCAACTCTCTTGAAGAAAACATGCTTGAAATGTCTTTCCCTTGGTGAAGTTCTTCAGGTTTTGTATATTGCAACCGATAAAATGAAGTGGTTCATTCCTCACTCTTCAGGCTGGCAGCCTCTCTCATTGAACGTGATAGTGGCTGATACTGCTCCAGATGCTAGTGGAAAATCCTAGCCTTGCTACATTTCTCTTCTCTGCTCATATTGGATGGACAATTTGATTTCTGGTAGTTGGTACAAACTCTCGAAAGGCTGTGGTCTGGTGGGAGGTTAGAACTAATGTGGTGGCCCAGTCTACATTTTGCCAATATTTCCGTTTCAGAATTGTATCGCGGGTAGTTTAAACTTGGTGTATGAGCCCAGGTTTCACTATTGTTACTAGAGTGGTACTTCTGTCGGTTAGTTGGTTTTTGCAATTCGAAGACACGGAGGGATACAGAAGGTTCATGATCTTTTGTTCAGGTAGTGCAACAATGCCTGATTTTAGAGGTTATGATCTGTTCTTCCCCAAGTGGGCATAAGGCACATCAGGAGTTGATTTCGAGCTAGCCTGCCATGGTGGCTCCTGAAGCAGTTGCTATTCAAGGTGTTCAACGAAGCACCAGCATAGAAGCTCACTTGTAAGTCTTGAAATGCATGGATTGTTAGATCATGTGGGTGGGTCGATTAACAATCTTGTACTGGGAACTTAATCAAAAGCTACCATTGCTATGGCTCCTGGCACATGGCAATAGTCTGAAAAGTGCATTTGAAATATGCCTTCAGCATAGTTAACTGCCTTGCCAAACTTGTCATGCTGTGTGTAGATACTGGCCCGGTGCTTGCCAAACTTGTCATTTGAAATGCCTTAAGCATAGTTAACTCCAAGGCATCCTTTTGTTGCCTTTCCCTGCTGAGGAAAGGTTGGGAGTCATCCCATACATTGGGATGCTGGAGTGTCTTGTAATAACCATGATGACAATTACCTTCTGTGGTCAATGTAAATTATCTTTAGTTTTTGCTTCTGCTAGTGATGCTGGGTATCATCTTGATGTTGTGAATTGCATTGCCTGTGATGATCAGCATCTTGTTCACACCTTTTATAGCGAGCTGTCGGTAGCCGTTCATCATGAATGTAAAAAGATACTAAAATGGCTTCAACATGACAAACTTTTTGACAATGTACCTCTGTTTTATTGCCAAGATTGTTATGCCCTCTACTAAACCGATTTTTGGCATAGATCGGACGTCTTGTAGTAAAGGCTGACCATGAATGAAGAAATTTATATGATCCAATCTTCCGCACGGTCTTAGCATCTCCAACAGCCGCCTAACGCGCGGCGCGCTAAAAAAGCGTTTGCAGCGCGCCGATCGCCTGTTTTTGCGCGGCGAGGAGCGCTTGCTCCAGCGGCTGCTGTAAAGTTTAGCGCGCGCGAGTAGCTCCAGCAGGCGCGCTAAAAAGCAGCGCGCGCGAGCAGCCGGCGCTTGCCATATGTTGCATTTTGGAGACGAGATGATATTTTAAACATCAAAACAAAGACATGGCATAATTTAAATCACCCAAACAAGTTCATGACATAAAAGTTCATGCCCACAAGTTCAAATTCATGCCCACAACATCATCCAACCAATTTCAAAATCCGAACTAAGTTCATGACACAAAAGTTCCCCGCGCTAGGGTTTGCGGCGGCGGCGGCGGGGTCGCGGGTGTAGGAAGGGGTGAGGGGGGTGCCGGCGCGGCCGTCCATCGGGTCAATTCGCCGGCGGTGGCGTGGGCGGGGCGAAAGTGGCGCGGCGGAGAGAGTGCGGCGCGAGCGCTCGAGTGTGCGGCGCGCGGAAGCGGGCGCACCAAATAAACGGCGCGCGATGACGATTCGGACCCCGCGCTGAACTCTATATGCCGCGCGCGCGCTTATTGCGCGTCCGCTGGAGCTCGTATAGCGATTGCGCGCGCGCTAAAAAGCACAAATTTGCGGTGCGGCGCTTATATAGCGCGGCTGTTGGAGATGCTCTTAATGGATCTCTGAAATCACAAACACCCGCTCCTAGAATATACCCGCAAACAAATGTGAGCGGTGTCGGCTCCCAGAAGCATATATACGCTCTTGGCACGATCAAAAACTCAAAACAAATAGTGACCAAATTTTCTAAGAAAATCTGTTTTTTTACATGATTAATTTAGTGTTTGATGTGTTCTTGACAATTTTCATGCAAAAAGAACAGTTGTGTTTGTGTTTCCTCAATTAAAAAGACAAAGTTCATGGCTCTAAAAATGCCAAAAAAATTGGCACTCAACCTTTTTTTTACAGGTTGCAATGCTTGGACTTTAGCCATAAAAATTTGCAAATGACATTTGGACATGAACATTTACATGCCTGAATTGTTTTGTATTTTTTGCCACATTTGTAAATGTAATTTTGGGGTGCAGGAGCATATGCTCCCTAGAGCCAAACTGAATATGTGCAAACCATGCCTCTTTTCTTTGAAATCACAAGCAGTGATTGGTGCTTTTATTCAGTGCAGAGATTGTTTTGCATCTCAAATTGCAACACACAGATCTTCTCTTCTACTATATGTTAGCTTATAGTATATAGGGATATGGACAGTACAATGGATTTCCACTATGGAAGAAAAGGGTTCTGAGAGGAACAAACTTCCTTTTGCCGCTGGTATGCCCTTCATGAAACCAAAATGGATTTCTCAATCAGCAATAAGAATGTAGACCTTAATGTTTTCTCTTGGAAAAATGGTGTAAGCATGAGCTACCTCGAAGCGCTGTAGGATCCAAAGGAAACTGCGGCACAAATTATGAGCAGAAAGGGGGCTTTAACCAATATCTTGTTTGATCTTCCGTATCCCGCTGGAACACCAGACCTCATTACATGCACTGCATTTCACGCATGATCATCTCATCGGCTACAAAGATGGAGGAAACAACAAATCTGCATTCTGAAACCAAATTTACCTTCCATTCTGTTCCCAAATCTTCGACCTGCAAACCGCAATGAGCATACCATAATCCCGTCAGTCAAACCAGTAGCAACTTAGGTGCGAAATCATAAAGAAAAAAACAAAGGCTGGTTATCAATGTAAATAACATACCATCCTTCAAACAAGAATATGCTTCTACTATCTGCAAAACACAAACACAATTAAGCTTTATAGATTACAATTGTGGGAAAGAAATCAAATTCAGAAAATTGATTGCGATCCTCGTACGGAAAACCACATTCCAATTTAATACTCACTCAACTGGAAAAAGTGAGTGTTAGCACATTCAACTGGAAAAAGTATGAGTGTTAGCACATTCAAGTTTGCAGAAAATCTCTTGGATGCTCGGGAATGCCAAATATATGTCCATAAGCTGAACAGGTCACTTAAAGCTCAGGAACTACATTAAGATCAAACCTATGCTCATTCTGATATCAACGATTTGATTGTGGAAGAGCAATTAGCATGGTGGTTCCAAAAGCTATACAAGCATTCTAAAGCTCAGCAAGTACATTAAGATCACATCTATGCTCATTTTGACATCAACGTTCAATTATGGAAGAGCAATTAGCATCATAGCGTGGTAAAGGTTGCTTAAAAAATTAGCATGATCAAGCTAAAAAAAAAACTCGTATAATTGCCTTTCATGCCTGAATAACACCACGAACAAGGAACATGCAAATAACAAACATCATGATGCTCGAAGTTCTTGACCACGACTGTTTTGTACCTGACCTGCTTGAATTTGGACTCTGCTTGAGGCTTCTGATGCGTGGGTACACGATCGGGATGGGACTCCATGACCATTCTCCTATACGCAGCCTTCACCTGCAACAGAAGATTCAGAGCATATGTAAACTCAAATTTCGGAGATTGGCTAACAGATTAACTCGTTGGAGCAGCGAACTAGCCGGACAAAGCTAGACTACCATCCTGAGATGACTCGCGGTTTGGAGATCCGCGGGGAGGAGGGGGGCGGAATTGGGGAGATGGATACCTCGGAAGGGGACGGGCGGGAGTAGGGAGCGAAGCCCAGGAGCTCCATGGCCTCGCTGCTCCTCATGTCTCCCCCTTGCTTCCTCGCGCGATCGCGCCGGACCAGCTGCGGCGACGACGGCGGGGCGGCTGGCCGGTCAGGTTGGTCGCGGTAGGGGTAGGCGCAGCGCTCGAACGAAGCAGGAGCAGCCACGGCCGCTCCACGTATTTGCGACGCGCGGCGGGCCTCGCTGGCAGCTTGCTGGCCGTCAGATCTAGCCTCAGCCGATCGCACGGCCGAGACGCGCTCACCGAGCCGTCACAGCGTGCTGCTCGTGCACCCGACGACAGCCGAGCTCGAACGTCTCAAGCAAGCTCTCGGCGATGCGCGCGCGAGGGGGCGCGGCGGTCGCGCCGCGGCCGGAGCACCTGGCGGCGCACGCGCGGCTCGTCAAGTCGGCGGACGCGGACGCGTTCGCCGTCAGCACCGTCATGCGCGCCTACCTCCGCGCCTCGCTCCCGCTGCAGGCCCTGCTCGTCCTTCGCGGGCTCCTCCCGCGCGCGCCCCGCCTCCTCGCCAACTCCTTCTCCCTCTCCCTCGCCCTCCAGGCCTGCGCCGCCTCCGCCTCGCTCGCCTCGTCCGCCGCCGCGACCCGGCCGCTCGGCGCCTCGCTCCACGCGCGCGCGGTCAGGTCCGGCTTCGCCGCCGCCGACCTCTTCGTGCGCACCGCGCTCGTCCAGATGTACGCCAAGTCGGGCCGCTCGGAGCTCGCGCGCGCCGCGTTCGACGAGGCGCCCCGCCGGGACGTGTTCCTCTGCAACGTCATGCTCGCGGCCTACGTCGCGCGCGGCGAGGTCGCGGAGGCGAGGAGGGTGTTCGACGGAATGCGGGACAGGGACCTGGTGTCCTGGAACACGATGATCCACGGGTACGCCGTGAGAGGGGATGTCGGCATGGCGAGGGAGATATTCGACGCGACGAGCGACAGGGACGCCTTCTCGTGGAGCTCGATGATCTCCGCGTACGCCAAGGGCCGTCGGTCCAAGGAGGCGCTGGAGCTGTGGAAGGTGATGCGAGCGGCGCGCGTCGCTCCAGACTGCATCACCATGGTGAGCGTGCTCTCGGCGTGCAGCGACATGGGGGCGCTGACCATTGGCGCAGAGGTACACCAGTTTGTCGAGAGCCACAGGGTTGAGGTAGACATGAAGCTCGGTACTGCTCTGGTTGACATGTATGCCAAGTGCGGCGACATTGAGAATTCTCTGAAGGTGTTCCGCGCTATGCCTGTGATGGACGTGCTTACTTGGAGTTCAATGATCATTGGACTGGCCAATCACGGACTTGGCCATGATGCTCTAAGTTTGTTCTCAGAGATGATATCAGAAGGACTGCAACCAAATGAGATCACCTTCGTTGGAGTTCTTATGGCGTGCACTCATGTTGGTCTAGTGAGTGATGGCAAGAAGTATTTCAGCTCAATGACTGACGTTCACGGTGTGGTGCCAAGGGTTGAGCACTACGGATGCATGGTCGATCTTTTGGGGCGTGCAGGCCATGTTGAGGAGGCAATGCAGCTTATCAGGAGCATGCCTTTTGAGCCAGATGCAATTATTTGGAGAACACTTCTTGGCGCCTGTCGCATCCATAAGAATGTGGAGATTGCAGAGGAAGCTATGGCTAAACTGAGAGTGTTGGATCCTCTTGCGGATGGGCACTATGTGTTGCTGTCAAACATATACGCACAAGCAAACTCGTGGGAAGGTGTTGCAGAAATGAGAAAGACGATCAAGAGGGAGAACATTCAGAGGGTTCCTGGAAGAAGTTCGATCGAATGGGAGAACACAGTTCACGAGTTTGTTTCCGGTGATAGATCGCATCCGAGGATTGAGGAGATCTACAAAATGTTGGAAGAGATGATTGGCCGGTTAATACAGGCAGGATATAGGCCAATGACAAGCTTGGTATTGCAAGATATTGATGAGCAGTCTAAGAAGCGGGCACTGGCTGAACATAGCGAGAAGCTGGCCATTGCCTTTGGGCTGCTGACCACCCCTCCAGGGTCAACTCTTCGAATAACAAAGAACCTCAGAGCTTGTGAAGACTGCCATTCAGCGATTAAGCTTATATCCTTGGTATATGGTCGCAAGTTGATTGTTAGGGACCGGAATCGTTTCCACCATTTTAGTGAAGGGCAGTGCTCATGTAAGGATTACTGGTAAACTTAGAACCTTCTGTACCAGAAAAAGTTCTGGTGTAGCAATTGTTTGTCCGTACCCTGCTAGTAATCTCAAGTTTAAGGTTGCTAGATATTCTTATACTTGAGCATATATCTGAAAGAACTGCACTAGAAGAACAATCTTCTATCATATATTATATTCTTCCGAAAGTCATGGAAGTCATTTAGAAGCTGAAGGATTTGGACAGAAGATCTGCCTTCCAGTATACATCAAACTTAAGAGGGGAAACAAAGAACAGGTAATTCTTATATGCACACTTCAACTGTTTACATAATATTTCATACATAGTCAGTAGCAAATCTGCCCAAAGTAATAAAAATAAAACTATCATGAACCATCCAAGAGAAATCTTTTTTTCCTCGGCTGGTCAATATTTGGTATTTGAATGGTGTAACTTGTATATCTACAACTTGGTTTTACAAAAATGTGTCATACATGGTACCTAGGGGTGGCCTGGTGGGTCCTCTTGTTTAAAAGGGAGGATCCTTTTACCTAGTAGGCTCTCTTGCTAGAAAAAGCGTAGGGGGCCCTTTTATCAAAAGCTACTATTAAATCGATAAAGCTCTTGTCTTATAGAGTCCTTCCTAAGAAGTTGCTGGCTTTTGCATATTCCCAGGTCGTCTGAGAGCGTTGCACACAGCTGCAGCAAGAATGTCATAGGTTATAAATTGTATTTTGGATGTTGTGCTGTGACCGAAATGATCAAGAAATTAACAGATTGTTTAAAACGGACTCAGCAAGGGAAGTAACCCTACCTGTCTATACAGGGAACAGTCTCCACATGACCTTTTTAGCTCAACAACATAAAGAGATTCATTGATCTCAAACACCTGGAATCACAGCGCAACTATGTTAAGATGCAGCAATGTCTAACAGGAACACATTGCACCATGAAATGGAAGCTGTATTGAATAGTTTTTTTTGCTGCATAAATCTGTAAATATTTAATACAATAAAAGTACCTCAGCAGAAATTAATAATGATCCATGCCCTCTTGGATTTGTTGGTCCCTTGCGCTCTTGGATCACTTTTAGCTGTAGAACATGATAATATAGCTGTCAACATCACTGACTGGAGAAAACAAAGTTTGTACACAATCCATTGAAACAATGAGTTTTTTAACATGATGCAGTTCTTAGCCCATAGACATATCTGAGGTCACTAACCTTGCCATTGTTCTTCTGTACTTGGAAGCCCATATTTATGACATTGCTCTCTATCTTCTCAAATAGATAAGTAGGGGGATAGTTTGATGCAAATCTGGTTTTTCTTTCTGAGACATCCTGCAATGAAATCACACATCTGAGTTTAGTGGAGGGTCACTACTACAATGAAGGGCATTTATGACCCCATAATATTGGCATAGCAGATGTGCAGTGAGGACATGATAATTATGACAACAATCAGTGGCTTTGTCAGTCACTGGTTCCTGTCTGCTATTATTTTCTTACATCGCCTAACATTTTTGTTGCTTGATGTACTTATTATCTCAAGTGTGGCCCTTCCAAGTTAGATCCTGTTGGATGTATGGGTTTGGATTGTATCTAGCTTAGACCCTTTGGTAGTAATTTTGAGGAAGTAAAATGCATGAACATACACTAACAAATGAGATGAAGAAACAAATATTGGACTCACTTCTTTCTCAAAAATCCCGGATAAATCAAGGCACGAGGACATTCCGATGAGTTGAAAAGCATTCATCTGGTTGATTGCGGGGTTGTCTTGAATGCCATTGTGCTTCAAAAAAACCAGATGAAGTTCAGTCTTTGTCACTCAGTTAAAATTTAAAACCATGTGATTATACAGCAAATATCAGTGCACATCACATAGGCTACCTTGGTCATGTGGGAGGTGTCATCACCAACGTAATTATCGTCATCATCATCAAAAGGCACTGCTGGAGTATAACTTTGATTGAACCAATCGTGCTCCCTTATTCCGTCCATGCCAAGGCGGGTAATGGGGTTCGGATCCAGGAGTTTTCGCAGTATATCTTGGGCTCCTGGCGAAAGCCATTTCGGAATACGATAATCCCCTTTCAGAATCTGAGAATAATATCACACTGTGAGATATGGCCGCAGCAAAAAAGAGAGCACATTTTGCTAGATACCTTCTGATAAAGGACAACCATATTTTCGTCATCGAACGGAAGATTCCCTGTAAGCATCACATAGAGGATAACGCCACAGGACCATACGTCTGACATGGAGCCATCATAACCTTTGTTTAGAAGGACCTGCATACATATACCACTATCAGAAATTCCATCCTTCTTATGGTGTAAGCAGAAGAATCATGAACCAGTATTAGGTTCAGAGCCAGAGGAAATAATGCTTAGTCCTTACCTCAGGGGCTATGTAGTTAGGGCTGCCACACGTGGTATGCAGTAATCCATCTTTCTGAAAATGGGGCTTTGTTTTAGACACCAGGGGAATGATTCAGCTACCTAAAAGGAAAAATGCCATACCCGTTGATGCTGTGGAAGGGCACTTAGTCCAAAATCAGAGACCTTTATGTTCCCTTTCATATCAACCAGGACATTCTCGGGCTACAGGAGGTGCGGAAGAATGCCAGGTCTTAATCACGTATCCAATCGTAGTTCGGAATCAAAAGGTGGAAACTCTCAGTAGTTACTTACCTTAAGGTCCCTATGATAAACCCCCCTCTCGTGGCAATAGCTTACAGCGTCCATTAGTTGCTGGAACAGTTTCCTCCCTTCCTTCTCTGGGAGCTTGCCCTTTAGTGCCTGGCATGCATTAGGGAGTGTTAGAGATAGATAGATGCATGTGAAGCATGCTTAGCACAGTGGGAGCATATGAGAAGAATCCTTACGATTTTCTCAAATAGCTCTCCTCCGTTTACGTACTCGAGGACCATGTATATCTTGGTCTTGCTCGCGGCAACCTGCAGAAGAAGGGGTGAAATTGTAACACACTCAGGCTGGCCAAGGATAAAGTGGACATGGATAGTTGTTACAGAAATGCCTGATTGCTTAACCTCTTTAAAATAAAATTGGTATGATTTCTGTTTCTCCGTGCAATTTTATGTTTCAGGGAATCGCGTTTTCAGTGGGGGCTGATGGCCTCAGCTTTCTTGGCTGGTACTGCATCTCCAGTAGATTGCAGTTTCGTCGTTAATGTATTACTCCCTCCGTCCCAAAATAAATGCCTTAACCTTAGTACAACTTTGTACTAAAGTTAGTACTCCATCCGTCTCAAAATAAGTGTCTCAACTTTGTACTAGCTCTAGTAAAAATTTGTACTAAGTTCAAGACACTTATTTTGGGACGGAGGGTGTATAATTTAGAGATTGTAGGGTGCAATTCTACGTTTCAGGGGACCAAATTTTCTAATGCTTTGCTTCAGCGTGCAGGCATCCCTTTCCTGACCTTTCTTTCCGATCGCAGGAAGCCAAGGAGCAAGCCTAACATGGATGGGGCTGGAGTTTATCCACTAACGCAATCAGTCGGTGAGCCGAACACTCAAAAGAAACGGTCTAGTTTCCCCCCAACAAGCCTCCCTTTTCCAAGTTATCCTTAAAATCACCATTGTTGTCTAGCCCCCCCAACAAGCCTCCCTTTTCCAAGTTATCCTTAAAATCACCATTGTTGTCTAGCCCGTTTGGCACTCATCTCTCCATTGCAATCCTATCGTCTAGCCTGTTTGGTTCTTATCCTCTCTCTCTCTCTCTCTGCATTGCATTTTGCAGTATGTGATGTGATGATGGCGTGCAATGGCTTGCAGGACCAAGAAGTTGCCTGAAACGCATAAACGATAAACTAGACGGCTCCCCCTCCCTTAATGATTGCGTTCCGTTTTGGGAGCACCCGTTTGGTGGCTTCCGGGTTGCTTAAGTTATCGCTAACACAGGGCGTCCTGATCCGATCGCCGTCGTTCGCCGCGGTGGACCGACGGCCGCCGCCGGATCCCCGGATCCCACGGCTGCGATGGCACGCAGACTTCTGGTCAGGTTAGCATGATCTCGACCAGTATCATAATGCCCAATGGACCATGGACGTCATCAGATGTTGACAGCCCGGTGTTTTGTTTCTTTGCTGCACGTAACTACGCTGGATCTTGGCCAATCTCAACGGTCGCACTAGTATATTACACACAGGGCAGAAAAATAATGCTCGCCCTGGTATAATAATGCTGAGAAAATAGTGCAAGGCAGAAAATTAATGGTGGCGTGTAACACGAGAGCGACAGGGCTCTTGCCCTTTCCTGCTCCGGCTGGGTAGAAAATTCATTCATTGGTTCTGTTTGGATCCATGGGATAGAGTTAGTTTGAGCCAATTTGAGCTCAAATAGCCCTAAAGTATCCAAACATAAGGGCTAGTTTGAGCTAGTTGCATCTAACCCATCCAAAAAAACTATCCCACCCAAGAGATGCTAACTGGAGCTAGTTCTACTGAGGCATTTATTGTCGATCTAACCCTGTCATCCAAACACCTCGTTGGCTAGAGTTAGTTCAGGGTTAGTCATGAGCTAGAAACTAACTCTAACCTCTAGCTAAGTTAGAGTATCCAAACAGGGCCATTGTCTGGCTGGCTGGCTAGTCACCTTGGGCTTTCAATTTTCGTAGTACACCGGTGTCGCAGTCGAGAAAAAAAAGGAAAGAACCCATTTTTAACCGCGCATGTGGGCGGTTATTCAAACAGGACTGGGTTGCTCGGTGAGTCTTCTTCTACCTATCGTCTCCGCAGCCAAAATAAGTTGAGATAAAATAATTGGAACCAGCCGCAGCTTGGAGGTTCAGACGGCAACTTCAATGGCGCACAGTGTGGATGCGAATCGATGTCCCGGTCACGCGATTGGCGCTCATTTACTCCCACCCAACCACCCGAGTACCCAACCCATTGTGCCTTCGGCGGCCATGCCCTCCCCAAGAACATTTCGACAAGAAGAAACCAGGAGAAAAAACAAGGAATTTACCGAACAACCTGAAGGAAACAATTGGGGGAGAAGATGCGAATCCTTACCTCGTAGAGACGGACGACGTTGGGATGCTTGAGCAGCTTCAGCGTCGCGATCTCCGTCTTTATCTAAGTGGGCCGCCGCAAGCAAGCAACCACGGTGAGCACCCAAACCGCGCGAGAGCAAGACGAGAGCACCCAAGGAAACAATCAATTGGAGCGCGCACCTGCTCGTCGATCTTCATGGCGAGGATGCGCTGGCGGTCGAGGATCTTGATGGCGAAGGCGCGGCCGGTGTCGGCGTGCCGCGCCAGCCTCACCTTGCCGAAGTGCCCCTCCCCGAGCGTCCGCCCCATCTCGTACTTGCCCATCCGCATTGCCCCCTCCGACGCCGCCATGCCGGCCCGGCGCGCGCGGCGCGGGCGCGGGTTCGCCGGCCTGCCGGCACCTCCCTCTGGGCGGGCGGAACTCGAGAGCGAGAGCTAGAGCGCGCGCGGGCGCGGGTTCGCCGACCTGCCAGCACCTCTCGGCGGACGGAAAGGTCAAGAAGACGCAGGAGCAGCTAGGACCCGAGAGCGAGAGCGAGCTAGAGCGCGCGCGCGCGCGTGGTGGGGTGGACTGGAGGCTGGGAGAACGTTAGGTGGGGGGCAGGGAGAGCGCCGGCTTTTATCGGAGCTTGGCCTTGGCGCCTCGGGTGCTCCAGGGAGTTATGGGGGAGGAGGAATGGTTTCTGATGACCCGACCCAGACTCATCCTCAATTTGACTTCATCAAGTTCATATTTTTATTCCCCCGCAAAAAAAAAAGTTCATATTTTTATTTTTATTTCTCAAGGAATCAGGGGGAATCAGGCTTGGCCGCACGTTAAAGAGTGTGTGTGTTGCGTGCGTGTCTTATCCGGATGGTGATTCACAGATCATTCGTATTAATTTGTTGCATAATTGAAGCTGGACGAGAGAAGTCGGAGTTTGGTCCTTCTGTTCGACTGTAAAGATTGCTGATTGTGTCTTTGGATTGTTTATATTTCTCGACACTTTGTCAAACTATTAGAAAGCTGTATCATCCACCAAATGGAACGCCTTTTCGCTTCTCGGCGGTTGTTTATCTTTTCCAAATCACGCGGGAGAATATGCAACCATTTGTGCGTCTCCTTCAGAAGAGGAATAAAATAAAGGGGAAACAGCTATGTGTGTCGCGACCACATTTGAATTGCGAAAGCTCATGCGTTGGTGTCATGCTCTCAATCAGCAGGCGTGTTGATGCCCAAGTCCAACGCTAGATTCAAACGCATGATTGCCAAGGGGGCCAATATCATGGTGCTTCGTTGCTTTCTACCTAGCCTTTGCAGAGCCAGATCCGATCCACGTGTGTGCTCGCAAATGAAGCTGCTAAATCATACGTGCAACACGCACGCAACCACCCATAGCCAGGACTATTACCACCCTTCCTTCCTGGTTCAAAGCACTCGAGTTTTAAAAAGAAAAAAGGTTCAAAGAACTAGTATACTCGACTGTTAGCTCCAGGTACACGCCATGGTCGTATCCCTACCTGTTGTTAATGAAGCGTCGGACAATGATTAACTTTTGCGTAACCAAATGAAGCAACTCTGTCCCACATCGATGGGTCACAGATGTTGATTTGATCCCGACGGGAGGTATATGTATGGATACACGAGCGGCAGGAGCGCTTGTCCATATACTCCCATGCGCGACTGCCGTTCACCGCATCCATTCGTGCTGAGGCCATTTGAAGAAAAAACAATAATATTGTGTCCGAGATCGAAGTGAGGCTGCGGCGCGGCCGCGCGTCTGCTCCTGTGCTGCCGATCGCCATCCGCCGATCCATGCGTCGACATCCGTATCAGAATCGCGGCCCGGTGGGGTGGGGGTGGGTGTGGGTGTGGATCGGGTCGAGCAGTCCGGTGATCGATCGATCCGGTCGGCGCGGCTGTACGTGACCGGCAGGGGCCGCGGGCCGCGGTCACCGCGTTGTCCCCGCCCCGCGCGGCATCCCACCGTCGCCCAGCCAGCGCGCGCGCTCGCCCTCCTTGTAAATTCCCGGAGATTCGGGCCGTGAACAGCCGCCCGCCTGGCGTCGTCTGGTGGCGGTAGCCGCATGCGTGTGCCCGCGCGCGCGTTGACTGGTGGGTGTGGGTGTGGAGCGGTTGCTTCCTGGATCGCCAGCGCCGCGCGGGGAAGCGTTCGGGTTTTTGCACGCGTTTGCGGCCAAAAGGCTGGCGGCTCCGGGGACTATGGGACCGGAAAAGGAGAAACCGGCGTACCGGCTCGTGGACCGTGGGTGGCATTGACGCTTTGTACGTTGCAAGATTTCGAGAACAGGTTGACGGCGCCGGCGTCCTCCCCGTTCGATGGTGGTGCTATGGAGATGGGAGCAAAATCGCTTCGAAGGCCGTCCGTGGGCGGCGGGTGGCACCGGCCGAGGGATGACGGCGGTGACTTACTGTGACACGCACGCGCGCTCTTTGGGTGAGTGCTGGCTTGATCGCTGCCCTTGAGATCTCGGCCATACAATGCGTGTATAACTAGAGAGGGCCTTGTGCGGTGAAAGATGCAGCAGTGTCAGTTGGGTATACCACGTGTTGTCTCAGACGGGGCCGTAACGCGTCGGAACTGGATGCAGATCTGGCGGATAAGCCCTTCTTTGAAAATATATGGCGCGCGTGTGCCGCAGGCCCCGAGACGTGCGGCCGTGTTCAAGTTCAACTGTACAACGTGTACGGCTCAGGAAAAAAATGTGCAACGTGTGGCACGTATTCTAGATGCATCAGCGCGCGCCAATTGCAGAATCTGATCGCGAAAAAAGATATGCATCAGCGCCGGCGTGGGAAAGATGACGAATGCTACGCGCCGGCTGGCTGATTCTATCTAGAATCGGCCGGTCTGTTTGCCGTCCGATATATTCGGATTTAACACAATGTTTTGATGAATATGCAAAGCTTACATATCATTTTATTGGTAGAAAAAGATAGAATGAGTACAGAAGCTGGTACAACACATGCCACGGACGCAAGAGATGTGAACATGGTGTTTGAAGCACAGAGACGTGAGATGCTGAACCCCCCCAAAAAAACACAGCTAAACTCGCCGACTAGAGAAGCGGTCCAATCAATAACCACACGACCAACATCTCCGGATCCAGCACCGAGGACGCCGCGAGCAAACAAGACAACGCCTTCACGAAGGAGAACGACACCAAAGACGCCATCGTCGTCCGAGCTGGAAAACTAGACCTAGGGTTTCCCCTGATGCTCGAAGAGGGGCACAGATAACGGCCATGGCAGCGTCTCCAAGAAGGAACGACACCCGCAGGTGTTGTCGCTGCCAGGATAGGATGCAGGGATTTCGCTCTGGCCAAAATCCAAGCAATCCCAAGTAGTCGGAGCACGAACTGGAGAAGAGGAAGTTGGGCATAGGCCGGAGCTGCGACTATAGGAAGGGGAGCCACGCCGGACGCTGAAGGAGGCATCGGGCATCGCCGGACGTGCGAGCTTTGGAGGAGGGCAAGGTTGCGTGGCTGAGCGGAATGAGAGGGGCGGGTATGCAACGGTTGCGAGAGACCCGGACGAGCCAGGAGCTGGAAGGGAGCGCACATACAGGCCAGCGGGACCGGAGCAGTAGGGACGACGGCAGCCTCAAGGAGCTGGAAGGGGGCGCAGTTCCCGGACCGTTTCGGAATCCATGATGCGCCGGGATGGAAGGCTAACCAAGGGCACCAGCAGGGTGGTGGTGGTGTGGAGATGTCAAGGAGCCGGAGAGCCAAAGGAGCCGGAAAGAGCGCAGCTCCCGGGGCGCGTCGGATCCGAAGTCGCGTCGGACGTCCATGGACGCGGGAGGGTGGGTGGGTGGTGAAGGAGACTCACGCGTAGACAAACCTCTCGGCCGACATGCTGCAGGAAGCAGCCGCCGCCAGGCACAACTAGGCATCTCCAAGGCCGCCTCCTGAAGAGGTCGACCAGAAGACGGACCAGGGGATGGGACGGGGACTGGGGAGCCGTAGCGAGTAGGGCATGCCCGGCCACCACGAAGGACGGCCGAAGAGCAGCGCGCCCGGCTGGGATGACCCCAGATCCCATCTAAGTGGACCTGAGTAGACGAGCCATAGCCGGGGGAGGCCATCAGTACCGCTAGAGCACCGGGGAGGCCGCCCCCGCCACCGGTGGAAGCCGTCGGGGCTGTCAGGGACCGAATATGGGGGGTGAGGGGCGGAGGGGAGGGCAGGGGGCGAGGGGAAGAGAAATCGCCCCACCGCAGCCGTCCCAGGGCTCGACGCGGCTTCGCCAGCCGGCCCTCCGGCAGTGGCAATGTCGAGGTGGGCGGGAGGTGGGGCGGCCGCCGGCAAGTAGGGTTCCCCACGAATCGCCTGGCTCGGGCAACGCGAGGTCGGGTCAGGTACTAGGTCGTATCTAACACAATCCTCGCACACTCATAAGCCGGTTTGTAGATGGAGTCCAAAGCACCTTTAGAAATTGTTTAGGACTACTCAGCTTTTTAAAATCTAATTCTACTCTAATAAATTGCAAGTCAAACGGCATAACTTCATGATGTACCGCTTAGAAAAACTAAAATTTAGCGTACAACTCCTTGTTTTCGTGAAGACTGGTAATCCACAAGTGTAAGGCGTTAGTTGTAGCATTTTTTATAAGTAAGAGTGTCGAATCTAACAAGGAGCTAAAGGTAGAATTAATATTCTCTCAAGTTCTATCAACCACTGATACAACTCTACTACACTAAACACTTGATTTACCTAGAACAAGAAATAAAATTACTTTGCGGGAATAAAAAGATAGCTTTGCAAGAATATAAAGAACGTTTAAATAAAAGTTAGGTGTTGTTGAATAAAATAACAATAAAGAACAGGTTTGTTCATAGTCAATTGAATAAGAAACGATAGTGATAATTCTCTATTGCATTTTTTTATGCGGGAAAGGCCTACGCTAACATACTATTCGTACTTGGATCATATGTTTTTATAATTGAAAATCTAGCAAACATCCACAAATATCAAAGATTCGTTAAGGTAAAACCCAACATTAAGATTAAGTTCTAAGGCTCTCTTTAATTCCATATGCAACAACCCACAAACCGGGGTTTAGTTTTCTATCGCTCCCGCAACCCACCATAAGCAAATCAATCAGATATGTTCCAGAAAAAATCCACAAAAGAAATCAAGTCATTCCGACTCTGTGAATTTTTGACCTATATTTCCAAAAATACTAGAAAACAGGAACTAACCTTTGGCAGTGGATTAATAGGTTAGTCCAAATAAATATAATATATTATTTTGCCAAAAATATATAAAAGTAGTATGATAATAGCATGAAACAATAAAAAATTATAGGTACGTCGGAAACATATCAAAGACTTAAAAACTCTAGTTCAAAAAGTCCTCGTGAAGTTGGGGAAAAGTTACCCACCACTTCTATTGGTTAGTGGATACCCCTTCATTTCTTCCCACATCACGAGGTCCTCATAGACAAACATGATATACTGCTCTATGATGGAGTTGCAGCTCCTAGGTGAAACTGCTCTAAGGTGGATTTGGTGGAATAGAGCTGAATTTGATGAAGTGGAGGGTCCCTTACAAAATATTTAATCATTCCTTACTACATATCTTATCCGTACTATTTCCTCATGTTCTCATTTGGCTGGGGTTTTCCTGCTTACTCATTTGCCTGGTTACGCATGTGCACAACTTAAAATTTTCTAAGCTAATAGATGCACACACAAACCAATGGGATGAGCAATTGGTTAGGCAGATTTTCAAGCCAGTTCATGTTCAGATAATTTTGGCAACTTTCATTGGCCTCTTATCAAATGGGTGATTTCGTCAATTGGTTTGGACACAATCGGTTTGTTCATCTGTTATAAAGCAGTTGCATCCTGTGTGGGATAGCATTTGGAAGTTGAAAACTCCAACAAAGGTAAAGATCTTCACGTGGAGGATTCTGCACGATTTCAATCTTATCGTGTTAATATATCAAATCGGCATACTAAAGTGACAGGGCAATGCCCAATATGTGTTGTTATTTCTTTATTTTTCGTCTTTCCGCAAAAAAGGTTATTTCTTTGTCCTTAAACAAGAAATGTATGTAGGAATTTGGACTTGGATGCAGTTGTACATGAGTCTTGTTCTCGGTTCCTGAAGGACAAAGGGTTTTAGAATTTTTGCATGTAGAGAATCCAGTTCATTTGGTGGTATTGGGAAATATCGGAGATTTTTAATCTTACACGTTGGTATCTGAAAGTGCTAGTTATCAACTAGAGGGGGGGGGGGTGAATAGGTGATTTTTATGAAAGTCTTCAAGACAGGCAGTGTCTTCGAAGACAGACAACCAAATAACACCAACACAATATGCAGTGGAAGATAAACTACACTAGTCATGCCATAGTCAAGGAAACATTAAGAGTAAGCATGAAGATAATTAGTAGCTAGTTAGACCAGATCAAAATAGGAAGATAGTATGAAGCCAAATATGCAATCAGAGAGAATGTCTTCACACAGTGAAGTCAATCAGAGCAGGCAAGCAATGACTTCACGAGGCTAAACTGTATGTGAAGGGGTGAAGTGATAGAACCAGTTGCTTGACGAAGACAAGGATTTGGTAGACCAGTTCCAGTTGCTGTGACAACTGTACGTCTGGTTAGGGAGGCTGAGATTGAACTCAGAAGACCACGTCTTCACCTTATTCCCCTTGAGCTAAGGTCACTTAGTCCTCGCCCAATCACTTAGGTAAGTCTTCAAGGTAGACTTCCAAACCTTCACAGACTTCGTTCATCAGCGATCCACAATGACTCTTGGATCCTCAGAACGCTTCGCCTAACCGACTAGAAGATCACAGTCTTCAAGTGTAATAAGCCTTCAGATCACGCGGACAGAAAGACTTCAGTGATGCCAAACACTCTTGGGTTCTGGGTGTTTTGGGTTTTGTCCTCGCAAGGATTCTCTCTCAAAAGCTTCGGAGGTGGGTTGCTCTCAAACGACAAAAGCCGTTTACGAACTCTGAGCAGCCACCAATTTATGGTGGAGGAGGGTGGCTATTAATAGCCAGGGGGCAACCCGACATGCTTTGTCCGAAATGACCCTGGGTCATTAAGGAACCGACACGTACCCAACGGTCGGATTTCAAACACACGCAGCAGCTTGACTTGGGCTACAAGCAAAGCTGACTTATCCTACTCAGGATATGATTTTCTCTCATTGTCTTCACTTGAAGACATAGGATTTGGGTTGAGCATCACGCCAGTTTTCTGACTTTGTTCACTTGAACCCCACTTGACAGTTCGGTGGTTCCTATGTGTAACATCCCCAGGTTACCCCACTCCTGGTAAGCTACTTAACCTGCCATGTCATCATGATCACTCTAATAAAATTTGCATTAGAAAATATTTCAACCTCAAATTCAAGTCACAAATGGGAGCCAAATAAATATTTCTTCAAACAATCAAACTAAAATGTACATAATGTTGCAAATAATCTGAAGGCAATTATAAAATTGAGAACCACCCTAAGGAGAACAGTTAATTGACTCTAGCAACCTCAAACAGCAGCAAACAGAACCTATTTGATTCTTTCTCATTTATTAAAAATCTAAATGGATTCATATTCCACCCAATTTAGTTTTTTGTGTTAGGTAATAATGCACTCTGTTATGTGGGCCAAGCCACATATTTTATAAAAGTCATTTAGGTGCCAAACATTTTGAAAACCGAAAAGAATAGAAAAGAAATAAGAAAATAGAGAGAGGCCTGACGACTTACTGTGGTGCTGGGCCTTAGTGGAACAGTAACAGGGCCCAGCCCACCAAGCCACTTTCTCCCTCCTCCCGCTCTCTCTCCTCGCGTGTCAGCCGCACGCGCGCCCTCGCCGGCGATACTGCACGCGTCGGCCATCCCGAGCCGTTGGCGTCGTCCCGGGGATGGATAAGAACGCCACCGGTGCCCTGGCCTTCCCTCCCTGCTCACTCCCCCTCGCTCTTCCTCACTCCCCCTTCTTCCCCTTCCCAGCCAAACGCCGCCGCCGCCGCCGCTCGCCATTTTCGTGGCCACCGGCCACCTTTCGCTAAGCCATCGCGACCCCGAGCTTCCTCTGCTTCGTCCACGTCGACTGCGCCCCTCGTTACAAGCCGGGGGCCATCACCGTGACGGGATCGACCACGTCTTCACCGTCGGCCATCGGAGCTCCGTCGCGTCGATTCACCTCGCCTGCTGCTCCTAATCTTTCACCGAGCTTTTCATATGCTCCTAGGTGAGCTTCCGCTCGATTCCCCTCTCCCCTGAGCTCGCCCCGCTGTCTCCTGCTGGCACAACCATCGCCACCGTACATCGTCGCCGCCGTTGCACTTGCTGCCGTCGCCTCCGTCACTTTCATGACCGGCCAAGCACGTGGGCGTGCTCAGGACCTCGCAGTGATGCTGCCCGAGTCCTCAAACCTCGGCGCCGTGCCCCGTAGCCTCGACCCCGTCCTCACCGAACTCCGGCGTCCGCCACGGCGCTCGCCGCCGTCGACTCCGGCAGCTCCAGCTCCTCCCAGTACCCCCAACCGACGCGGCGGGCTCCCCTCGTTCCAACGCCGCAAACCACGCGACGAATGGAGCCCCGTAGCCAAATTCCGCCGTTGGCCCGTGCCTCCGCCGTGGTTTTCGGCCACCGGCGGCTAAACGCCGGCCACAGCCGACGTGGCATGGCCGGGGCCACACCCAGGGTCACTGACTGGTGGGTCCCCAGGGGGCCCGGCTGGCCAGTTGACCCGGTCAACTGCTGACTGGGCCGGCCCCAGCAGCTGACGTGTGGGACCCCTGCGCATAATTACTGTTTTGATTAATTAAGTTAATCTAAAAAATTAGTTAGCCACTGACCAGTGGGTCCCATTAGCTAATTAGGAGTTAGATTAGTTTAAACTCAGTTAGCTAGCCCACTGTCTATGACAGGTGGGTCCCGTCGGTTAGGTTTGACCTGGACCGGCGGGTTTGACTCACTGACGTCATGATGACGTCAGGCTGACGCAGTATCTCTTTTATGATAATTTAGATAATTCCAGAAATTCAATAAATCTTTAAAAATTAATAACTTTTAAACCGTAGCTCGGATCGAAAAAGTTAAAACATGAAAGTTGCTCAGAACGACGAGACGAGTCTGATCGTGCCGTCTATTTCTTCATCGGAACCCCCTACGTAGAAGAACTCGTAACTCCGGACCCGTATCCGGCTGATGAATAGTGCACACACTTCGGTAAATAAATCCCAGATTAATTCTAAAAATAACTAAAATGACTTAGATGCATAATTAGGCAACCCTGCACTGCATCATAGCATCACACGCTCCGTATTGCATTTGTTTGCATTATGTTTACCTGTTTCTTCCCCCTCTTCTCTCTCGGTAGACCCCGACGTTGACGTAGCTCCCGAGGCAGACGCAGCTCAGGAGTACGACTACGTCCCCGACGACACCATCGACGACCTTGCCCTTGCCCCAGAGAAAACAGGCAAGCACCCCCATTTTGAGCATGCCTATATCGCCTATTCTCTTCTCTCTTATGCTTGCATTAGAACTGCTACTGCTACTGTTTTCCTATATCTGCTGCATAGCCTGATTATTGTAACTTGCCTTGTTACCTTTCTGGTTATCCTAGACTGATTAGTATAGGCTGGGTAGAGTCCCGACAGAGACCCCCACTTGATCCCGACTGCCCCGCTGGATGTCACAAGACCTGCTCATCGGGATTGAAGACTAGACCCTGGCACCGCACATCACTTCCCCCTTAGTTGCCGACACTGCTGGGTTACCGTCGAGTGCCGAGGGTGATACCTCGTCAGCACTTCTGATGTTAACCTTGTAGGTTAGTTACTCAGTCATGGTAAGCGAGGGTGATTCCTCCTACACCACCCCCGATAACGACATCGTCGCGCAACTCCTCAAGTGAGGACCTCGAGGGTGATTCCTCCTTCGTTCACCTTGACTATAACATCAGGTGGGATTCCATCGAGGGTGATTCCTCAGGATTCCCCTGGTGTCAGACACACAGATACTGTTGTTGATTTGACTTGCACTAAGAACCATGTTACTAAAGACGGGTCGGCCCTGAGGGGTACCCGCGCGAGCTTAATGCGAAGTGATGAGGAGTCGGGTTGACCTGGATGGTGCCCGCGAGATAACACGAGGCGTGGCCGGGCATTCTTAGCCCTTGCCGCAAGTCCTCGAGACGGGGCGACGGGGTCACATCGATCGTGAGTCTCTGCTCGTTTCCGCGTGCTCCTAATTCACTACGGTTTGGATATTTGATCCGAGGGGCCTCTGGCCCGATAGCACTAACCATCACGTGGGCATAGTATGGGCGTTCTGCGTCGTATACTTCAGCCGAAGCTTAATGGACGTCAGCGACTGATGCGGCACACACTGGGTTGGACTGGGAACGCAACCGCGCTTGTATAAGGGGTTGCTAGGTCTGCTCACCGGCGGTGCACGTAACGTGCAGGAGTTCCCGGGGCGATGGCCCAAGACCCCTGGGGGCATAGGTTAGTCCGGCGTGCTGACCTCTCTGTTAAGTATTTGGTCGGGTTGCGGCGTGTTGCTTAGCCGAGGCCGGGCATGACCCAGTAAAGTGTGTCCGGCCGGAGTTAAGCGAGCGTGGTGGGTAACTTGGTGCACCCCTGCAGGGAAGAAACTTCTATCGATAGCCTGTCCTACGGTAACGGACACTCGGAGTTGTATCCCGATCGGTACAACTAGAACATGAGATCAGATCTGGATAGTACGGCTCTGGGATTGCTTTCTCGCAGGGAGTCGAGAAAGGATCTCAGGTCGAGGTTGATGATACTACTACTACTACTTTACATTATGTTCATCTGTTCTCTTCTATTGCTGCAAGACTGCCGAAGATTGTTGAAGATGCTAGTCTTCGATAGGACTAGGCTTTCCCCCTCTATTCTGGCATTTCTGCAGCCCAGTCCACATATACAGCCATTCCTTTGACAATGTTGCATATGTAGTGTAGATCCTTGCTTGCTGAGTACTTCGGATGAGTACTCACGTTTGCTTTACTTTCTTTTTCCCCCATGTCCAATTGATGCCACCAGACGACGGAGCCCCTGAGCCAGACGCCCCAGCCGACGACCAGTACTACTACCCGCCTGGCGAGTACTACTACTACGAGGAGCCGACTGACGACCAGGAGTAGGATCGGAGGGTCCAGGGCAGGAGGCCTACGCCTTTCGATCGTAGTATTTTATTTTACCCCGCCTCTGTGAAGGCTTATCTCTCTCTCTCTCTCTCTCTCTCTCTCTGTAATATATCTGTACTCAGATATCTGATGCTTCCGCTGACGCTTGTATGCCATCGAGCTATGTATTCGAGCCCTCGAGGCCCTGGCTTGTATTATAAAGCTTGTATGACTTTATTTATGTTTTAGAGTTGTGTTGTGATATCTTCAAGTGAGTCCTTAGGCTTGATCGTGCGCATTTGCGTGTATGGTTAGTGCATGATTAAGCCGGGGTCGTCACAGGTTGGTATCAGAGCCGACTGCCTCTAGGTACCCCCCTTCCCAATTCCTTGGCCGAAGTTGAGTCTAGTGGTCCAAAACCGATTTTTACTAACTTGGCTGTGTGGCTTACGGGCCCACGTCGCCAACTGGGTGGTATTAGGATCTTTTATTCCTCGTCTTTACTCTGGGACTCTGATCTCTCTTCTATTCGGGTTAAAGATTTTACTAACTCTGGCATTAGGATCTCGTAACCATTTCCTCCCGGAGAGCCCCTTTCACTATAGATGATCGCCTGCTTCATCAGAAGATTCTGAAGATACTCCTCGACGTTAACCGAGACCCTGTCCCACTACTTTGCAGTTCCTGACTACTGATAAACTACGATGGATAACTACTTACACTCGTCGTTCATAGATTCATTTCAGTTACTCCCGGGTTTCATCCGACATATCGAAGTACTATCCGACATTTCGAGAATTCTCTGAACCTACTGCTTTGCAGTCCCTTTCCGCCTGAACACACCTACGAATAAATCCTCATACTACACGGGATCCGTTCATTCCCAGTTATTCGAGTGCTTTCCAGAACGCATTGAATTGCTATCTGATCTCCTGAAAATCCTCTGCAGTCTATTGCTCTTGAAATTCTTGCCTGCTTGCCTTATGGTTAATTCCATATGTCTGGTAATAATCATTTGTATCCTTTGACACCGTCATTTTGGTCTTATTGATTCAACTTGAGTGCAAATGCTCGCAATCATCAGTCGATTCCTAGAACTCGTCCTTCCGGCTCAATCATCAATCCGGACATGAGCTGGTTCTCGGTCAATCAAGTATTGATTGATTGTCCAACTAAGCATGTACAAATCACTTGTTCCTCTGCCCAGGTGAACTGATTGTCACTCCTGGCTTTGGAAATCGTGAACCCTCTGAATTTTGTACTTAGGTTATTCTAGTGTTTTCCTTAAACCCATTGAGCTTACCTTCCGTCCTTTCTCGGAGAACTCTCAGGTGGAACCAGTTATTTAAACTTTATCCATTAGTTCTCACGGATTATTTGATTCCTTTTGTGGACAATTATCCGACCGATTCTTTTCTAATTTAAGAACCTTATCGGTTCCTTCCCCGTTGACATTGCCTTTGGCACTGGATCATTCTCTACTTCTTGCCGACTGTACATCCGCCCAGATTGCATGGCACGGAGAGGTAGTGTATTCCTTCTCCTTATTGACTTGGGACTGACTTCTGACCAGGACATGTCCCGTAAACATGATTGGAGATCTCTCCAAGACGGAATACCAAAGTTGTCCATCTAGTTCTGTCCAACCTACTCATCTTTTGATCAGAGCTTTTGCTTCCGATCCTTCGTTTCTGAACCATGAATCCTTTGTACTTAAACGTCGGATTATTCCGATGTTTCTATAATCCTATGCCGTCACATCCTTCCTCTTATGGTTGAGTGCCGCTACTCACGCCAGATGCTATATCGTCTACCTGATCTTTTGTTAGATTAATATCCGACAATATCTTTCATACTCAAACATTCTGTGAGCTCTTTTCTTGGTACTTGATACCTCCGGTAAATTGTATCACCTGCTTTGACTTCGATACTCTGCTTTCGAACTCGCAACCCTTACTTTGGTTGTTGGTTGTATGGATTCGTAAAATGTCCCGGTGGGTTGAACCTATGCTTTTCCCTAATTCGTGTGAACTCGAAAGTTGTGCGAGCCATACTCTTCTGGTGCTTCACCAGATAAAGTCTCAGCACTACAATTTCTTCAAAAGCGACAAGTGGATGAAAGGTTGTGCATTGAAGAAGTGGGGGTCGACCTTGAACCTTTGTGTTCATGCCCATGGACCCAATGTAGAACTTATTATGGAAGCTACTCGCAAAAATAATTATTTCCTTGTTACAAGTTCATCTTGTATCTATGAATTGATCCTTTGCAATCATGGTTCCGACCAGGGTTGTTCTTCTTTGATACCATTTCGCAGACAAGCTAAAGCACTTGTCTTCTGCGAATCGATATACCTGTCCAACCTCTATACTGAACTACCTCGAGCATTACCCCCCCCCCCCTACTACCTCGAGGATATCATCCTATTATATTACGTCCTATGAATTTTCTCCGATGGAGTGATACCTCTCCCCGACATAGTCACTCCATGGGTTCTGGGTTGTCTCCAACCGAGACCACCGAACAATGAATCGATTCCGCTCGGTGATTCAGCACTCCTAGTACTTTGTTGCTGGGGAGTTGGATACTCCATCACATCATTCCTAGCCTGATCGGCTATATTTTTATCGTGCCAACTTCTAACTGTGTTACCTGGTCCTTATGCCCGGAGCACAACTTCCGACGATGAGCTAAGCTTACGTCGATCTTCCTCATCTTGTCATATCACCTCAAACCACAAGCTTGATTTCGAGCTTGTGTCGTATCCGTGGATCCAATAATCTTTTGCCTCGGCATTCCTTTCTCTTGATGTCATCGCTGACCGATTACATCTTCTTGAAACCTCTCGACAAATGTGTCGTGATCATCATCAACATTCCGAGCTCTTTCAGGATATCGAGCGAATTCATGTTGAGAAATACCATCCCTGCCCCTCGATGAATTGAGATATCATCGATGACATCCTTGACTTCCTGCCAACACAAACCTGATTGTGTTAGTTTATTCCCTACATCCCGAGATACCCTTCTAAATGTTTCTCGGTATCTCTTGAGATCTTCGAACCCAATCTTTACTTGACACCATGTCATTGCTGCCTCGAAGCATAACTGTGGACTTCCGAATATCAACAAGAACATTGGAGGCACATTGCCAAATGCTTCTTGACCTATTATCCGGACACCATTGTGCGGGTAACATCTTGATTTCTCCCTCGCCCTTTATCTAAATGGTTTTGTACCGGCTGAACTGTTCAGGTATATCGTGTTCTACTTTTCCCTGGAATGGATATACCCCTAATTCTTGTGTATAGGCACATCTATCCTTTTCATTGGTCTGTTGAATCCGATAATTTCATTTTCCTTTCCATTGTTTTGTTTAACCTTTCCTGTAATCTAAATTGTCTGGGCAGAGATAAATTCTCTGCTTATGAAAACATATCGGCCTACAACCCTGTCAGTGAGACCCTGTTACTATAGTCGAAGACATTCCGGTAACCACCGATGGACGAGAACTTTGCCTATTGATCCGCCTCGTTCAACGAGCAGGAAAACGGTTCTCTTCGTCCCTCGCCCTTGGTACCGATGTTGTCGCCGCCATAACTGACAGACTATTCCCTGACATACCTTTTTGTCGTGACCGGTAAGATGTCACCATTCTCCCTACTTTGATCGACACCCCTCCACAGTTCCACATGATCGGAACCTGACTCTTCCATACAACTTTGATTCCGAAGTATCATATGCTCTTGGCTTTGTGTGTTATTACGAGCCACTCTCGAGAGATGATCTACTCCTGATACCTTGAACCCTTGTTCACACTTCGTTCAGGTATCGATCGAATGTCCATTCGATTGATACTTCTTATTGTACCTTCATACTTTGCTCTCGATGTTTCCTAAGTTTCAACTCGAGAGAAACTTTTAACACATTCCCTAAGTTATCTGCCAGATAATCGACCTTGCAAATGTCAGTTCTCCCGAAGTTACTTTTCTTCCCCACTTAAATCTTGGGACGAGATTTCTTGTAGTGGAGGAGATTTGTAACATCCCCAGGTTACCCCACTCCGGGTAAGCTACTTAACCTGCCATGTCATCATGATCACTCTAATAAAATTTGCATTAGAAAATATTTCAATCTCAAATTCAAGTCACAAATGGGAGCCAAATAAATATTTCTGCAAACAATCAAACCAAAATGTACATAATGTTGCAAATAATCTGAAGGCAATTATAAAATTGAGAACCACCCTAAGGAGAACAGTTAATTGACTCTAGCAACCTCAAACAGCAGCAAACAGAACCTATTTGATTCTTTCTCATTTATTAAAAATCTAAATGGATTCATATTCCACCCAATTTAGTTTTTGGTGTTAGGTAATAATGCACTCTGTTATGTGGGCCAAGCCACATATTTTATAAAAGTCATTTAGGTGCCAAACATTTTGAAAACCGAAAAGAAGAATAGAAAAGAAATAAGAAAATAGAGAGAGGCCTGACGACTTACTGTGGTGCTGGGCCTTAGTGGAACAGTAACAGGGCCCAGCCCACCAAGCCACTTTCTCCCTCCTCCCGCTCTCTCTCCTCGTGTGTCAGCCGCGCGTGCGCCCTCGCCGGCGATACTGCACGCGTCGGCCATCCCGAGCCGTTGGCGTCGTCCCGGGGATGGATAAGAACGCCACCGGTGCCCTGGCCTTCCCTCCCTGCTCACTCCCCTTCGCTCTTCCTCACTCCCCCTTCTTCCCCTTCCCAGCCAAACGCCGCCGTCGCCGCCGCTCGCCATTTCCGTGGCCACCGGCCACCTTTCACTAAGCCGTCGCGACCCCGAGCTTCCTCTGCTTCGTCCACGTCGACTGCGCCCCTCGTTACAAGCAGGGGGCCATCACCGTGACGGGATCGACCACGTCTTCGCCGTCGGCCATCGGAGCTCCGTCGCGTCGATTCACCTCGCCTGCTGCTCCTAATCTTTCACCGAGCTTTTCGTATGCTCCTAGGTGAGCTTCCGCTCGATTCCCCTCTCCCCTGAGCTCGCCCCGCTGTCTCCTGCTGGCACAACCATCGCCACCGTACATCATCGCCGCCGTTGCACTTGCTGCCGTCGCCTCCGTCACTTTCATGACCGGCCAAGCACGTGGGCGTGCTCAGGACCTCGCAGTGATGCTGCCCGAGTCCTCAAACCTCGGCGCCGTGCCCCGTAGCCCCGACCCCGTCCTCACCGAACTCCGGCGTCCGCCACGGCGCTCGCCGCCGTCGACTCTGGCAGCTCTAGCTCCTCCCAGTACCCCCAACCGACGCGGCGGGCTCCCCTCGTTCCAACGCCGCAAACCACGCGATGAATGGAGCCCCGTAGCCAAATTCCGCCGTTGGCCCGTGCCTCCGCCGTGGTTTTCGGCCACCGGCGGCTAAACGCCGGCCACAGCCGACGTGGCATGGCCGGGGCCACACCCAGGGTCACTGACTGGTGGGTCCCCAGGGGGCCCGGCTGGCCAGTTGACCCGGTCAACTGCTGACTGGGCCGGCCCCAGCAGCTGACGTGTGGGACCCCCGCACATAATTACTGTTTTGATTAATTAAGTTAATCTAAAAAATTAGTTAGCCACTGACCAGTGGGTCCCGTTAGCTAATTAGGAGTTAGATTAGTTTAAACTCAGTTAGCTAGCCCACTGTCTATGACAGGTGGGTCCCGTCGGTCAGGTTTGACCTGGACCGGCGGGTTTGACTCGCTGACGTCATGATGACGTCAGGCTGACGCAGTATCTCTTTTATGATAATTTAGATAATTCTAGAAATTCAATAAATCTTTAAAAATTAATAACTTTTAAACCGTAGCTCGGATCAAAAAAGTTAAAACATGAAAGTTGCTCAGAACGACGAGACGAGTCTGATCGTGCCGTCTATTTCTTCATCGGAACCCCCTACGTAGAAGAACTCGTAACTCCGGACCCGTATCCGGCTGATGAATAGTGCACACACTTCGGTAAATAAATCCCAGATTAATTCTAAAAATAACTAAAATGACTTAGATGGATAATTAGGCAACCCTGCACTGCATCATAGCATCACACGCTCCGTATTGCATTTGTTTGCATTATGTTTACCTGTTTCTTCCCCCTCTTCTCTCTCGGTAGACCCCGACGTTGACGTAGCTCCCGAGGCAGACGCAGCTCAGGAGTACGACTACGTCCCCGACGACACCACCGACGACCTTGCCCTTGCCCCAGAGAAAACAGGCAAGCACCCCCATTTTGAGCATGCCTATATCGCCTATTCTCTTCTCTCTTATGCTTGCATTAGAACTGCTACTGCTACTGTTTTCCTATATCTGCTGCATAGCCTGATTATTGTAACCTGCCTTGTTACCTTTCTGGTTATCCTAGACTGATTAGTATAGGCTGGGTAGAGTCCCGACAGAGACCCCCACTTGATCCCGACTGCCCCGTTGGATGTCACAAGACCCGCTCATCGGGATTGAAGACTAGACCCTGGCACCGCACATCACTTCCCCCTTAGTTGCCGACACTGCTGGGTTACCGTCGAGTGCCGAGGGTGATACCTTGTCAGCACTTCTGATGTTAACCTTGTAGGTTAGTTACTCGGTCGTGGTAAGCGAGGGTGATTCCTCCTACACCACCCCCGATAACGACATCGTCGCGCAACTCCTCAAGTGAGGACCTTGAGGGTGATTCCTCCTTCGTTCACCTTGACTATAACATCAGGTGGGATTCCATCGAAGGTGATTCCTCAGGATTCCCCTGGTGTCAGACACACAGATACTGTTGTTGATTTGACTTGCACTAAGAACCATGTTACTAAAGATGGGTCGGCCCTGAGGGGTACCCGCGCGAGCTTAATGCGAAGTGATGAGGAGTCGGGTTGACCTGGATGGTGCCCGCGAGATAACACGAGGCGTGGCCGGGCATTCTTAGCCCTTGCCGCAAGTCCTCGAGACGGGGCGACGGGGTCACATCGATCGTGAGTCTCTGCTCGTTTCCGCGCGCTCCTAATTCGCTATGGTTTGGATATTTGATCCGAGGGGCCTCTGGCCCGATAGCACTAACCATCACGTGGGCATAGTATGGGCGTTCTGCGTCATATACTTCAGCCGAAGTTTAATGGACGTCAGCGACTGATGCGGCACACACTGGGTTGGACTGGGAACGCAACCGCGCTTGTATAAGGGGTTGCTAGGTCTGCTCACCGGCGGTGCACGTAACGTGCAGGAGTTCCCGGGGCGATGGCCCAAGACCCCTGGGGGCATAGGTTAGTCCGACGTGCTGACCTCTCTGTTAAGTATTTGGTCGGGTTGCGGCGTGTTGCTTAGCCGAGGCCGGGCATGACCTAGTAAAGTGTGTCCGGCCGGAGTTAAGCGAGCGTGGTGGGTAACTTGGTGCACCCCTGCAGGGAAGAAACTTCTATCGATAGCCTGTCCTACGGTAACGGACACTCGGAGTTGTATCCGATCGGTACAACTAGAACATGAGATCAGATCTGGATAGTACGGCTCTGGGATTGCTTTCTCGCAGGGAGTCGAGAAAGGATCTCAGGTCGAGGTTGATGATACTACTACTACTACTTTACATTATGTTCATCTGTTCTCTTCTATTGCTGCAAGACTGCCGAAGATTGTTGAAGATGCTAGTCTTCGATAGGACTAGGCTTTCCCCCTCTATTCTGGCATTTCTGCAGCCCAGTCCACATATACAGCCATTCCTTTGACAATGTTGCATATGTAGTGTAGATCCTTGCTTGCTGAGTACTTCGGATGAGTACTCACGTTTGCTTTACTTTCTTTTTCCCCCATATCCAATTGATGCCACCAGACGACGGAGCCCCTAAGCCAAACGCCCCAGCCGACGACCAGTACTACTACCCGCCTGGCGAGTACTACTACTACGAGGAGCCGACTGACGACCAGGAGTAGGATCGGAGGGTCCAGGGCAGGAGGCCTATGCCTTTCGATCATAGTATTTTATTTTACCCCGCCTCTGTGAAGGCTTATCTCTCTCTCTCTCTCTCTGTAATATATATGTACTCAGATATCTGATGCTTCTGCTGACGCTTGTATGCCATCGAGCTATGTATTTGAGCCCTCGAGGCCCTGGCTTGTATTATAAAGCTTGTATGACTTTATTTATGTTTTAGAGTTGTGTTGTGATATCTTCAAGTGAGTCCTTAGGCTTGATCGTGCGCATTTGCATGTATGGTTAGTGCACGATTAATCCGGGGTCGTCACACTATGACTCAAGAAAGAAGAAAATGAAACTACGAAAGAAACTATGTCTTCGCACTCCATTGTCTTCAAGCGAATGTCTTCACACGTCATTATCTTTGACGCGAATGTCTTCGCGAACCACCAATATCTTCATACATTTTTAGGGGTCATCTTCGATGGGTAAACCGAATCAATAGGGACTTCTACCTATGTTCTCCTGTGATTCTCACAAACACATTAGTCCCTCAACCACGTTTGTCGTCAATACTCCAAAACCAACTAGGGGTGGCACTAGATGCACTTACAATCTCCCCCTTTTTGGTGATTGATGACAAACTGGTTGAAGTTTTCAACGGGGATAAAAATATGTGGAAGTTAAAGAACTTGGTCATTGGCTTCATGAAGTTGAAAGGGCTCCCCCTGAAGATGTGCATATAAGTAATTTGCTTTTGAATGCAAATGCACATTGCAGGTTTTGCTTTGTGGAGATCTCCCTTCGTTCATGAAGTCAAATAATAGTGCATACAAAAATGTATTGAAGATAATGATATGCACAATGATAAATGGGCATCTGCAGAATGATTTTATGCGCATCAGATAGGAATTCAACCACGCATAACAAGGCAGCAGAAAATGTAGCAGACGTCCCATCTGGGCTTAAGTGTTACAACTCAAAAACCAACAGTTCACGAACGAGAGTTGCAAAAACTTAACAAAAGTAAGGCACCCGACCCATATAGACCCGCTTGAAGACTATCAACCCATATGCTTCTCCCCCTTTTGGAGTGAAGACATAAGGTGTCTAAGCGTTCCCCGAAGGTGTTGGTGAAGATGTTGGGGCAGCCGGGTCGACGGTGGAGTTTGGCGGTGCAGAAGGGCCTGATGCAACATCGTGATGCAGTGAAGCCATGATGGGTGAAGTGGTGTCATCCTCCTCATCAATGACGCGCACAACAACAGTTGGAGCGGATGATGAGTAGTCAGAATCTTCAATTGATGGTGCAGGACACCAATTAGCTGATTGCGGAGGCTTGGAGTCAAACTTGATTCGTTCTGTGAAGCCATCTGCAATGAGATCATCTTTAGAACAGAGCAATGTGAGACTCTTCCAAGCACGCCGGCAAGCTTCATGAGAAACAAACGAGTTCTTGGTGGAGAGTTTGCAAATTTGATTGACATCCACTAGAAGACTTTGCATCTGGCACTTCATCCAATCATGATTCCTATCGTGCTTCTGATGAAGAGAAACGAGAAGTTCTCTGTCATTGAGTACTCGAGCACGCTTTTGAGCCCTCTGAGGTACTGCCCTAGCGGTCGCATCGGTGTTGGCACAATGCGGCAGACAAAGCTGACCGACAAGTGGACCAGCAGCGACAATGTTGGGAATATGAGTGGCTTCAAGAGGAGCTGAGAAGCTTTGAAAGGCAGCATTCACTGGTACAGAGACGTGCTATACAAACGGGTTTTAACCCCTTTCTGCGACGGCATTCTGAACCGTCACCGAGTGAGTGTGTGCGATAGGGGGGTCCTTCCCACACGACCCAGAAACCGTCGGGGATAGGCCCTCCGGCCAAACACGCGGGGCAAAATGAGCTCGTGTGCGATCGGGCGAGGCATCAAAGCCCAATCGTTTCCGTTCGTATGTACATCCCACACAGTGAATCCCAGAAAAACATTTTCGTTTGTATGTATATCACACACAATTTTTTGTGTGGAAACGTTTGTGCAAGGTGGCCTAATGCAAACAGTTATCTGTCAGAAACCGTGTGTGATTGTTAGTTGATCCAACACGCCTACTTTCTAGAAATCATATGGGTTGTTTGAGTTCATCGCCCACGGTGTTGTCTGAGTAACCGTCTGCAATAGAAAATCCCAATAAGCAGGGTAATTAGCCTATTATTGATAATCCATGTAGTAACCAAAATGACATTTCTTATAAAACACACTAGATATTTCATATCCGTATAACGGCAACCAGGATTTCATAATCGAATTACATCAGATAGCTTCAGCACTCAGTTACACCAAAGAGGGATATACCTAGCTACGCCATTACACAACAACACCAAGTTTCACATGCAACATCGAAAACCTTTGGAAAAGTAGCATCATACACGGTAAATAGACAGATGAATCTCATCTGGGAAACTGCAGAAGCGGAAGGTGAATATTGAGCCTTCAGTGATGTTGAATGTCCTTGCAACTTTAGGCCAGTGGCTATGGATAATTGCCCGCCCAACCTTCGTCCTCTTCAGGAAGACTTTAATATTGTACTGTGGGTGTTGAATGAATACCTTCCTCGCCTCTTGACCATGCAGGTGGTTTGAGAGGTAATCATCGGTGATCTGCTTTGAAAAGTACTGAAAACAAAGATATGCATAAATCGATGTTATAAATTTTGAAATGGCGCAAGGGGTAAAAACAAGGTAAAAGAGTTAGTACCATTCTATAGTTGACTGATGTCTTCTTCATTGTGCAAACAAAGATCTTGCTGTTATTCATCACAAGTTTCTTTATCCTAACAATCTTTCTGAGTTTCTTGACTTGACCGATATTCATGGACATCTCATTTTCCCATATGCAAAATGGGTCGAACAGTGGGTCTAAGCCTCTGACAGCAGGACCTACATGTGCAAGACCAAATTGTAAGAAACCTAAATATTAGAATGATTCCTGCAACTGCACAATAATGTGCTATTAGCGAAAGGACCATGCATGAGCAAACCTCGATGGTAAACCGCAGTGTCTCCCATTGTTTCCCTGCAACACATATAAGGAAGATCTTGATCAGGTTAACTGAGAGTTGCCATACTATCAGTAGAATATGTATTGAGTACAGCCAAATTCGATTTATTTCTCACATGCATAACAATACAAAATTGTACCCACAACAAATGAAAATCAAATTATAGAATTGAACCAAACAGTTAACTGGACAGCAGACCAAATGAACCAAAACAGTTAACTGAGCACGACATTACAGAATAGAACATATACTAGAAGATAAGACAGTTAACAAAACCAAGAATGCTTGAGAACAGTATTACAAAATGTAGCAATTGTTGGACCAAACTGTTAACTGAACATTACATTTCAGAATATCAGATTGCGTATTAACATTACAGAGGACAAATCACTAGAAGGCACTAGCGGTGGCCTCGAGAAAACAGCACGAACTGTATTTTAAAGTAGACAACCGCATGGCGGTGTCGACGGTGGCCTCGAATACGAGGTGCTCCTCCAAGATCTGGCGGTCGACACGCATGGCAGCCATAGCGACCTCGTCCGCACGTGCGGCCGCGATTTGCTTATCCGCTGCCAGATGCTACTGAGCTCCACGTTATACTGCGGGCAAAATGGCTGTGGGCGGCGGTTGATTGCAGGACGGGGCCAATGATTTCGGCAGAAGGTGTCGCGCCGTCAGTCGGAGCATGTGGGACGGGGAAGGAGGAGGATGGTGTGGGTGGGGTGTTGATTACCTGACCATATCGACGAGGCCACGCAGCAAGAAGAAGGGTCGTCGGTGAGGAGGCGGTGCTGCAAGAAGAAGGGTCACCGGCGAGGAGGCGGCGCTGCAAGAAGAAGGATCGCCGGCGAGGAGGTGACGCTGCAAGAAGAAGGGTCACCGGTGAGGAGGCGGCGCTGCAAGAAAAAGGGTCGCCAGCGAGGAGGCGGCGCTGTCAGTAAGCAGCAGTGAAGGTATGAACTTGGAAAGCAAGGAGGAACAATGGAAATGTGGCTTTTGGTGGGGGGATAGATATTTCCGCGGTGGCAGAAAAATTTCGCTCTGTGCCGCGAGAAACTGGCGCTCAAGTATGGTTCAAGCGCGGGCGGTGGACTGTAGACGATGAAGCTTCCTGTGTAAGCTAGACAAGACGGTGCGCCAAGATATTTTATATCGCATCCCACACGATTCTTGCTAGTAAACTGTTTGTGGTATACCTGGTTTTTTCATTCTGTTTTGAAAGACAAAATGGTGTTACGGAGGGAAAGGATGGTGTTTGAATTGCTAGAACATTTATCTACAGTGAACATGCAACTATATGAGTGTCGTCTTAAAATTTGGAATTATTCCGGGTTCGTTTGGCATTTTTATGCATTAATTGAGTTTCTAGGCATTTAATGTGCATAATTCAAATTTGAACTACAAGCACATGCTCTAGTGCACCAAAGTTTGTTGAAAAATCACATGTGTGTCTTTGGGTGAATTTATAGGTCCCATGCAAGCATGGAAATGAAATTCAAACATCTGGGAGTCGTGGCTCTGCTGGAAACATTGAGAAACTTGGTTTTTAAATTCCTGTAAATCCCAAACTCGCCTGAAAATCATGTAACTTGGCATGGTGTCATTTCATGGCACCAACATACTGTGGTAAAAAAATTGGCTGAATTGGGACAAGTTTTGGTATAAGCTTCTTGCAAATTGGAGCTTCTCTCAAGAAGGCATGTGGTTTCGAGAGGGAACGTGTCACCTTTGTGTGCGAAATGACATACGCTACCCCCCTCTTGATTTTTTTACAGAGCAAACGTAGAACTATATGAGTGTCGTGTTAAAATTTGGAATTATTCTGGGTTCGTTTGGCCCTTTTTATGCATTAATTGAGTTTCTGGGCATTTAATGTGAATAATTCAAATTTGAACTACAATCACATGCTCCAGTGCACCAAGGTTGGTTGAAAAATCACATGTGTGTCCTTGGGTGAATTTCTAGGTCCCATGCAAGAAATGAGAATGAAATTCAAACATCTGGGTGTCGTGGCTCGGCCGGTAACATTGAGAAACTTGGTTTTTTAAATTCCTGTAAATTCAAAACTCGCCTGAAAATCATGAAACTTGGCATGGTGTCATTTCATGGCACCAACATGCTGTGGTAAAAAAATTGGCTGAATTGGGACAAGTTTTGGTATAAGCTTATTGCAAACCGGAGCTTCTCTCAAGAAGACTCGTGGTTCCGAGAGGGAACGTGTCACCTTTGTGTGCGAAACGATATACGCTGCCCCCCCTTGATTTTTTACACAGGCAACATAGAACTATATGAGTGCCATGTTAAAATTTGGAATTATTCCCGGTTCGTTTGGCCTTTTTTATATATTAATTGAGTTTCTGGGCATTTAATGTGCATAATTCAAATTTGAACTACAAGCACATGCTCCAGTGCACCAAAGTTGGTTGAAAAATCACATGTGTGTCCTTGGGTGAATTTCTAGGCCCCATGCAAGAAATGGGAATGAAATTCAAACATCTCGGCGTCGTGGCTCGGCCGGAAATATTGATAAACTTGTTTTTTTAATTCCTGTAAATCCAAAACACGCATGAAAATCATGAAACTTGGCATGATGTCATGACATGGCACCAACATGCTGTGGTAATTTTTTTGGCCGAATTGGGACAAGCTTTGGTATAAGCTTCTTGCAAACCGGAGCTTCTCTCTAGAAGGCTCGTGGTTCCGAGAGGGAACGTGTCACCTCCGTGTGCGAAACGACATACACTGCCTTCTCCCGCCTTGATTTTTTTACACACGCAGCTTAGACCAATAGGAGTTTTGTGCTAAATTTTGGAATTATTCCGGGTTCGTTTGGCCTTTTTTATGCATTAATTGAGTTTCCAGGCATTTAATGCACACAATTCAAATTTGAACTACAAGCACATGTTCCAGTGCGCCAAAGTTAGTTGAAAAATCATTTATGTGTACTTGGGCAAATTTCTAGGTCCCATGCAAGAAATGGGAATGGAATTCAAACATCTGGGCGTCTTGGCTCGGCCGAAAACATCGAGAAACTTGGTTTTAAAATTATCGTAAATCCAAAACTCGCCTGAAAATCATGAATTTTGGCATGGTGTCATGACATGGCACCAACATGTTGTGGTAAAAAAAATTTGTCTGATTTGCGAAGGCGCACACATTAACAATCAACAAAGTCATTTTGGAACAAGTGATGTCATGTTACAATCGGAAACACAAGTATTATTGAAACCATGGGCATTCTACTTACCATTACGTGCCGCCACGCGTCCCCTTTTTTTATTGGCTAGGAGGTGCCGTGCGGGGTAGCTATTTGAGTACGGGAGGCGTGCAATCAGACCCCTACGTGTGCTCATCGGGAGGAGAGCCCTTTGACCTCTATCCGCCGCCCACCTCTCTCCCAATGTCTCCATTAATGGCGCCCGAGCCCCTGTTTAATGGTGTGGCTATGTCTCACTCGACTGAGATTTAAGAGAGAAAAAAGAAAATCTGAAAAGAAAGTTTTGCACGGATCTTGATGTAAGATCCGACGGACCTATATAGCATCGACTGCGACTTATAGCAAGACTGATGAATATAAGGACGATGCCAGTGGATAATAATTGTCTTACATATTTAGGAAGATAATTAAAAAAGCCACATGCGGCAACGCCCGAAATACACAAGGGCAAAAGAAGAAGGAAGACGCAGACAACGATCTGGCTCGCTGATCTCTACTTTCTTGATGCGTTGCTGCAGGCCGCGGAGACTAGTTCTTGCGGTGAGCGGTGATGAGCTCTTTCGTGTCCTCAAGACATTGGTTGAGAGCATCCATGGATTCCTCCACCAGCCTTTGGCGCTCGATGCGGAGCATGGCATTCTCGTCCATAAGTTTCTTGATGATGACGCCGGTCCTCTTCAACAAGGCAGTGGTCTCCTCGTGCTGCTTCGTCCTTCCGGTGATCTTCGCCCTCAGCTTGTCATGCTCGGTGCGGAGCTTCGCCTTGTCCTCCCCTAGTCCCCGGATGACGCTGGTAGCATTTTCAAACCAGGCATTCATCTCGTCCTGCAGCTTCATCCAGTCGGAGATCCGACCCATCAGGTCATCAAGCATAGCGCGCATGCCTCTGTGAGAGTCCTTGCCTGCCCGCGAGACATTTTCCCAGGCCGCCGCGACGCGGGAGTGTTCACACACGAACACGTCACCGTGTACCTCCAACGCCGAGGGTGATGCACCGCGGCTCACGTCGAAGGAGACCTGTCCAGAAGCGCGGTACACAAGCAATCCGGCGGGTGCTTTTGAGGACCCGAAACCCCACATGCCCGGGAGGGACCCCGTCAGGGTGCGTGGCGGCTATGGGCTGCCCTAGGTCGACCTGATCGGCCCTAGAGCCTCGTAGATCGCCGCCCTGCAAACGAAGAACGAGCGAAGAACGAGGAAGAAGAAAAACTAGGGTAAAGGAGAAAAGATAAAAGATAAAAAGTGGTAGATGATTTGTTCGATTGTGTGTTGTTCAATCGGCCGTCACCCCTTAGGTATATAAGAGGCGGATGGACTTCCCGCGCAAGGAAAGGTTAGAATTCACATTCAAAACCCTAATTTGGGTCCAACTCGGAATCCAAACTTTCCAAAACTGTTCTTCTACTCAATTAGCAATAGCAAGTTCTTGGTTCACGAAACCTTGGAAGGTAACGCTGGTGCCAATGGGCAGTTGAAGATCGTCAAGAGAGAGTTCTGGATTGTCAAACCATTCATCAATGAAGTTGTTCAGAATGTCAGCATCGAACAGAGGCAGGTTCTTGAAGATATCATCCTCTTCCTGCTTGTTCTTGATCAGCAGCTCCAGTGCATCATCATCAAGATCTTCATCACTGGACAGATCAATAATGTCACCATTATCACGCAGGATTCTGGTAGGAGGAGGAGCACGTCCAATAGTATCTTTTGTCTTCGGAGAGGTCCGAGACAAGTCTTCTGAATGTACTGTCACGCCCCGAGATCGGGCCTAGGCGAGACAGCCACCGCGCGTCTATAGACCAAAGGTCTATAGTCACGCAAGGCGTGATTAAGCAGGCATAAAACCAGCAGTGGATCACAAAAGCTCATATATTGCCTATACAAATTCCTTTACATTGACAGATGGCTCAATATTTTATTCTCTAGTCGTTTTCCACCCTCTGGTCAAGCCTAGTTCTGAATGACGACATCTTCTGCGCGTTCTTACGTTAGTCGACGACTGCATCTAAAAAACAGAGGAAGCAAGGGTGAGTACGACAAGTCATACTCAGCAAGCAGGTACTTCACTATTTAACAGAATAGTATGATGATTTAGATCAACAGATGAACTGAACAAGGTAACAATCATTGGAACATATTTTGATGTAAATGGACAAAAGAACATATAACTGGATTTAATGGAAACAACCAGGAATTTATTGGCGTCACACATGACCGCAAGCTTCCCAACCCGGGAGTCACAGGGGTGAAATTTCACACTTTTACGCTCTTAAGAGGGGTACTCTGACGTCGACAGCCTCGACCAGAACCACACAGGCTCTAGTAGAGCAGAGCTCTTGTACCCACTAAGACCCGAACACCTGGACCTACTGATGTCGGTCGCTCCTATAGATCCATCACCGACACGTTCCCGAACAAGGTCCGTCCTTAGCGGAGAGCCCAGACAATCCCATACCTGAACTGTGACCGGTACAATACGTTTGCCGTCGTGACACCAATATAGATGGATATGTGTTTGAATCAATGATAGGATCACTGAAATATCAGTCAAAGACAGTACACTCATGACTTTTCATGAGTTCCTCCAAAATACTCTGATTCCATCAACAAATGGATTATGAGAACAACACATCCCTCTCTCAAGGATCAACAGAGGATCAACAAAGATCAAGGTGCAGTAATATTATCAGATAATCAAGGAAGACAACAATAATGCGAGACCAGGAAGTTTAGCAAAGCAGCTACTTGCCTTAGTAACAAGATTTCTCCTTAGAGATAACATACACTCTTCCGATCATATGACTCAGTTTTTTCCTCCATTAGTACCTACACGCTCTCTCTATAATTCTCCCAGACGCATGATGGATTCTTCATCTTTCTCTCTCTCATGCTCTCTCTATCTTCTCACTCTTTCTCTTTCTCCTATGCTCACTGCACTGGTCTCTATTTCTTTCCCCCGGAGGTGTGCTGTGAGGCAACAACAGGAACCTCCTATTTATAGCGTTGTTCGTCGGCCGGTAGCTAAAATATCTTAGACGTGCTGACCCTGGGAACTGGTAAAAGGCAACGTCGGCCGCCGCTTCAGATAAGCAAAATGAGTTTCTCACATTGTATCTTCCTCTCACACGTGTCAAACATACTTAGGTTGACTACCATCTAACAGTCCACATGTGAGGCTAGAAATACCAAGCCACTAGCTAGGCTGCCAACGCAACATCTATTTACATGCATCGTTACTTGGCTTGTTAGAATTGACTACACACGTGTGCATCGTAATGATCACATGCATGTATCTAGTTCTCCTCATAAAATATCTACTTACATGCATGACAAGGCTCCAACATGTACACTCTCATGTTTACTTAACTTAGAAGCATTCTGTACATACTACTACTTAGTGTGTGATAATCTTCATCTAATAAATTACAGTTCTATTTTAATTACTTGCAACCATAATCTAGCATATCTTCTTTGCTCAATTATTTATGTTGAACAGATAATAAAAATTTAATTGCACATCTTAATTTAAATTAATAACCCCAAAGTATGGGTTATTACATCCTTCCCACCTTATAAGAATTTCGTCCCCGAAATTCAAAACCAAAACTTACTATCCATATTTTTTTTAGTTACATCTATCTCAGCTATATATGCGAAAGTTGTTCTAAAGTATGTCTAAGAATTAAGTTCGATGACAAGCAAAATATTTAAATTTTCTGACTAACTTGTGAAAGAAAATTACCATCCTGACAATCAAACAAAATAGAGCATTTTACTTTCTATATCTGGTTAACTACAGTGTCCAGCAGAACAAATATTTGTTCGCCAAAATTTAGGAGCTAAATAAATATATTTTCTTCATTGTCGGATATCCGTCGTCAAAGCAAGTTAGAGTTTAACTCAAAAGAAACTTTTGTAAGATTTGCTGACTTTCTACTGCGTCGCGTGGACACAAAACTACTATACCAAAATTTGTTTGCGTAAATCATTCTATAGAATCCCCAACAAAAGATCCGACTGTGGTGTAGGAGTCTGCAAAATTGTATACACACTACCAATTGCTAAAACAATTTTTCTCAATCGATAATTAGTCATAAATGTATTTATGATCTACCCATTTATCCCAGCGCAACCTAAAACCTAGAGCTCTGATACCACTTTAACTGTCACGCCCCGAGATCGGGCCTAGGCGAGACAGCCACCGCGCGCCTATAGACCAAAGGTCTATAGTCATGCAAGGCGTGATTAAGCAGGCATAAAACCAGCAGTGGATCACAAAAGCTCATATATTGACTACACAAATTCCTTTACATTTACAGATGGCTCAATATTTTATTCTCTAGTTGTTTTCCACCCTCTAGTCAAGCCTAGTTCTGAAAGACAACATCTTCTGCGCGTTCTTACGTTAGTCGACGACTGCATCTAAAAAACAAAGGAAGCAAGGGTGAGTACGACAAGTTATACTCAGCAAGCAGGTACTTCACTATTCAACAAAATAGTATGATGATTTAGATCAACAGATGAACTGAACAAGGTAACAATCATTTGAACATATTTTGATGTAAATGGACAAAAGAACATATAACTTGATTTAATGGAAACAACCAGGAATTTATTGGCGTCACACATGACCGCAAGCTTCCCAACCCGGGAGTCACAGGGGTGAAATTTCACACTTTTATGCTCTTAAGAGGGGTACTCTGAAGTCGACAACATCGACCAGAACCACACAGGCTCTAGTAGAGCAGAGCTCTTGTACCCACTAAGACCTGGACACCTGGACCTACTGATGTCGGTCGCTCCTACGGATCCATCACCGACACGTTCCCGAACAAGGTCCATCCTTAGCGGAGAGCCCAGACAGTCCCATACCTGAACTATGACCGGTACAATACGTTTGCCGTCGTGACACCAATATAGATGGATATGTGTTTGAATCAACGATAGGATCACTGAAATATCAGTCAAAGACAATACACTCATGACTTTTCATGAGTTCCTCCAAAATACTCTGATTCCATCAACAAATGGATTATGAGAACAACACATCCCTCTCTCAAGGATCAACAGAGGATCAACAAAGATCAAGGTGCAGTAATATTATCAGATAATCAAGGAAGACAACAATAATGCGAGACCAGGAAGTTTAGCAAAGCAGCTACTTGCCTTAGTAACAAGATTTCTCCTTAGAGATAACATACACTCTTCCGATCATATGACTCAGTTTTTCCCTCCATTAGTACCTACACACTCTCTCTATAATTCTCCCAGATGCATGATGGATTCTTCATCTCTCTCTCTCTCTCATGCTCTCTCTATCTTCTCATTCTTTCTCTTTCTCCTATGCTCACTATACTGGTCTCTATTTCTTTCTCCTGGAGGTGTGCTGTGAGGCAACAGCAGGAGCCTCCTATTCATAGCGTTGTTCGTCGGCGGTAGCTAAAATATCTCAGACGTGCTGACCCTTGGAACTGGTAAAAGGCAACGTCAGCCGTCGCTTCAGATAAGAAAAATGAATTTCTCACATTGTATCTTCCTCTCACACGTGTCAAACATACTTAGGTTGACTACCATCTAACAGTCCACGTGTGAGGCTAGAAATACCAAGCCACTAGCTAGGCTGCCAACGCAACATCTATGTACATGCATCGTTACTTGGCTTGTTAGAATTGACTACACACGTGTGCATCGTAATGATCACATGCATGTATCTAGTTCTCCTCATAAAATATCTACTTACATGCATGACAAGGCTCCAACACGTACACTCTCATGTTTACTTAACTTAGAAGCATTCTGTACATACTACTACTTAGTGTGTGATAATCTTCATCTAATAAATTACAGTTCTATTTTAATTACTTGCAACCATAATCTAGCATATCTTCTTTGCTCAATTATTTATGTTGAACAGATAATGAAAATTTAATTGCTCATCTTAATTTAAATTAATAACCCCAATGTATGGGTTATTACATGTACACTGGATTTAGAAGGTCTAATCTTCAGGGGCTTCACTCTAGAAGCCTTTGGTGCAGAAGCAGCTTTTGAAGCCTTTGCCTTCTTGATAGGCTTCGAGGATTCAGGAGCAACAGATGATTCGGCTCCTTCGTGAGCAGCTTCAGCACGAGCTATTTGTTCGGCCAAGTGTGCAAGATATGCAGCACGATCATCATAGGGGCCAATCAGATTGGCTTCTGCCTCATGAGAGCCATCTTGCTTGGGTTCTGGAGGGCCTGGATTGAAGTCAATCCATAGTGCTTCTTGTTTTGGGCGGCAGAGCCCCTGGCAAGCTGATAGTTTGCTTCAAATAGATTATCATCTCTGCACCACAGTATGCTTGATGGATCTAGGTTGTTTGGCATAGGCCGCCTCACCATGCAAGGATAGAAGCCTTGCTGAATGGCTTCAGCCTTCGTCTTGGGGTGAAGCTTCTTGTAGACAATATCGACCCAAGGTGGCCTCACAACATTCTTGGCAGCGTACTCTGGGTTACAAAATTGTAATGAAACCATTGCTCAGCCCAGTACCTGCGAATCCATTGGACGCGCGACTTGCGCTCCCCATAAGTTTCCTCTAGATCAGACTTGTACATCTCATAGAGCTCTGGAGGCAGGTCAAGTGCAGTGTTCTCACGATGTTGTCTACCTCCTTTCTTTGCATATTTGCCTCTTGCCATTGGCTTCACAGAAATGAGTGGCTTCTCTTTGCTCGTCAAACATGAACTGGCTTCAGGAGAGTCTAGGTGATGCTGTAAGTAGTCTGCAAATGAATTCAGACTATGAGAACCAAGAGACTCGCCCACGGACATGTACATGTGAAATAATTAGAGATGCGAGGAAAGTAGGAGAGGTCATATGCATTCTCAGAGGATTTTGAAGATAAAAATCAGTTTGAAGACATTGACCTCACAGTGTGAAGACATTCACTTATTTGGATAAGTTGGTTCCAGATTTGTACGAATCCTTGAATAAGTACAAGTGAGGAATCACACTAGTTGTGAAGCATAAGTGAAGGTTCTTGCAAACCATGAGATAGAAAAGATGGAAGATCCAGATTTGGAAGTGATAAAACAACTTTCTGAAGATATAGAAAGTTAAACGGATCAAACAAACATTAAAAAGTGAAGTTTTATTTACCGCTCAAGAACAGATGAAGAACTGCTAGACGAGTTGGGAAAGGAGGCCGAGCAGTTCAATCTCCTGCGCCCTAACTTGGCGGCGGAATACAACTGCGGCGGCGGCGGGGCGAAGATGACCGCGACCGACGTGAGTACGGCGACGGAGAGGTCGCGGTAGGGAAGCGCTTCTTCTCCGGCGACGGTGAGAGCTAGCGATGGAGCTAGGGTTGCGAGCGAGACAGCGATGGGAGTAGAGGAATTAATGACCGCGGGGGCGTTGTATTTATAAGGAGAAGGTCGGCTCGGTGAAATTACCGAGCAGCCCCTGGTGGTACGCATCTACGCGACGCGTGGCACGCATGCGTAGTTTAAATAACAGTGCCACGACCCCCACCTCATAGTTGGAATAGCGGGCGGTCGTTCCGGCTTCTCCAGATTCTGACAAAAGGGATATGGATAATAAAAATGTTTTAAATGTTTGTCTCAAAATCTTCGACTGACAAGGACACAGTGAAGGCAATCGACACGTGTCAATAGAATGCATATGAAGATTTAGAGTGAGTGGGAGAGATAAGCATATATGAGGTAAGGGTCCGATCACATTCACTTAGTGCAAAAAAGGCAACTTGAAGACATAGCTATAAGTGGATGATGTTGAGGACATAACATATATATATATGAATATAAATCATGGAGATAAATCCAATATAGAAGACAAACAAATTATGAAGATAATGCAATATGTGTGACGCCAGACTAAGATCTTCAAGAAAGATTGGTGGTGGCGTTACCCACCGTATAGGAAGTATTAGACCCAGACACGACGCACAATTATCGTGGCGCTCCGAAGTCAATTTCCTCGTTAATGTCTTCACACTTAGAGTGTATATCTTCGTGAATTGAAGACATACGTTACTTCGTGTGTTGTGCACCTAAGTCATCAATATGCATAAGCATTAGGATGTGTGTCCATTCACTGGACATTCGAGGATTCTTAGATATTTAGTTCACACCGCAGCTTGCAAAATCTCTTCTCATCCAAAGGCTTTGTGAAGATATCTGCCAATTGCTCTTCAGTGTTGATGTGAATAATATCAATGTCTTCCTTCAACACATGATCTCTGAGAAAATGATGACGGATTTGAATGTGCTTTGTCTTCGAGTGCTGAACTGGATTGTGAGCAATCTTGATGGCACTTTCGTTGTCGCAGTAGAGGGGCACCATCTTCTTGTTGATGCCATAATCCTTGAGAGTTTGCTTCATCCAGAGAAGCTAAGCGCAACAAGATCCATTAGCAATGTATCCAGCTTCAGCAGTAGATAGTGAAACACAGTTCTGCTTCTTTGAAGACCAACAGACAAGTGATCGACCAAGAAAGTGGCATGTGCCTGATGTAGACTTGCAATCCACTTTGTCACCAACATAATCAGCATCTGAGAATCCAACTAGATCAAACTCTGAGCCCTTTGGATACAATAATCCTAGCGTTGGAGTGTGAGCCAAATATCGAAGTATTCATTTCACCGCGAGGTGATGCGACTCCTTTGGTGCCACTTGGAATCGGGCACACATGCAAACGCTAAGCATTATATCTGGCCTAGATGCACATAAGTACAATAAAGAACCAATCATGGAACGGTATACCTTTTGATCAAACTCTTTACCATTGTCGTCGGAGCTCAGTTGACCATTGGTTGGCATTGGCGTCTTGTAGCCCTTGCAATCTTGCATACCAAACTTCTTCAGGCAATCTTTGAGATATTTTTCTTGAGATATGAAGATGACATTGCTCTGTTGACGGATTTGAAGACCAAGAAAGAATTTCAGCTCCCCCATCATGGACATCTGATATTGCTCTTGCATCATATGACTGAATTCATCACTGTATCTCTTGTCAGTGCAGCCGAAGATAATGTCATCCACATAGATTTGGCATACAAACAGTTCTCCATCATATGTCTTCGTGAAGACAGTGGGATCTAGAGAACCAGGTTTGAAGCCTTTGCTTTTCAGGAATTCTTTGAGTGTGTCATACCAAGCTCGAGGTGCTTGTTTGAGGCCATACAATGCCTTATTGAGCTTGTAGACCATGTCAGGATGCTTGGGATCTTGAAAACCAGGTGGTTGAGCTACATAGACTTCTTCTTCAATTTTGCCGTCGAGGAAAGCACTCTTCACATCCATTTGATACAGAAGGATATTGTTGTGATTTGCATAGGCTAGTAGTATGCAAATGGCTTCAAGTCTAGCCACAGGAGCAAAGGTTTCATCGAAGTCAATTCCCTCTACTTGTGTGTAACCTTGAGTAACGAGATGAGCTTTGTTCCTGACGACTTGACCATGTTCATCTTGTTTGTTGCGGTAGATCCATTTGGTGCCTATGATGTTGTGCTTGCGAGGATCAGGGCGCTTGACTAGCTCCCAGACATTATTGAGCTCAAATTGTTGAAGCTCTTCTTGCATAGCTTGAATCCATTCTGGTTCCATGAAGGCTTCATCAACTTTCTTGGGTTCGGATATGGAGACGAATGCGAAGTGCCCACAGAAGTTAGCTAGTTGCGTAGCTCTTGATCGAGTGAGCGGACCAGGTGCATTGATGCTATCAATTATCTTCTCAATTTGAACTTCATTAGCAACAAGAGGATGAACAGGGTGAAGACTTTGTTGTTGCTGCACATTATCTTCATCTTCAACATTGTCTTCAGGCTCAACATTGTCTTCACTCTGAGTAGGAACATGAATGACAATTTCTTCTTCTATGTGTTCCTTGGTAGGTATGATTTCTCCAGCACCCATTAGCTTGATAGATTCACTAGGAGAAGCTTCATCTAGCACATTTGGCAAGTGCTCTCTTTGCGAGCCGTTAGTCTCATCGAACCGCACACCTACAGTTTCAACCACTTTATAGTGAAAGAGGTTGAAGACTCTGTAGGTGTGCGAATCCTTTTCGTAACCAAGCATAAAACCTTCATGTGCTTTCGGTGCAAATTTGGAAGTGTGATGTGGATCTTTGATCCAGCACCTAGCACCAAAGACTTTGAAATAACTTACATTTGGCTTCTTACCAGTGAGTAGTTCATAAGATGTCTTCTTGAAGAATTTGTGAATATATACTCTGTTAATGATGTGGCATGCAGTATCAATGGCTTTAGGCCAGAATTTTCGTGGAGTCTTGTACTCATCAAGCATTATACGAGCCATCTCAATAAGAGTCCCGTTCTTGCACTCCACGATGCCATTCTGCTGAGGGGTATATGGAGCTGAGAGCTCATGAGTGATGCCCATTGTATCAAGATAAGTGTCGAGGCCTACGTTCTTGAATTCAGTGCCATTGTCACTCCTGATGTGCTTGATCTTGATGCCATAGTTGGTCATGGCATGATTGGCAAATCGTCTGAAGACATCCTGCACTTCAGTCTTATAGAGAATTATGTGCACCCAAGTATATCTAGAGTAATCATCAACAATTACGAAGCCATAAAGATGTGTAGTGGTAGTAAGGGGGGAGTAGTGAGTAGGGCCAAATAAGTCCATGTGTAGCAGCTCGAAGGGACGTGATGTCGTCATGATTGTCTTTGAGGGGTGCTTGGCCCTAGTCATCTTCCTGGCTTCGCAGGCGCCACACAAATGGTCCTTCTTGAACTTGACGCCCTCGATGCCAATGATGTGCTTCTTCTTCACAAGAGTGTGCAAGTTTCTCATGCCCGCATGCCTTAGCCTTCGATGCCAAAGCCAGCACTCTGAAGCTTTTGCTAGAAGACATACGACAAGCTGTGGAACTGCGGAGAAATCTACCATATACAGATCACCTCTTCGATAACCTTCGAAGACTTTAGATTTGTCAGAAGCCATTAGTACAAGACATCGATATTTTCCAAATACCAGAATCATGTCAAGATCACAAAGCATTGAGATAGACATTAGGTTGTATCCAAGGGATTCAACAAGCATCACTTTATCCCTGTGTTCATCCTTTGAGATAGCAACCCTACCTAGACCCAATACCTTGCTTTTACCAGTGTCAGCAAATGTGATATGGCTTTTTGTAGATGGTCGAAGAGTAGAATCCATGAGAAGACTTCGATCACCAGTCATGTGGTTAGTGCATCCACTATCCATGATGCATTCAGTAGCTTTCGGAGTTGTACCCTATAGTGCAGTTAGTGGGATAGGCTTCACCAAGAGTATTGTGAAGAACAAACATGTATCGATAGAGACGTTCATCATAGGTAAGCATAGTTGAGGATATGGAAGGATGATCATCAAGAAAACCATGGGCGAAATAAATGGTAAGACCATTTTGACATTTTATCTTGCACCCAACAAGATTTTTTAGGTCTCCAGCATTGTCTTCAGAAGTCAATGATTTTCAGCTGGAGACCCGGCCCTGCAAGAAAAGTTAATTCTTCTTAACCACCCACATCTGAAGGGGTGGCTTAGAAGCAATGAGTCTAAGTGCAGCATCTGAGAATTTTGGCTTTGAAGCCCTAGCAAATAGTTTTGCAGGAGGTGAATAGTACTCAAATGAATGTGCAAAAAAGTTCATCGATTTGTGAACATAACTGTTCGAAGATACATGCTCATATTCATGAGCCTGATGATAGTTTCCATGCAAAGCATTGGCGTTAGGGTGACCATATGAGGTCCTTGGTCTGTATGAGGCCTTTGGGCCATATGAAGCCTTTGGTCTGGTATTTGTCTTCTTCCCTAGAGGTGTCATTATGACATTCACAGGAAGCTTCTCAAGACGACTTTTAGTAACCCAGATCTTCTTCATAGGAGACCCATTCCTGCAGTTAGTTCCAATAAACCTGGCAAACACTGCACCGTTCTGGTTTTTAAATAGTTTATAGTTTGAGTCAAAGGACCACTGGTACAGCGAGGTGCTATACAAACGGTTTTTAAACCCTTTCCGCGACGACATTTTAAACCGTCGCCAAGTGAGTGTGGGCGATAGGGGGGTCCTTCCCACATGACCCAAAAACCGTCGGGGATAGGGAGTAGGAATGCATACGTTTTCCAGAACAAAGTGTATGCGATGCCCGCACATATCCCAAATGCGATTCTTCACACAACTATTTGGGATATATCCAATATCCCAAATGCTTCATCCTTGCTACTCGTGTGTGCTGGCATCACCATCACAGTCGGACTTCTATGGTTTTACCTAAAACCAGGCGCAGTCCATGCACATTCCAGGCACGGGATTTTTCCAGGCACGTACCAAACTAGCTCTAAGTTTACGATGCCCGACACATCACAAACAGTTCATGATTGTAAACCGTGTACGATAGGTCGATAACCACACACATTTAGTTTCCCAGCACCATTTGTGACATTGTCTGATATCACACACGCATTGCAAACGGCAACTGTGTGCATGGTTACACATGTTTCCTCTCCGTGAACCATGTCGGATTATGATGTATATCACACCCGCTGTGCTTTATAGACCGTGTGCGCCATAATGACCTGCAGAGCGTAATTTCACCCTAATTTAATTGCTTCTATTTAAAATTGTACCTAATTTGAATTTGAAAGTAGGCTATAGCTTTATTCATATCCATCAGGTTCAAACAACCAATGCATTATTCGATTCACAGGTACATATGTTCAAGAATTACATCAAAGAAAAGAATTACGTAAGCACCAAAAAAAGAACAATGAACCAGGCTTGTATACTTGTACTATTAAAGATGGTAAAGAAAGAGGCGAGAGACATTCTGGTTGCTGAACAAGGTGAAGCGGAATGGCCCTATTGTGCTCTCCTCGATGCAGAAGGCACACACGACTCTAGTCCAACCCCTTGTGATGTTCGGCCGCCAATCATGTAGTTTGAGAGGTAATCTTGAGTAAACTGCTTTAGGATCCACTGCAAAGGAAAAAGATTCAGACATTGTCATCTAACACAACTCATTGTGGGCAGTAAAAAGAAGGCTACAGAGTTCTTACTTACCATCCTGCAGTTCACTGTTGTCTTGCATAAAGTGTAAACAAATAGTTTGATTAACATCTTTTGACCCATTTTAATAACAATCTTTATTAGTTTCCTCACTTGATGCTGGTTCATGAATATCTCATTGCCCCATACGCAGAAAGGGTCGAAGTGTGGATCTTTGGCAATGACATATGTGCCTAAAAGCACCAAGTTAATATTAGAAGCTAAACAACAATTGCAAAATGATGTAGTACAACACTCCCTCCATCCCATTATATAAGATCTTATTACATGTATATCTAGACATCATCAGAACATTAAGGTAACACTCTTCCTTGTTGCTATGTAGCCTGGGATTGCATATTTAGTCATTCAGTACAATGCATGTTGCTATGTAGCCTCAGATATATTAAATATGGCCCTAGTTAACCTACCGATAGATGGGTTACAGATATATTCAGTGAAATGTCCGATTCGACGATTAATCCCTTATCAGCCCCCAGGTTATATGGTACCAGCTACCGATATCCTGAACAGTGAGTATATATAAGCAATGCGATGAAACTAACCTCGATGGAAAACAACAGTTGTTCTCAATATTGTCCTGTATGAATACATATTAAGGCATGTTAAGCATAACAGGCTAAACATCAACCAAATATATCCATGGTAGACAACATAATCTACAAATGATAGCTTCAGTGTGCAGGTTTAAGCATGCTAGTTAAGTAAAACAAGAAGTGGAAAGGTGTGTTAACTGCAACATGCATAACATATAAAAACAAGCAAATATAGTCATTCAAACTGGTATTGTGCAGGTCTAAAGTACACTAGTTATTGTTAAAAAAATGAAAAGGCGTGTTAATTGCAACATCCTTAACAACAACCAAATATCTAATTCATAGTGGAATTGTTGAAACTGTTATTGATGAAATTGAACTGCACGGCAAATAGTTGCACATATAGAGCATCACATTGTGAATACCTGAAATAAACAAGGCATAAGGCCATCTCTAGCCGATCCCCTAAAAGTTAATGGACTAAAACCCTTAGTGGAGTATATATATACTCCAGCAATTTTTGGCCGTTTCTAGTCGATCCCCTAAACTTAATGTTGTAAACTTCAATTTGATCAAGTTCAAAGCAGGTTCAACCGAAAGTAGCATGCATTCAAACATAAACATAGATAGTTTTGCATAACCGAACATAAAACATAAATTTAAACTAAACTAAACTACTTTCGGTCAAAGTGGAGGTCGAGCCAATCCTTCCTCGTCAGGTACGGTGTGCAGCGAGCCGGGTCCGGGCCGGTGCCGTTTACACTCCTCCACTCGTCGATGTCGATCTCCTCGTCCTTGTCGCCCACCTCGATGCCCTCCGTGCCGCCGTCCTTGTCGCCATCCTCGCCGCCTCCACAAGCTCCAGCAAAGATGATCTGCTCCGCCTCCACAAGCTCCGGGTGCTGCCGGCGGAGCTCTTGCATGTAGGCCTCGGCGGCGGCCTCGGCCTCGAGGCGCTCCCACGCCTCGTGGTCCTCCCGCGCCATAGTCGAGCTCACCACCCCTGGCTCCGGCGGCACGAGGTCGACCGAACGTGTGCCGAAGGAGAAATTGAGCCTAGCCACCGCGCCGTGGTAGCGGACCTGCCAGCGGTCGTACTCCATGGCCGCGAGCTTGGCCGTGTGGAAGCTACCGAGCCACCAGCGGGTGTGGGTCTCCCGATCCGTAATCTCGGCAACCCACGTCCCCCACCGCTGCTGCCGGACCCCGAGGTAGGACCTCGTCGGCGGTCAGTCCTAAGGGAAGACGGAGAAGTCCTTGAACCGGCGTAGGGGCACGGCGGCGGGCGGATCGGGCGACCAGCGACGGCGGATCGATAAAGATCCAGCGGAGGACGACGGGGACACCTCGGCGGCCACCTCGCCGGTGTCAGGTGAAGAGGCCGTGATAAACCTCATTTGGGCCATTGGCTCCTCGAGCTCCCCGGCACACAGGCAGAGGTTGAGGATGGAGGCGGCGGTGGCAATGGCGGCGACCTACCAATGGTTTCGAGCGAGGGAGGGTGGTGTGTGTTTGTGTGAGCGGAGGTTTTGGGGTGTGTGTGGGGTGTGTGGAGGGGGGCCAAGGTGGTGTTTGAGGAAATACCACGGCAACTAAAAATTTTACTAGGCGGGAGTAAAATTCCGGGCTACTGAAAATTTGGATCAAGGGCGAGCAGATATTTTTGAGATTGCGAGGGATGCAGAGGCGAGAGTAACAAGCGGGGCTACTGAAAATTTGAATCAAGGGCGAGCAGATATTTTTGAGATTGCGAGGGATGCAGAGGCAGGAGTAACAAGCCGGGGCTACTGAAAATTTGAATCAAGGGCGAGCAGATATATTTGAGATTGCGAGGGATGCAGAGGTGGGAGTAAAATTCGGGGGCTACTAAAAATTTGAATCAGGGGATTGAAGCAGAGCGGGAGTAACAGACATCGCACACGATCCACACATACTAATCGTGTGCTATCAAACATAAAAACCTTCTGGGCGGTAGATATTTTCGAGATTATGACGCAGTAGATATTTTCGAGAGCGGGAGGCAAGCCTCGTGGAGCCCAATCTACTGTGCTGATGTGAGTGACTACAGGGCCACAGACATGGCACATGGGTAGTCTGACCGAACCGTGTCTGTTGTGTCCTCAATCACAGACGGTTGTTGCATCCAACTCGTCTGCTGTTTCTAAATTGGCAAAAAGAATAACGCGGGAAAGGGTCAGAATATGAACACACTTGCATGTGGACCAAATATATGTATGAAAAGGGTGGTTTGGTGTTCTTATACCCAATGCACAACTTTGATGTGGCACCTGTCGCACAAAGCGCACAGTATTGCTAGTCAGCCACCCCCTACGAACCACACTTCGTGTCGGTGGTAAGGGAATCCTAGCTACGAATGCATGCCCCCAAATAGCTAGGTCTGAAATCTCACCCTACCGTAACATAAAACCTATAGGAGTCCATCATATATATGGTCAAACTTCCCCTTTCGCTTCTGGACAAAGGTGGACCGTGTGCCGATCCACAAATGTGTGCTTGTGGCGGGAGATGGGTGAGACCACATACGAACCACCTGCGGGTGGCCCTACTATATGTATGAAAAGGGAGTGGTGTGATATTTAACTACCATTCACAACTTTGATGTGGCACGTGTGCCTCACAAATTAACCGGACTTCCCCGACCCCATGAAGGTTGCAGGTAGTGCGAAGTAGCTCCCCCCCCCACACACACATCGGGGGGGAGGGCATCTCACTAAGACGTACTGTAACGCGGACCAAGCAGAATCCAACTTGGTCATATAACCTCTCTCGCTCGTTGTTGGTCAAAGTGATGGACGTATGATGACCCACAAGTATAGGGGATTTATCGTAGTCCTTTCGATAACTAAGAGTGTCAAACCCAACGAGGAGCAGAAGGAAATGACAAGCGGTTTTCAGCAAGGTATTCTCTGCAAGCACTGAAATTATCTGTAACCGATAGTTTTGTGATAAGATAATTCGTAACAGGTAACAAGTAACAAGTGTAACAAAGGTGCAACAAGGTGGCCCAATCCTTTTTGTAGCATAGGATAAGCCTGGACGAACTCTTATATAAAGCAAAGCGCTCCCGAGGACACATGGGAATTGTTGTCAAGTTAGTTTTGATCATGCTCATATGATTCGCGTTTGTTACTTTGATAATTTGATATGTGGGTGGACCGGTGCTTGGGTGCTGTCCTTACTTGGACAAACCTCCCACTTATGATTATCCCCTCTCGCAAGCATCCGCAACTATGAAAGAAGAATTAAGATAAATCTAACCATAGCATGAAACATGTGGATCCAAATCAGCCCCTTACGAAGCAACGCATAAACTAGGGTTTAAGCTTCTATCACTCTAGCAACCCATCATCTACTTATTACTTCCCAATGCCTTCCCCTAGGCCCAAATCATGGTGAAGTTTCATGTAGTCGACATTCACATAACACCACTAAAGGAAAGACAACATACATCTCATCAAAATATCGAACGAATACCAAATTCACATGATTACTTATAACAAGACTTCTCCCATGTCCTCAGGAACAAACATAACTACTCACAAACCAACTACCATCAACTACAAGGAGTAATCAACACTACTAGCAATCCACAGGTACCAATCTGAGGTTTTGGGACAAAGATCGGATACAAGAGATGAACTAGGGTTTGGAGAGGAGATGGTGGTGCTGAAAATGTTGATGGAGATTGACCCCCTCTCGATGAGAGGATCATGGGTGATGATGATGGCTTCGATTTCCCCCTCCCAGAGGGAAGTTTCCCCAGCAGAACAGCTCCGCCAGAGCCCTAGATTGCTTCTGCCCAGGTTCCGCCTCGAGACGGCGGAGCTTCGTCCTGAAATCTTCCTTATGATTTTTTTCAGGTCAAAAGCCACCATATAGCAGAAGATGGACACCAGAGACCTGCCAGGGGGCCCTCAAGCCCTAGGGGCGTGCCCAATGGGGTAGGGCGCGCCCCCCAGGCTTGTGGCCACCTGGTGGGTCCCCCTCTGGTATTTCTTTGCCCAATATTTTTTATATATTCCAAAATAATTCTTCGTAAATTTTCAGGACTTTTGGAGTTGTGCAGAATAGGTCTCTTAGATTTGCTCCTTTCCAGCCCAGAATTCCAGCTGCCGGCATTCTCCCTCTTTGTGTAAACCTTGTAAAATAAGAGAGAAAAGGCATAAGTATTGTACCATAATGTGTAATAACAGCCCATAATGCAATAAATATCAATATAAAAGCATGATGCAAAATGGACGTATCAACGTCCACACAGCCCCGCAAAATGGGCTAGCTTGTTGCCGATAACCTCGCGAGGGAGTACTGTCTGAAGACAAACCCACTTTGTGCATGTGGCCCAATTATGTATATGAAAGTGGTGTGTGTGGTGTTTGAATACCCAATGCGCAAATTTGATGTGGCACCATGCTTTGGAACCGTAAAATCCCCACACTGAGCGAGGGTTCACGACGTGCAGCATGCGCTCAAACTTAATTAGGCCTGGAATGATCGACCTACTATACGGTAACTCGAACCAAAGAAGAAGAATCCACCCTGGTAACCTTTCTCGTCGTCGGTTGAAATGATGGACGTCCACGCGGGCCCACGAATATATATAGGCTTGCCGCCCATAACCAAGCAAGTGAGAGTGTGTCCAAAGACAACCATTGCATGCATGTGTCCCAAACATATTTATGGAGGTGTGTGATGCATGCATATGTGTTGAATACCCAATGCACAACATTGATGTGGTGCATGCGTTGAAAATCGCAGAGGTCCCCACACAAAGCAAGAGGTTCATGATGTGTCGTGTGCTCGCCCCCCCCCCCTCGATCCAGCTGGATGGATTCATGTGTACACATGCGCTATTATATATGTAATCTCACATCATGACCTATATCGTGAGACAAGCAAAAAATTAATCCCCTCCTAAGTCAAATTAATTAACCTCTCTCGTTGTCGGTGAAAGTGATGGACCAAGCGGGCCGACAGATGGAAGCATCGCCGATAACCGCGTGAGTGAGTGCCAGAGGAGAACCAGCATCACTTGCATGTGTGCCAAAACATATATATGGAGAGGTGTGTGGTTGTGATGTTTTGAATACCTAATGCACAACTTTGATGTGGCATTTGCCTCAAAAACCGCAAAGTCCCCACACAGAGTGAGGTTCATGTGACACCTAGTATATGCTGGTCCCACCCCCCCCCCCCTTCGACACGTACTATACTCCTACCGTAGCATAGCCCTAAAAGAATTAATCCTCCTTGTTCGTCAAAAGTACCTCTCTCTCGTTGGGTCAAAGTGATGGATGATGACCTCGCGGGCCCACAGGAGCAAAGCATACGTTGCACGCGAGTGAGCATCCTATATAGGACTACGTACCACCGTCTGCATGTGGCCCAAAGAGGTGTTTGTGTGATGTTTGAATACGCAACGCACAACTTTGATGTGGCACCATATATATATACCTCAGAAACCAAAAAGTCCCCATAGAGAGCGAGTTTCATGATGCGTGGTATGTGCTATGCCCCCATTCGACGCGTGGTATATATATATACTTCTACTATATAGCACAAATCAAAAAAGAATCATTCCTTGATGGTCAAATTAACCTCTCTCTCGTTGGGTCAAAGTGATGGAGGACAACCTCGCGGGCCCACAGATGGAAGCGCCGCATGTGAGTGAGTTCCTATAGGGCAACCACCGCCTGCATGGTATTGCGTGATGTTTGAATACCAATGCACAACTTTGATGTGGCACCTGCCTCGGGAACCGGAAAGTCCCCACATGGAGCGAGGTTATGATGCATATAAAAAGAGTATACATGTTGCCCCCTCTTTGACATTACTACATACTCCTACCGTGCATATACATAACACAAACCAAAAAAGAACCATCCTTGTTGGTCAAATTAACTTCTCTCTCGCTGTACGTTCAACTGATCGACGACGACCTCGCGGGCCCATAGAGAGAGTCACACGCGAGTGAGTGTCATAGGAAAACCACCGCGTGCATGGGCCCGTGTGTTGTGTGATGTTCGAATACCCAATGCATAACTTTGATGTGGCACATGCTTCGCAAACCGGAAACGCACTACACCACGATGCGTAGCCCCCTCACTTCGATCCGATGGGAGGGACTCATGTGTACGCACGTGCCCAAACTTTGATATGGAATCTCACCATTATCCACACCGTAACACACATGCCAAGATGAATCCACCTTTGGTCAAATGCCTCTTGTTGTCGGTGGAAACTGAAAACCTTTGCGGGCTAACGAATGGGCACGTCGTTAATAACCGCACGAGGGAGTGTCCGAGAGGACCACCAATGCATGCATGTGGCCCGAACATGTATCTATGAAAGGGTTGTGTAATGCATTAAATAACCAATTCATGACTTTGATGTGGCATATATGACTCACAAAATGATCAATAATCCCACACGGAGGCTCACGACTCGTAGTGTACTGCCAGACCCCCCCCCCACCCACACACAGACACACACACATCCCGCGCCACCACCGCCACTCTAAGGCATGTCAAACTTTTTCTGCAGTGAACATCTGACCAAAGGAGTGTCGTGTTAAAATTTGAAAAAAAAACAGAGATCATTCGACCCGTTTTATACATTGATTGATTTCGTAGGGATTTAATGTCCAAAAATCAAATTTGAGCTACATGTGCACCAAAATGGATTGCAAAATCATATGTGTGTCCCTGGGTGCATGTTTCCCCGTGAAAGAAATTTCAAAACATTGAGAATATTGATTTTTAAAATTCAGTAAATCCAAAACTTAGTTGAAATTCATGAAACTTATCGTGGTGTCATATATGGACACCAGTAGACTGTGATATTGTATTTTTCGTCAAATTTGAGACAAGTTTTGATATAATCTTCTTACAAATGGGTGATTGTTAATAACTGGCAACCAATATCTCATACGGATTATTTATTCGGACCGTGTGCATTAGACCGTGCCATGCTTCGGTTAAGCAGTAAAGCGACAGAATGAATCATCAAAAAACAAAAAAAAAACATGCCGACACGTGCCCCATGTGCCGTGCGAGCAGGCATGAGTTGACGGGAGGCATGCGAGCAGTCTGCTGTGCAGGCAGACCGGGAGGCGTGCGTGCAGGTGTGTGAATTGACGAGAGGCGTTTCCGCTCCGCAGTGTCACCGGGAGGCATGCGAGTAGCTGTGTGAAATGATGGTAGGAATGCCAGAAGTCCGCCGCGCAGGCTCGCCAGGAGGCGAGACAGCCTTTGACCGCCGCCCGCCTCGCTCCCACTGGTCCATATTAATGGCGCGCCCGAGCCGCTGGCCATAATAGGCGGCCGCACCCCCGGTCCACAGTGGTCACCAACGTCTAGACTCTGGAGTGTATGAGGATGCCGCCGAAGCGCACCATCGGAGGGAGTGGCGACGCCGGGGCTGGTGAAGCACCCGCGCAACGCGTGAAGCTAGGCACAGAGGTTGCCGTCGCCGCTGACGAGGTCTCGCGCGGGCAGCAGCATGACCTTGACTTCGTCGGCGCCGTCGTGCCCCTCCCCCAAGCCGGAGCCGGAGGTCAACAACAACTCTGGTAACGACTGCGACTCCGACGGAAAACCGGTTAGTCATCTATATACCCATTTGTGCGGCAAACATATCATGTGTTTTCTCTGGTTACTCCCCCCCTCTCTAATTTTTTTGGAATACAAATCCTATGGTTATGTTCTCTCAGTCCATGAAATCAGAGTAATTAAGATCCATTAGATGCATGTAGTGTATTGATTGTTTGAATGGTATCCGTATAGGGTTAGTGATTAATTGTTTGTTCTGTACAAATAATTTTTGCTAATAATCCGACTAGGGTTAGCGTGCGTACTAATAATTCGTGGCCAAATTTTGAGAATTGATTTTGAATGTCCTACATATATTTTGTGCCTTTTTTTTCTTCCAGATCTTGAGAATTGGTTTTGAATTTCCTACATGTATGTTTCTGTCATTTTTTTCCAGATTGGTATGTACACAGATGAGGCTCCGGCCAGTGCCGCCACCGGTTGTAGATCTTGGACCTGGCAGTGTGGCCAGAAGCGGCCACGCCCCCTGGACCTAAGGAACCAGTAGAATCTCCGGCGGACCGCATCAGCGATCTCCCGGACGCCATCCTTGGGGAGATCATCTCCCTTCTCCCCACCAAGGATGGCTGCCGCACACAAGTCCTCGCATCTCGGTGGCGCACTCAGTGGCGTGCCGCGCGTCTTAATCTCGACTGTCATCAGCTATCTCTCGATGATGATTCTGAACTCCCCGGAGCCATCATCTCCTCCCACCAGGGCTCCGTTCAACGCATCTGCATCCCGGCATGCTACCTGCTGGACATACCCTACACGGTGGCCGCCTGGCTGACATCCCGTCAATTCGAAAAACTCCAGCAGCTTGAGTTCTACCATTACTACAGCGATAGGTTACCACCAATCGCTGCATCTGTGCCCTCACCACCGATGCCCATCTCATGGTTTTCCTCCTCTCTCCACACCGCCACCTTGACCCGGTGCCATCTAGCAGACAATCTAGTACAAATGCTTCGACTCCCACTGTTGAAAAAACTTGCGCTTGTGTTGGTTGATCTATCGGCGGCCTCACTTCACATCATCATCCACTCCAGCTGCCCTGCCCTGGAGCGTTTGGTGCTTGTTTCTGGAAATGGATTCCATATCCCTTGTCGTAAAATAAAGTCGCCTCACCTTGTAAGCATTGGAATTCGTTTTGAAGGACAGGAGCTCATCATCGAAGATGCCCCTTCACTTCAAAGGTTGCTTCGTGATTCTTGTTATAAACCTTCACAAATAACTGTGGTCTCCGCGCCTAAACTGGGGACCTTGGGTCGATTTCGTGATCTGTTTAAAGGTCACAAGATGGTGGTTGGCTCCACACTTATTCAGGTACTGTATATTATCCATGTACACTTTCGTAATCTATATTTTTCATTTGTGCGCATAAGTTAAATATCATCTTGGAGTACACTTTCGGTGCTAATATTATGTTATATGCTGAATGAAGAGCTTGTCCATGGATGGCCTATCAGGGGTGCTGGATTCTGTCAAGACCTTATATATTCATATAGGGTGTCTTGATCTGAACACCACTATTGGCTTGCTGCGATGCTTTCCATGTCTGGAGAATTTGTATATAGAGGTGATGATTTCACACACATTGAAAGCCCATATATAATGTACTAGAATTAACCGTTCAACTGTCGCTCCTTCGACATACTCTATTTTAGACATTAACTATTTTCAATCTTCATGTCTATTTAGGTAATAGGTTATCAAGAAAAGGGTCTAACCAATCAATGGCAGAGGAAGCACAAGGATTTTCACATATCTCATGACATTCATTTGAAGACAATAACGATGGAAGGATATGCATCCAACGCTGCAAACACTAGATTTGTCACATTGTTCATGTTGAATGCGAGGGAACTATTGTCCGTGAGGATTAAGTTTTTCGACAAGAAATTTCTCACGGATGGACATGTTGAACAACATAAAAAGAAGTTTCAGGTGGACCAAAGGGCTTCTGATCGTGCTCGGCTTCTATTTACAACAACTTGTCGTCATCATGGACTAGTAGATCTTTTGTACCGGGATCTTGATTTTATGGATCAGACCGATCCATTTGATTGTGACTGCCAAAAACTTTGGTTGAGTTAGATGTTATTGCCCTGTTCATTCTGGGTTTTGTCTAAACCTGATGAACAATTAATCCTCGTGCTTTTGGACCATTTGTAAGCTGGAGTTAGATATTGTTGCCCTTTTCAACTCGGTTTTGACCCATATTTTCTTTCATACTGGGCCAAAGGCTTGCCATTTCTTTAATTAAGACATAAATATTATGAGCAATCACAACATAGGGAAAGAACATCACTCTCGCCGGATCATTGCGATCATTGTTCATTACAGAACCCGCAAGTTCTTAGCGCCCGCAGCACCCACAAACTTATTTTCAGCTAGCACACCAAATGGGTTGTAATTCTTAATAAGAAAAGCTACATGGTAGTGACATATTTTGATTCTGACATTTGGGACCCACGAGGAAAAAGCCTATCCAAGGCAGTGTCGACTCGACAGTAAACATTGAGAAACCTGGTTTTAAAATTACTGTAAATCCAAAACTCGCCTAAAAATCATGAAACTTGGCATGGTATTATGACATGGCACCAACATGCTGTGGTAAAAAATTAGTCCAATTTGGGACAAGTTTTGGCATAAACTTCTTACAAACCGGAGCTTCTCTCAAAAAGGCTCATGGCTCCGAGAGGGAACTTGTCACCTATGTGTGCGAAACGACATACGCTGTCTCTTCCCGCCTTGATTTATTTTATAGAGGCAACATGCAACTATAGGAGTGTCGTCCTAAAAATATGAAATTATTCAGGTTTCGTTTTGCCTTTTTATACATTATTTGAGTTTTCTAGACATTTTGGAACATACTTTGGTGTGTGCAAAGGTCATGTGTGTTCTAGCCACCTATGTAATTGGATGTTCAATCTGTTTATGGAATCAAGTCCTTATAAGTTATAAGTACATATGTTGTTGTTCTGTGTGCAATGACATCACACATGGACCATACTAGGGAACCCGTCGGTGATGATTTCATCAATCGTTGACAATTGTATACCAGCAAGCGTTTGCCCACAATACACACGACTTATTAGCAGCAATCGTGTGTGTTATTATCGGTCTTCGCACACATTTCTGATTACGGACCTGTTTGCCGCTTATCACACACATCTTGTTAAGTTGAACCATTTCTGTTCTCTTGGCTGAACACAAATAGTTCATCGGAATGAACTGTATGCCCTCTCTCGCACACACCTTGATCTGGCTAACCGTTTCTGTTGTGTTGCCTAATCGAAAACAGTTCATCCGAGTGAACTGTATGCCGTATATCGCACACACCCTGATCTAGCTGACCGTTTCTATTGTCTTTGCTCATCACAAATAGTTCATGGGGGTGAACTATATGCTGTATATCACACACACCTTCATCTGGCTGCCCGTTTTCGTTGTTAAGCTCATCGCAAATAGTTCATTCGAGTGAATTGTATGCCCCGCATCGCACACGCAACTAAAATCTGAACTGTGTTTGATGTATCCGCCATCGCAAACATTTTGCATCTTTTTTAACGGTTTTTTACATCACCGTTTGCGATTAATGCATCGCACACAGTTTTGTCGAAGGGTCTCTGATTGTAGTGTCGCGTTAGCAGCATCCTGCAGTAGTGGACTCATCAATGATGATATGATTATCACAAGTGAAACCAGATAAGGTGGATGGATCTACTGAAGGGCCCTTTGCAGCAACCCATGTGGTTTTGGGATACTGCTTAGGCTTCCAGTAAGACCCATCAATGTTCATGTTCCTCTCGAAACCAACACCCTCTTTTCTAGGGTTTCGGTTCAAAATATGCTTCTTGAGGACATCACATAGAGTCTGATGCCCTTTGAGGCTTTTGTACATGCCTGTTTCAAGCAATGTCTTCAACTTGGCATTCTCATCAGCAATAGTAGTGGTATCCTCAGAAGAGGGGTTAGTCACCACATCAGCAGTTGAAGATATTGCAACTTCAGAAGCATTTGAACATTCAGTAGTAGAGATAGCATTATCACGGTCAAGACATTTTAAGCAAGGTGGCACAAACTCTTCCTGAGCGGAACTGATTTGTTGAGCGAGTAGTGAATCATTTTCCTTTTGAAGATCTTCATGAGACGCTCTCAGTTTCTCTAGATCTTGCTTCCTTTGAATATAATCATAGGAAAGCTTCTCATGATCAGTTGAGAGGGTTTCATGATGACTTGCAAGATCCTCATACTTAACTCAAAGATTTTTTATGTCTTTGATTAAGGACTGAGTTCGATTCATTTCCTCGTCCAACAGGTCATCGCTTTTGTCTAACAGTTTTTGAATCTTTTCCATAGCAGTTTGTTGCTCAGTTGCAATTTTAGCAAGTGATTTATAGCTGGGTTTTGATTCACATTCAGAGTTATCTTCACTAGAGGTATGAAAGTAGGCATCGCGTGAGTTTACCTTAGCACCTCTTGCCATGAAGCAGTAGGTAGGAGCAGAGTCGTCATCATCATTGGCTTCAGCGTTGGCGACGCGACCATTGTCTTCAGTGTTGAAGATTGACTTGGCGACGAATGCCGAAGTTAGAGCCAAACTTGCAACTCCTGAATCATACTCCTCTTCCGACTCCACCTCCGCCTCCTCAGAAGCAGACTCCTCCTCTGAATCTATTTTCTTGCCGTTGAAAGCACGAGCCTTGCCAGATGAGCTCTTCTTGTGAGATGAAGACTTTGAAGGAGACATTGAAGATTTCTTCTTCTTCTTCTTCTTATCGTCAGAGTCATATTCCTTGCTTTTCTTCTTTTTCTTGGCTTCCTTTTCCCATTGAGGACATTCAAATATGTAGTGACCTGTCTTCTTGCATTTGTGGCAGGTTCTCTTCTTGTAGTCATGAGTGGAAGCCTCAGCATTCTTGGAGCTGGATTTTGAAGACTTTCCAAAGCAATTCTTCTTGGAGAACTTTTGGAATTTTCTCACAAGCATTGCTAGCTCTTTGCCTAAGTCTTCAGGATCATCAAAATTGCAGTAAGAGTCTTCAGAAGAGGTAACAACCTTTGCCTTCAAAGCACGGGATCGGTCATAATTTGGACCATAGATATCTCTCTTCTCAGATAGCTGGAACTCATGTGTGTTGAACCTCTCAAGTATATCAGATGGGTCAAGATCCTTGAAGTCAGGGCGTTCTTGGATCATCAGTGATATGGTGTCAAATGAGCTGTCAAGTGATCTCAATAGCTTCTTCACGACTTCATGCTTAGTGATCTCAGTGGCGCCAAGAGCACAAAGCTCATTGGTGATATCAATAAGACGGTCGAAGGTGAGCTGGACATTCTCATTGTCAAGCCTTTTGAAGCGGTTGAAGAGATTGCGTAGCACATTGATTCTTGAGTCTCTCTGAGTAGAGACGACTTCGTTGACCTTGGACAGCCAGTCCCAGACTAACTTCACAGACTTCAGAGCACTCACACGGCCATACTGCCCTTTGGTCAGATGACCACAGATGATGTTCTTGGCAGTTGAGTATAGTTGCGCAAACCTCTTGACATCAGCAACAGTGACACCTTCACCGACCTTGGAAATGCCAGTCTTGACGACATACCAAAGGTCATTGTCAATGGCTTCAAGATACATTCGCATCATATTCATCCAGTAGGGGTAATCAGTGCCATCGAAGATGGGACACGCAACGGAGACCTTGATTATCCGAGAAGTCTACATAGCTAAAACTCCAGGCGGTTAAACCGAATCACACAGAACAAGGGAGCACCTAGCTCTGATACCAATTGAAAGTGCTAGTTATCGACTAGAGGGGGTGAATAGGTGATTTCTATGAAAGTCTTCAAGACAGGTAGTGTCTTCGAAGACAGACAACCAAATAACACCTACATAGTATGCAGCGAAAGATAAACTACACTAGCCATGCCAGAGTCAAGGAAATAGTAAGAGTAAGCACGAAGACAATTAGCAGCTAGGTGAACCAGATCAAAAAAGGAAGATAGTATGAAGCCAAATATGCAATCAGAGAGAATGTCTTCACACAGTGAAGTCAATCAGAGCAGGCAAGCAATGACTTCATGAAGCTAAACTGTAAGTGAAGGGGTGAAGTGATAGAACCAGTTGCTTGACGAAGACAAGGATTTGGTAGACCAGTTCCAGTTGCTGTGACAACTGTACGTTTGGTTAGGGAGGCTGAGATTGAACTCAGAAGACCACGTCTTCACCTTATTCCCCTTGAGCTAAGGTCACTTAGTCCTCGCCCAATCACTCAGGTAAGTCTTCAAGGTAGACTTCCAAACCTTCACAGACTTCGTTCATCGGTGATCCACAATGACTCTTGGATCCTCAGAATGCGACGCCTAATCGACTGACAGATTACAGATTTCAAGTGTAATAAGCCTTCAGATCACGCGAACAGAAAGACTTCAGTGATTCCAAACACTCTTGGGCTCTGGGTGTTTTGGGTTTTCTCCTCGCAAGGATTCTCTCTCAAAAGCTTTGGAGGTGGGTTGCTCTCAAACGACAAAAGCCGTGCAGTAACTCTGAGCAACCACCAATTTATGGTGGAGGGGGTGGCTATTTATAGCCAGGGGCAACCCGACATGCTTTGTCTGAAATGACCCTGGGTCATTAAGGAACCGACACATGTCCAACGGTCGGATTTCAAACACACGCGGCAGCTTGACTTGGGTTACAAGCAAAGCTGACTTATCCTACTCAGGATAAGATTTTCTCTTATCGTCTTCACTCGAAGACATAGGATTTAGGTTGAGCATCATGTCAGTTTTCTGACTTTGTTTACTTGAACCCCACTTGACAGTTCGGTGGTTCCTATGACTCAAGAAAGAAGAAAATGAAACTACGAAAGAAACCATGTCTTCACACTCCATTGTCTTCAAGCGAATGTCTTCACACATCATTATCTTCGACGCGAATGTCTTCGCGAACCGCCAATGTCTTCATACATCTTTAGGGGTCATCTTCGATGGGTAAATCGAATCAATAGGGACTTCTACCTGTGTTCTCCTGTGAATCTCACAAACGCATTAGTCCCTCAACCATGTTTGTCGTCAATACTCCAAAACCAACTAGGGGTGGCATTAGATGCACTTACAGTATCTGTGGTGGGAACTCAGGCAACAACGCAGAGAGGAGCAGGTTCAAATTCCGGAGAGGTCAGCGATGGCCATCATAACTCTCGTTGCAAACATCATGGTGGCCTCGAGATCACATCCCAAGGCACAAAAAGAACATTGGATACCACCTCTAAAGGAGTTCATCTAGGTGAGTGTGGATCCCCTTTTGACGAGTATAATTTTTTGAATTTTTTTGACGAGTATAATTATAATGGTACAACATGTAATTCTTATTAGAGACACTAAGGAAAGGTTTATAGACGCAAAGAACTTTCAAATACATGTTGTATATAAAGTTCTCTCCGCTGAAACTCTAGCACCGAAGGAAGGAATTTTTGCTAGCCGAGTCATTGGGCAGCAATCGTCTGGTTATCTGTTCTAGAATAATATGGAAGTTGTAAATACAATGAATGATGAGGTCCATGTAACGGTAGTTTTCAGTGGCTGTTATTCACTATCCAGAGAGTTTACTAAGGTAACTTATGTTTATGAGTTTGGCGAAGTTAATATAGTTGCATATGAGTTGGTGATCTTGGCTTAAGTATCAACACCCTTGTACTTGGTTAGATGATCCTCCCCACTATGGTACCTCTTTTATTGCATGGTGTAACGCTCATTTCTAACGAATAAAGAGGTGCTTTGAGTGTCAAAAAAAAGTTGAGCTTGCCATGACTATATGTGTGTCCCTCGTGTCATTAGTTGATCCAGCCTTACAAGAAAAAATATATGTGATTGCAACAAAACCTACGTACCTGGATGATGATGATGTGTGTGTGTGTGGGGGGGGGGGGTGATGATGGAAGCACGCCTTCGGCTCGCTTTAGTGCTTGTAGTCGTCGCTAGGTGGTCTACAGATCTGAATGTAATTCTTACCTCTAGCGTTCTTTGTACCGCCTTGACAGTTGATGAATGGATCAAAAGTTTTTCCTGAAAAAAAGGTAGACACTAGTACTTTGCAGATAAGTGTAAGCAATTTCCAGTTGTAACATTGTCGAAGGAGTTTTCATTTTAACAGAGAAGTTGAAGTTTCGTTTTAACAAATAAGTTGAAGCATTTTGTGTTTATAGAGAAGATGAAGCAGTTGTAGTGTGGACAAAACTTGAAGTAGTAGGAGCACCACCGGCAGTAATGGCCTCATACATCATGCCACCCAATTCCCACACAGCCGGCCGGCTACAAATGGAAGCCGCCGCCGCCGCGATGAACCCTAACTCCTAGACGTCGGAGCCACTAAAAAAACCGATCTAGATTTGCCGTTGTGGCCTCAAATGGCCGATCCACACAGCCACCACCGTCAGAGCAATGGTCCACCGCCGCCCCACGTACTACGCGAAGCTCACCCCCGCCCGCCAGGCCCAAATCGTGGCGGAGGTAGCTGCGGTGGTCCAAGCGTGCACGGCGGCCTCTGACTCGAGCTCCTCTCCGGAGTCCGAATCGGAGGAGAGGTCGAGTTAACGTTATTGTCGCTGCCACAGAGGACACAAGTTGTCAAATATTGTATCAAAAAGTTGTATTCCACAAACTGATTGCCTTTTCGCTTCTTGATGGTTGTTTATCTTTTTCAGAGCACGCGGGAGAATAACAATTGTGTCTTCTTCAGATCAGGGCATGAAAAAAGGGGAGCAGCTAACGTGTGCCTCGACCACATTTCATTTGTGAAAGCTCATGCGTTAGGCCAACTCCAGCGCACGACCCCATCCTGTCGGGGTGCGTCCGTTTGAGGCAAAACGGACATATCATACGGCTCAGCGCGGAGGCGCAAACGGGCTTTTGTCCGTTTTATGTCCGCTTTTGACCCATCCCTGGCCCAAGTTTGGGCCGCCTTTGAGGTGAAACGGACAGCGCGCGGACGGCCGGGCCGCGCCCGCTTGTCCTCCTCTGGCCCGCCCGTCGATGGCACATGCCTCCCTTTTTCTATCCCCCCTCTCTCCACCGAGCACTCCAGCCACACCCCCGCCACTCTCGTCCCTCGCCGCCGTCGCCGCCGTCGCCGCTGCCATTGCTGCTGTGCAGCTTGGCCGCGCGCTCGGCCCAACTCTTGTCGCAGCCCCCGTTCCCTTAACGACCCGAGCTACCCAACCACGACCACCTGATTTGCGCTCCCGGCGGTCGGATTTGGAGCTCGCCCGGCTGCGGGAGACCGCGCCGTGCCATGGACTGGTCGGGCACCGGGCCGGGAGGCCTTGGCAAGGCCGCAATGCCGCATGCAGGTACTGACTCCTCCTCTAGCCGCTCGGATCTACACCGTCGGCAGTTCGCCGGCAGATACACGAACGGCCATCGACCGGGCTCGTTGCTGGCCCAAAAGCTCGTCGGCGCACCGTTGCCACTCATTAAGTGCGACCACAGCCCAAAGAAGGTCTTGCGCTGCGTGTCTACAACGCCAGAACATCCCGGATGGGTGTTCATCAAGTGCTCAACCGATGGGGTATGTGCTACTTAGCTTCGGTTGTGCTCTCAGATTTGACTAGTTGTGCTAACTTAATTTTTTATTGTGTAGAATGGATGCAACTTTTGGTATTGGAAAGAAGAGTACATCGATATATTGATAGAGCGCAATTTAGTAGATGTTCGTGCACTTTTAGCAAGAATAGAGGCTAGAGATGAGACTAGTGCACTTGTTGCAAGAATAGAAGCTAGACATGAGACTAGATGCGAGGAAGAAAAATCTACTTCTTTAGACTCGAAGAAGAAAGAAGCACGCAAGATCGAGCCTCCGCAGATCAACAATGAATGCATCGAGAAGGTACTAATCCAACTTACGGGAGCAGTTATGGAAGTTGGTTATCTTCTAAAATGTCTTCTTGTGGTTGTTGTGTTCTTTGGTCTTGCTATTCTAGTCAAAATTTGGTGATGTGCTTCCATGTATCAAAAATCAATGATGAAAATAAAAAGATATGTGCTTGAAAAGAAAAATGTATGCGGACGGGATGCGGCCGAAATGCAGCCGTGCGTTGGGCGCACGGCCGGCGTATCCCAGAAAATGCCCGGACACGACCCCATTGCCCTACCCAAACGGACAGAATCCGGACAAAACGGACGTCCGTTTGGGGTCATGCGCTGGAGTTGGCCTTAGTGTCCTGTTCCTCGATCAACTGGCGTGTTGATTCCCATCTAGTACTAGTAGCTACTCTAGATTCAAAGGCGTGTCATACATCGTGCCACCCAATTCCCACACAGCCGGCCGGCTACAAATGGAAGCCGCCACCGCGACGAATCCTAACTCCTAGACGTCGGAGCCACTGAAAAAACCAGTCTAGGTTTGCCGTTGCGGCCTCAAATGGCCGATCCACACAGCCACCGCCGTCAGATCAATGGTCCACCGCCGCCCACGTACTACGTGAAGCTCACCCCCGCCCCCCAGGCCCAAATCGTGGCAGAGGTAGCTGCGGTGGTCCAAGCGTGCACGGCGGCCTCTGACTCGAGCTCCTCTCCGGAGTCCGAATCGGAGGAGAGGCCGAGTTAACGCTATTGTCGCTGCCACAGAGGACACAAGTTGTCAAATATTGTATCAGAAAGTTGTATTCCACAAACTGATTGCCTTTTCGCTTCTTGATGGTTGTTTATCTTTTTCAGAGCACGCGGGAGAATAACAATTGTGTCTTCTTCAGATCAGGGCAGGAAAAAAGGGGAGCAGCTAACGTGTGCCTCGATCACATTTCAATTGTGAAAGCTCATGCGTTAGTGTCATGTTCCTCAATCAACTGGCGTGTTGATTCCCATCTACTACTAGTAGCTACTACTAGATTCAAAGGCACACCAATGATTGCCTGGGGCAGAACAGAATCATGGCGCTTCATTACTCTCTGGCCGCTATTTTTTTTTTTTTGCGGATCCACGTGTGTGCTCGCAATTGAAGCTCCTAAAACATGCACTAGCACGCACGCAACCACCAGTCGTGATTGTGCTCCATCAGGTTCAACGTTTTTTTTCCAACTCAAAAACAGAAAAAGGTTCAGTGTTTTTTCTTTTATCTGCGAGATTCAGGTCCAAAGTGAATGAACTAACCAAATGAAGTAACCTGTCCCGCACCACAGATTTGATCCCGACAGGAGGTGTACGTATGATACACGAGCGGCGGGGCCGCTTGTCCATATGCTCGTATGCGCGATTGCCGGTCACCGCATCCATTCATCCTGAGGTCATTTGCAGAAAAAACAGTAATATTGTGTCCGAGATCGACGCGCTGGCCGGCGGTGGCCATCCGTGGATCCGTGCGTCGACATCCGTATCACAATCGCGGCCGGCCACACCCACTGACTACTCGATCAACGGGGTCATCGGCAGGCCACACCCACCTCACTCGGGCGGAGTCCAGTGATACGGTCGCCGCGGCTGTACGTGACCGGCAGGGGCCGGATACCGCGTTGTCTCCGTCTCGTGCGGCACCCCCACCGTCGCCCGGCGTCGTCAGGTGGCATCGCCGCACGCGTTGACCAGTGGTTGTGGGCGTGGGTGGGTTGCTTCCTCTTCCTGGATCACCGGCGCCGCGCGCGCGGGGAAGCGTTCGCGTTTCTGCACGCGTTTGCGGCGAAGACGACGCCGGGTCCGGGGACTATGGAACCGGAAAAGGGAGGGCGCGTGTAGCCTGGTGCGTGTCGTCGATCGTGGATGGCATGACGTTTTTCCTTTTCTCCCCGTTAAAACTGTGGCTACCTAGCTAGCTAGCTCGCGGACCGGTGGACGCCTTGACGGGGAGGAAACTGGATCATGTGCATGGCTAGATTTGGAGAACGTACGGGTTGACGGCGCCGGCGCCCACGTCGACGGGAGCGACGCTTCGGTGGGCGTCCATGGGCGCGGCGTGGCACCGGCTGCGGCCTGCGGGACACCGCGGTGACACGCGTGCGCGCTCTGGACGGTGCAGTTTTCGGGTCTGCACTGGATCACGTGCATTTCTGCTTGGCTTGATCGCTGCAGTTCACGCTCCGGCTCGGCCGATCCGATCACATGCATGCGCGCGTCCGTGGCCATGCAATGCGTATAACCAAGAGGACCTTTCTACGGCGAGTACGTGTTATCTCAGACGGCCCATCACGCGTCGGAACTCGTGGATAAGATCTTCTAAGAAAGGGCAGCACGTGGCGCTCATGGTGCGCGCCTGCCACATGCAGATGCAGGGCCCAAACACAGGAATCTTCAAGCAGACAAGCACTACTATCAAAAAGTCAAAGGGTGTGACTATATCTCATCTACGTTCATTCCCTTCCTTCCGTTTCTAACTTTGTTCCCCGGGCCTGTTTGTTTGTCACGGGCTTGTTTGTTTTGGTTGATATTAGTCCAGCCCAGCACAACGCGTCGCCGGTGCACTATAGGCTTGCTCCTGCGACCTGCCAAGACCACTCTCCTGCTGCTACTAGTAGAATTACTACATGACAGTTTTTTTTTTTTGGGGGGGATACTACACCACAACTTTTCCTAAGAAAACTACTACACGACAGTTAGCGTACCTCCTCTTCTTACACACACGTGAAAACTTGCTAAAGAAAAGCAAAGAATGGCCCAAAGCACATGGACAGAAACCATATGCAAAATGGCCAGGGCACGTGCAGATCGAGAAAGACATATAGGACCAGCCTAAAAAAGCTAAAACACAAATCTTAAAGCCGTAACTAATTCCCTTTAAAAAATTGTTCAAGCATTTCAAAATTATGTTTGTGAAATTTTAAAAATTATTTACGCAATATTAAAAAAGGTTGGTCCAAGTTACGAATTGAGGTAGACTTGCAACTAGGCAACTGAGACAAAAAAACATTGGGCCTAGTAGCATCAGTATTTAAATTTTCTGGGCATTTTTCCAAACAGTGAATAAAATGTGAAGTTCCGGAACATTTTTTCAATTTGTAAACAAAACTTGAAAATGAGTACATCTGTTGAAATTCTGAAAAACAAAATTGAGGTGAATATTTTTTTAATCGATGAACATAATTTTTAAAAATACGAATGTTTAAAAAAAATCTCAAACATTTTTTTAAAAGCACGAATATTTTTTGAATCAGTGAACAAACTAGCGTTATATACAAAAGGATATGACTCAAAAGGGTCTGTCTCATTTGTATACAACTATGTCATTTCAAAAAAGTTGAGGGACTGACTAAATGGGTTGGGAACTAAATTTCGTATAACTGTGCTTTTTTCACTAAAAAAAACACGTGAAAACTTGGGTCCCTCTGATTCGATTGCATACCTTTAAAAAAAATCAAAAAATTGGTTGAAGATATGCTTGCAACTGGGACATTTGAAAAAATAGTTTGGGCCCAAGAAATAAAATCCAAAAAGTATTGGGCGGATAAAAATGGAAAAAAAGAAAGAAAAAGTGGACTAGTAACTGCCAGGGTCGGGACTCACATTTTATGTATTGAAAGATGGAACTGTACCCGAGATAAAAATTGGTCGCTCACCCTGGTTGCAGGTTGATGTGAACTTGTAATTGCGATAAAAAAAACCTGGAGCACAATTGCACGTCGGTGGTTGACTTGCAATTGGGGCGAAGAATAAAAAAGGAAGACCTATTCGCAAAAATGAGGGTGGTCTTGTAACTAAGGCAACAAATAAAAAAGGTGAAAAAGCCCCGATTGCAAGTAGAGTGTGGGCTTGCAACTAGGAGTGGACAACAAAAAAGGATCGATGCTAGTGGTAAGACGAGAGTGTACTTGAAAAATTGAGGTGGCAAAAAAACTTCGAGTCCGGTTGCAAGTTGATAGTGGACTTACAACTGGGATAAAAAAAAACAACATGCTCGGTTGGGAGTCGAGCCTGGACTTGCAACTTGGACAACTACACATAACTATGAAACCAGTTGCGATTTGATGGTGGACTTGCAACTCCAACAATTATGAGCCTAATTGCGAGTCCAGGATTGACTTGTAACTAGGATGAAAAACAAACTATAGTCTCAATTGTGAGTGGAGGATGGACATGCAATTGGGATAACAAAGAAACTATGATACAATTTGCGAGTCAATTATGGACTTGCAACTGGGAGTCTGGGACAATAACAAACTACAAGTCCCAGTTGTGAGTTGAGAGTGGACTTACAACTGGGATGAGAAACAAAACACATGCCCCAGTTGCGAGTCGAGGGTAGACTTGCAATTGGTACAACGAGCAGCCCAATTGCGAGTAGAGGGTGGAATAGTAACTTGGACAACTATGAAACTACTAGCCTAGTTGCGATTCGATTGTGGACTTGTAACTGGAGTGAATACAAAATACACCCCCCCCTGAGTTGCGAGTTGAGGGTGGACTTGCAACTAGGGCAACTAAAAAATTACATCCCCGAGTTACGAGTACATGGTTAACTTGCAACTGGGGCGATTACAAAAACTACATCCCTCGAGTTGCAAGTCGGGGGTGGACTTGCAACTGGGGCGATTACAAAAACTACATCCCTCGAGTTGCAAGTCGGGGGTGGACTTGCAACTGGGCCGACAGAAAACCATAGTTGCAGGTCGAGGGTCAAATTGCAATTACCATGAAACAAGAAAAAAAACACCCCCCGAGTTGTGAGTCGAGGGTGGACTTGCAAGTAGGGCAACTACAAAAACTACATCTACGAGTTGCGAGCACATGGTTGACTTGCAACTGGGGCGATTACAAACAACATTCCCTCGAGTTACGAGTCGATTGTGGACTTGCAACTGGGCCGACAGAAACCCCTAGTTGCAGGTCGAGGGTCTAATTGCAACTACCATGAAATAAGAACAAAAAAAACAACACCCCCGGATTTGCGAGTCGAGGGTGGACTTACAACTAGGGCAACTACAAAACTACATCCCCGAGTTGCGAGTACATGGTTGACTTGCAACTGGGGCGATTATAAAAAATACATGCCTCGAGTTGCAAGTCGAGTGTGGACTTGCAACTGGGCCGACAGAAACCCCTAGTTGCAGGTCGAGGGTCTAATTGCAACTACCATGAGACAAGAACAAAAAAACAACCCCCTTCTCCCGAGTTGCGAGTTGAGGGTGGACTTGCATCTAGGACAACTACAAAACTACATCCCCAAGTGGTGAGCACATGGTTGACTTGCAACTGGGGCAGTTACAAACTACATCCCTCGAGTTGCAAGTCGGGGGTGGACTTGCAATTGGAGTGATACAAACTACATCCCTCCTCCCCGAGTTGCGAGTCGAGGGTGGACTTGCAATTAGGGCAACTACAAAACTACATCCCCGAGTTGCGAGTACATGGTTAATGTGCAACTAGGGCGATTTCAAAAACTACATCCCTCGAGTTGCAAGTCGGGGTGGACTTGCAACTGGGACGACATAAAACCCTAGTTGCAGGTTGAGGGTCAAATTGTAACTAAAATGAAACAAGAAAAAAACACCCCCTCCCCCGAGTTGCGAGTGCACTTGCAACTAGGGCAACTACAAAAACTACATCCCAGAGTTGCGAGCACATGGTTGACTTGTAACTAGGGTGATTACAGACTATATTCCCTCGAGTTGCGAGTCAATTGTGGACTTGCAACTGGGACGACATAAAAAAACCTAGGTGCAGTCGGAGGGTTCAAATGTAACTACCAATGAAACAAGAAAAAAACCACCCCCCCCCCCCCGGTGCGAGTTGAGGGTTTTTGCACTTGCCAACAGGGCACTACAAAAACTTACATCCAAGAGTTGCGAGAACATGGTTGACTTTGTAACAGGGGCGATTACAACTATATTCCCCGGAGTTGCGCAGTCAATTGTTGGACTTGCAACTGGGCCGACAGAAACCCCTAGTTTCAGGTTGAGGGTCTAATTGCAATTACCATGAAACAACAACCAAAAAAACACCCCCGAGTTGCGAGTCAAAGGTGGACTTGCAACACGGGCAACTACAAAACTACAACCCGGAGTTGCGAGTCGGGGGTGGACTTGCAACTGGGCTGACAGAAAACCTTAATTGCAGGTCGAGGGTCAAATTGCAACTACCATGAAACAAGGAAAAAAATAACACCCCATGAGTTGCGAGTCGAGGATGGACTTGCAACTAGGGCAACTACAAAAACTATATCCCCGAGTTGCGAGCACATGGTTGACTTGCAACTAGGGCGATTACAAACTACAGTCCCTCGAGTTGCGAGTCGATTGTGGACATGCAACTAGGTCGACAGAAACCCCTAGTTGCGGGTCGAGTGTCTAATTGCAACTACATGAAACAAGAACACAAAAACAACACCCCCCCCTGAGTTGCGAGTCGAATGTGCACTTGCAACTAGGGCAACTACAAAACTACATCCTCCGAGTTGCGAGTACATGGTTGACTTGCAACTGGGGCGATTACAAAAACAACATGCCTTGAGTTGCAAGTCGGGGATGGACTTGGAACTGGGGTGAAAACAAAAACAACACCCCTCGAGTTGTGAGTCGAGGGTGGACTTGTAACTAGGGCAACTACAAAACTACATCCCCGACTTGCGAGCACATAGTTGACTTGCAACTAGGGCGATTACAAAAACTACATGGGTCAAGTTGCAAGTCGGGGGTGGACTTGCAGCTGGGGGTGAAAACAAAACAACACCCACCCTCCCCCGAGTTGCAAGTCGATGGTGGACTTGTAACTGGGCCGACATAAACCCCTAGTTGCAGGTCGAGGGTCTAATTGCAACTACCATGAAACAAGAACAAAAAACAACACCCCTCGAGTTGCAAGTCGAGAGTGGACCTGCAACTAGGGCAACTACAAAAGTATATCCCCAAGTTGCAAGCACATGGTTGACCTGCAACTGGGACGATTACAAACTACAATCCCCATTGATCGATGGAACAACATCAATCTAGCAGTGGATAAATAAAGTCTCACACTAAAAAATCATCCCCCCCCCCACTACAAAAAGGGCGAAATCCCCACCTCCCTAACTCTATACACTAAACAATGACACGCTGAACCAATCTTGACCTACTTCGAAATCTCCACCTCCCAACATAGAGGAACAAAGCCCCTCACCCCTCACCTAGAAAAGATGAACGGAAACACAAACAAAAAGGGCGCGCTGCTAAAAAACCTAAAAAATCCATGGACACACAAACAAAAAAGAAAAGAAGCATGTGTCATAGAATCTGTGAGGAACCATATACACAATAGGACGCATTGATGCATAAACCCTAGATCGATGAACAGACAAATGAAATATGAAAAAAAAAACAATCTCCAGATCTGTGAGCAAACCGCATACACACAAAAGAAGAGAGGGGAGAAGAGACAACATGCAACTCACTCAGATGTGTCTGCCTGTCCTTCACGCTCTCCAGAAGTCGCCGCCGCCTCGATAAGCAACTGCCGAAGAGGAAAAACGGGGAACGGGCGAAATGAATGCTTCAGGAAAGAGAAGGAGATTAAGGGGAAGGGGAAAACTGAATCGCCGCCCTCTCAACTTCAAAACCAACGACAAGGCCCGCTATGCAATCCAACAAACAACACAGCGCCACGGACCGCTATGCAACCCACTAAGACAAACGGGTTGCGAGACAACAAAAGAAAACAACGACGCAAGCGAACGCACGAAGCGGGTGCAGAAAAAAGTGTGTGCGCGAATCTTAAAGACAGGACAACATCCAATGGCTCTGGATTTAGATGTGAGATAGCTATTTCACATCTATATGTGAAATAGCAAATCGGTTTGAAAAAATGTTCATGAATTTGTAAAAAAACACAATTTTTTAAAAAAGGGTACAATTTTTGAAATCATGAATTTTAAAAAGTGTTTGCGCACTTCGAAAAGTATTCATGTATGAAAAATATCATGAATTAAAATGAAAAAGGAGAAGAACAACGAAAAAGGGAAAAGGCAAATAGCAAAAAAATTAAAAAAAAAGAACAAACAAATACAAAATTCTCCCTGAAAATTAGAGAAAAAAAATGATAGTCAAACCGTTTAAGACAAAAAAAGCAAAATAAAACAACTTGTCAACGTCTTGAAAAAACACAAAACGCTCAATCCAAATGAATAGACCACGGAAGTTGCGTCCTGAATAGTTGGCGTCCCCACTACTACCTCTAAGCACACAAACTGTTTAGAACAAAAAAGAAAAAAGAAAATAGAAACTGATACGCAGTTGAATAGAGTACGGAAGCCCAAACAGCCCATACAAAACAAGCAGCGGGAGGTTCGCTTCTACAACGCAACAACGTACGAGGGCAGAAAAACAACTCACGAACCTTAATGTGTTATATATCTGACGGCCAGGAAATTAGATGTGAGATAACTATTTCACATCTAGATATGAAATAGCAAACCTGAAAGTCAAAAGTCAAAACACACACATACACGCAGGAAAGAGCGGCGGGTGAAAATCGCGAAAGGGAAGGTAAAGATTGGCGATCGGCCGGCCGGTCGAGCAAATCCATCGGTCACCCCCTCGGGTTGCCATGTGCGCCCTTGGTGGTAGGCGGTCATGCCGCAACCGCCGAGTCGAGGTGATATGAGCGACATGTGTCGAATGGACGGGGCGCACGGCATGCTGCAACCAGTGCGGGCAAGTGCTGCGACAGACAGTGTGGAAAGCTACGACGGGTTCAAGACGATGCTGCAAACCATTTGTGCGCGTGTGTTAACCGCCGCCGACCGCGCTGCACCCAGGTGCTACAAGCTGGGGCGGAACGTCAATGCGCAAAGCGGTGTTGCGACGGCCACGGGCAAACGAGCCAGCGGTGTAGCGAGGCGGGGGGGGGGGGGGGGGGGGGAGGGGGCAAGCTGATGACGCGGTGTGTATGAAGAGAAGAACTTCAATAGAGAGAAGGGTGAATGAGCAGAGCGAAGCGGGTGCCCTTTGATCTAACGGCTCTGCGCGCCAGTCGTACGACTGGTTAGGCGATCAACCGAAGGACCGTGTTGGTCAACTATTCAGTGTCAACATGGGAGAGAATTTTTTTGAGGGGCAGGATTTGGTCGACATGGAGAATGACGACGCCTAGCCTCGCAGTCCCTAGTCCCCGCATACGTCGATCGATATCGACCAAACTCTACCCTCCCGCAACGCACACATTGTATTGGGCCGGCCCAGTTCGACTGTTTTCTGTTTGCTTTCCACTATTTTTATGTATTTTTCTTTCAAAATTTTCTTCCCTTTTCATTTTCGTTTTTTATTTTATTTTTACATTTTTTCTTTTCTTTTTCCCTTTTCTTTTCTATTTCACAATTTGTTTAAAAAATTGACAAACATTTTTTCAAATCATGCATAATTTTTGAATTTGCGAAAATAACCACAAATCACCTTTTCTCAAATTCTCGGATATTTTTAAAGATTTTGAAACACTTTTTGGAATTCGGAACATTTTCTAAATTCATGAACATTTTTTAAAATCGTGAAAATATTTCCAATCTGTGAACTTCATTTGAATTACAGAACAATTTTGATTTTTTTTCTATTTGTGTTCGGAAATCCAGGGAGATTTTTTAATACATGAACATATTTTAAAATTTTGTGTTTTTAGATTTGAGAACATTTTTGAACATTGGGAACATTGTTTCAAATTCATCAACAATTTTTGAAATTCTGGAACACCTTTTCAAATTCATGAACAGTTTTTCAAATGCATGAACATTCTTTAAAAGTTGTGAATATTTTCTAAATCGATAACATTTTTAAAATTTCTGAAAAATTGAAATCCATGAGCGTTTTTCAAATTCATGATTTATGAACATGTTCTTGAAATTGTGCACATTTTTAAAATTTGAATTTTCAAGTTTCTATTTTTTTATTTTCAGAAAAGTTTCGAATTTGGTATTCATGAGCATTTTTAAAAATTACTAGGTAATTTCTCGTGTGTTGCTACAAGAGCCAAATAATCTGCAACACAACAATAGTAGATGAAAAATATACCAATGAGCCCGTCGCATCGTTGGTGTCTACAGCTTGTCTTCTTCGACTAAGTGAGAGAGAAGGATATATATGAATCGGGTTTTCAGAAATGCAAACTTCGCAAAACCTTGGCATTCTAAGCGATTCAGGCATGATCTACAAATGCTAGCGCACATGTGAGTTGATACAGAATCAAATGTTTGCATGAAATAATGTAAACTTACCAAAATAATAAAGAGTGTATGATGTGTCATACATGCTACATAAATTATACAATTGATGCTTAAGGTAAGTAAATTATGTGATATATGAAATCGATGCAAAGGTAAGTTAATTAAGGTGTAATTAATCCAATGGTGCAAAAGGTAAGTTATTTAATGTGATTGAGCGGCGTACGGGAAGGTGCGGTCAAATACAACGTTATAGGAGAAAAAAAACGCTTGGACGAAAAAATAGCGTAGGTACTCCTATATGGCAGGAGGGGGAAACGGTTGATGAAGAGTATGATAGAAAAAGAACCTCATGTAAGTTTTAAGTAGTAGAAATAAAAAAGAAATAAAAAACAAAAAAAGGGATGCTGCGCTCCGCACTTGGGCCGGCCCAAGATGCGCGCATCCGGGGGTGCGCAATTGCTCGGTTCCCCATGCAACGCGAGGAATAATTGCTCCCGCACTGCCTCGAAATCACTTATTAAGGAGTACTTCTTCCAAAGATCACTTTCACCTTCTCAGGTTGCGACAAGTGACGCACTGCATGCACGCCACTCGCGAAAAAAATAGAAAACATATTTTTTTTTCGTTTTCGAGAGGCATGAAGCAAAACCGTGTCTCTCGCGAAAGCAAAAAAAACATATTTTTTTGTCCTAATGCTAAGGAAGACCGGTGAAAAACCAAAAAGAAAAAGAAAACCCCCGGAAAGAAAACCGTTTAAAAAGCCGAAAACGCGTGCTAAAAATAAAATAAAATCCGGAGCGAGCGTCCAGAGCGCGACACTTGGCCGCGGGTGAGAGCGCACTAAGTGGCGTGCTCTCAGCCCACCCCCAAGTGATCGTTGTGAGGCTGCCGAAGGAGCGCTCGTTAACTAGTTGCTCTCGCACTGCCTTGCTTGCTCTCGGCAGGTAGATGGACCGCACCCGAGGTTCCTCTTTTCCCTCCTGATTTGCTATACTCAGGCAGGAAATGTTTTGGAATTTCTGCTTGAGGCTTTTCCCTCTCGCTAGTGTTAGGTTTTTCCTCTCGCCGCCACCGGCGACGTTGAGAAAAAACTCTCCTTTGCCGCCGTTTATCCGGAGTTCCTCGCTCGGGCTGGCAACGGGGCAGTCTGGTACTGCTTGCAGGCCTTGGCAGGGGCACTTGGAAGAGGAGGTGTTAGGGTTTATACCGGTTTTTGTCCGGCGGCGACTTGAGCCGCGAGATCGATCTGAGTCTCTCTGCTGATGGCGCAGCGGGGCACTTCGGCCGCGTCTGGGAGCAAGGGGGAAGGAAAACTTGAGGACCTCGTGGAGGAACTTGCCCTTAAGGAAGCTGACCTAGATGATGTCGTCTTTGAGGAGGATGACGCGCCTCCGGTGGATGGTCCTGGTACGTGTGCACATTGACAAGACCTTCAACAACTACTGGTTCTTCCGCAACATGAGGACAGCCTGGGACCTGGCAAGGAAGGTCAAGATCAAAACCCTAGAAGAGAATCTGTTCATTATGCAGTTCAACTGTCTAGGGGATTGGGAGAGAGTAACTCAAGGAGGGCCATGGCACTTTCGGGGTAACCCGGTGATCATCGTTCCTTACAATGGCTACTCCAAGCCTACGTCCATAGAGCTCTTCAAGTTTGAAATACGGGCTAGAATTCTTGATCTTCCCATCGCCTATCATGGAAAAGTGAAAGCATTGGCAGCAAAGATTGGTGAGTTTGTGGACTCGGAACCATCATCCTTTGACTTTGAAGGCAACTTTTACAGGGTGAGAGTTCGCCTGGATGTCCGCAACCAGCTCAAGAAAGCAACATCCATTGATCGTGGTGGCCAGAGGGAGATTTTCGCAGTGAAGTATGAGCGGCTACCGGACTGGTGCCAGGTATGCGGCATGATGGGACATGAATTCAAAGAACATGGTGATGGTGTACACCCTCCCTCAGCCCTGGTTTTCAAGAATCTGAGAGCACCAGCTACTACAGCATGGGTCACGAGGCGCCGAAACAATAGGCAGAAGCCTAAGGGCCAAGAGGGAGGAGGAGGCGGGTCTGGTCTGCGAAGCGAGGATGATGCAAAGGAAGGGGAGGATACTGACATGGAGGATACTGATCCTAGTCGCAAAAGAACCTCTGATGAGATTGTGGGTCAGGTTACACCCATGGCGTCGAACTCTGGTATGGAGCTTGTTCTAGTGGAAAAAAACAAAGGTGGGGCGACCGGGGTTCCTCCAAATCCCCCACCGAAGCAGGACCCCAAGCGGTCCAAAATGATGCAGCAGTCTGAGAAGGCAACGAACGCCAGTGTGAGGAAGAACCCGGCGGGTCTGAAAAATCTTGATGCAAAAGCGGCGGCCTCCCCAGCGGAGGACCACCGAGCATAATGAATCTCTTAAGCTGGAACTGCCGGGGTCTAGGCAACGCCCCGACAGTTCAAGAGTTGCGCGAAATCGCGTTAAAGTTTGCCCCTAAAATACTTTGTATTGTTGAAACACAGATTGGTCAAGATAGGGCTGAAAGTCTAGCAAGTATTTTAGGTTTTGATTGCTCTTTTGCTGTTGGTTCCACCGGTCGTAGTGGTGGATTAGCTTTGTATTGGAATAATGAAATAAAGGTTGAAATTTTGGGCTACTCGCATTACCATATTGATGTGAAGGTTTCAGATCTTGGAGGAGATCCTTGGAGGCTCTCTTGTTTCTACGGAGAGGCACAAACACACCTTCGACACAGAACTTGGGAAACGATGAGAAACCTGGCAGTGCTCCAAAACTTACCATGGATGTGCATAGGTGATTTCAACGAGGTTCTTCGGTATGATGAACACGATGGCATAGGCCAAAGGAGCCAGACTCAGATACAAGGATTCCGTGATGCGGTCTAATTGATCTTGGCTATCAAGGACACAAGTGGACTTTTGAGAAGAAAGTTGCAGGGGGATCATATACTAGAGTGAGACTTGACAGGGCGCTTGGGTCGCCCGAGTGGTGTGCATAGTTTCCATTAGCTGCAGTAGAGCATCCCACAGCCGCAACATCTGACCATTCTCCGATCTTGTTGAAGCTGGATCCACCGGCTGGAGGAAAGCATCGTGACAAGCTGTTGGGGTGGCGAAGATCAACGTTGATGGAGCTGTGGGGATGCAAGCAAGGTCAATGGAAGCCGGCGTGGGTTTCGTGGGAGGTGATGACAAGGCCAAAGTACTTGGGAGGACTGGGCTTCAGAGATCTGGAACTGTTTAACCTAGCTCTTCTAGCGAGACAGGCCTGGAGGGTGCCGCAGGATCCATCTTCGCTGAGTGCAAGGATACTCAAGGCATTTTATTTCCCTGGTACAGATTTTCTTACTGCGGAACTTGGCTCTCGACCATCGCAGATATGGCGAGCAATTTTAGAGGGACGTGACATCCTCAAGCAAGGTATCATACGCAGAATTGGCAACGGGCAGTCGACGGACATTTGGGATCACAATTGGATTCCCAAGGAGGGGTCACTATGGCCTATAGTGTCATTGATCCATGACCCGCCACAACTGGTCTCGGACTTGTTATTACCAGCGACGGCCTCCTGGAATGAAACGCTCATACGCTCGATGTTCTTGCCAACCGATGCGGAAGCTATTATGAAGATGCACGAGTAATATCGATGATTTCTGGGCATGGCATCCAGAGAAGAAGGGAAGATTCACGGTGAGTTCAGCTTACAACAAAGATAACAAGGGAAAATTGGCTTGAAGGCAGGAGTGGTTCGTCGAGAATGACTGGACCAAGCTGTGGTCATTAACGGTGCCGTAAAAAATCAGGGTATTTCTGTGGCGTCTAGCTCGGCACTCGCTTCCAACAACAGACATCCTTAACAAAAGAAACATGGCTACCCGGGATGCTTGCCCGTTGTGTGGTTCCCCCGACTCATGGCGCCACGCGCTGGTCTCATGCATGTCGGCAAGGTGCACATGGGCTTTATCTGACCCTGTTTTGGTGGCGAAGATGGCAGAGAACGCCGAACCCCATGCAAGGAACTGGCTGTTCCAGTTGAATGATGCTCTCGATCACAGGTTATACACAACAATGGTGGTAACCCTATGGGCGATATGGTATGCGAGGAGGCAGGCGATCCATGAGGGTATCTTTCAATCCCCGATGCATACTTCATCTTTTGTGGCCTCGTATATAAGCGAGCTGGAGCAGATAACCAAACCGGAAGAGCTTCATACAACAACAGGCGCTCGAACGGAAGGCCCGAGGAGCTGGCTACCTTCACCTGCTGGGGTGGCGAAGATCAACGTTGATGGAGTTGTGGCGCGCCATAGACGTGGCGGGGCAGTTTCGGCTGTGTGTCGAGACCACAGAGGTCTATATTTGGGCTCCTCGGCGGTGGTTTATCGAGGCATCACCGATCCCACAACCTTGGAAACATTTGCATGCAGGGAGGCTTTAGCACTCGCAGATGATCTACAGGAAGCAAATCTGATAGTTGCTTCGGATTGCCAAGGTTTGGTGATGGACATAAACCAAGGGACAGGAGGTCCGCACTCAACCATTATACATGAAATAATGGGCCGAAAAAACACATTTACTACGGTCTCTTTTGTTCACGAGCGTAGGAACCATAATTTCGAGGCTCACAATCTCGCCAAGTTTGCTTGTAATTTAGAGGTAGTTCGAAATGTTTGGTTGGGAACTCCTCATGACCAATGTCGTGTACCTATGAACATTGCTATTTCTTAATAAAGTGGCGAGATTCCTCAAAAAAAAAGGCAGGAAATGTTATACGGCGCTTCCGCCGCAAGTTTGCCTCTGGAGCTCCTTAAGTCGCCTGTATGGGCAGGCCCATCTAGCATTTGTGTTGCTTTTGCCTAGTTTATTTCTGTTTGACTGGTTTTCAAGTTGAAGTATGACAGCTTCATTGTTAAGTTTTTGAAGAAAAGGTTAGAATATAGAAAAATCATAAATTTAAAAATTCATAGATTTGAAAAAGTGTGTAAATTCGATTTTTAAAATCAATTTAGCAGAAAAAATCAAAAAAATTAAAAAGAAGTTCATAAATTTTAAAAAGTTCCGTGGATATGAAAAAGTTAATGAAATTGAAAAAGAATCATGCATTTGGAAAAATGTTTACGAATTTGACCAAAAAGTTCATAGTTCTGAAATATAAATTTGAAAAAAGAAAAAAAAATAAAGAATAAGTAAAAAAGCAAACAAACAAAATCAGCCCAAACAAAACAGAACAATATCTGGGTACAATAAAGCAAAAAAAATCCAGCCCAGAACCCGGAGGAAACCTTCTAGAATGTTCCCAACACCGGTTTTGGGAGACAGATGTTTTGGGCCGGGCCATTTTAGGTACCTCATGAAAATGTAGGTGTCAAGTACCCAATAACACTATAACTGAATAGCTAAACCAAAAGACTTCGGGCGCCAAGCGGGCCTATTTTTTCCTTGCGCCAAGTGTGCCTTCTCACCACTCGCGATCCTGCGGCGGAGGCACCTGTAACACAAATTTTGGCCATCTCGCTTATATAGCGCCGTTTTTAGCGAAAATCCTCTTCTGCTCTCGAGCGCAATGAGCTGGGGATGAACAGCAAAATTAAAAATAAATGAAAAAGCATTAAAATTTTTGATTTTGTGACAAACTTTGACAAATGTTTTGTATGTTTAATAAATTTCATCACAAAATGACATTTGAGGAAGTCATAGCAAAAAAAAAATCAGCACTCCAAAATGATTTCAAAAGTAGGATTTTTGAAGTACCCAAGACTTCTATGAGTGTCCTTTCATGATAAATTTTTGCAAGCACAAAAAACATTGTCAAAGTTTACCAAAAAATCAGATTCTTTTTTTTCACTGTTCATTAGGGATCATTTGAGCTCGAGAGCAGATAGTCCATGTCCCGGTTTTAGGCATATTTCCCAACTGGCGCACACACCGCCTCTGTTGATAGAATCTCTGTGGGGCCGGCATATTAGCAGTACACGAGCGAGAGTTTCTGTGTCGGTTTTGGGAAGCTTCCAGAAATTCTCAGGCTAGTTTTTGGGAAGCTTCGGGTTGTTGTTTTTTAAACTGGTTTTTGTTCGTATTTTCACTCGTTTTTTATCTTTCATTTTTTGTTTTTGTTTTTTTCATGAATTTTTTCAAAACTCGTGAATCTTTTGAATTCCGTGGACTTTTCTCCAAATTCTCGAACATTTTTATAGATTTGTGAACTTTTTTCTTGAAATCCAATGAATTATTTTTTTCACAAATACGATGATTTTTTAAAATTCTCGAACATTTTATGTAAATTTGTGAACTTTTTTTCTCAAATTTATGAACCTTTTCAATCCATGGAACCCGTGAACTTTTTTCAAGTCATGAACTTTTTTTAAATATATGATTTTTTTAAGGAAAATGCTACAATTCACCCGGCGGATCAAGCTGCGCGTGTCGACCGCCTTCTAAACCATCAGATCTCCTTTGATTGAACGGCATGCAATCATCTCCAATCTTTGCAACTTGCCCCCTGTTGCAAAGCAAAAATGCAACAAACTGTTGTTACAAAGGTTGTTTGCCGCGTTCCATGCTCAACCAATCTCGTATACGTGCCATGCATCTCCCATGGGTCCCTCGCCTCTTCTTTATCTCCTATCTTCACACAGCAAATGTGAGCCACTCGTTTTTTCATCTTTTTCTTCTTCCTCCCTTTCAATGCATCCAGCACACCGTGAATCACTCCGGCCGTCAGCACCTCCCTACCGCGCCGCCATGAATCAAGGCCTCCGCCTCCACGCGACCTCACCCGCCCTCCTTCACGCCTGATCGGAGTCACGCCACTCCTGCTAGCCCCACTCCGGCGACCTACATGCTCGAGGCCGTCCACTAGCAGTGTTTGCATCTTCCTCTGCGCCTCCATGTCCCAGCCTCCAGCACCACCATCACGCCCAGCAAGAGGTCATAAACAAGTTTCTGCAACAACCACACTGTTGCAAATTGCTGCAGCGAAGGACAAAGGGGATTTTGTTTTCTGCAACAAGCCTCTTGTTGTAGAGGGTCAAACAAGACACTATCTTTGTTGCAAAGGGGGCAACAATGATGTTTTTTTCTCCAACATGGGTCTTGTTTCTGAAACACATGCCTTGTTTCAAAGAAAAAATGGTTCAGCGGGAGCGCAACAAGGCTCGTGTTGCAAAGTGTCGAGTGCAACACAAGTGAAAGGATCGATATGGTTGACTAGAGGGGGGGGGAGGGTGAATAGGCAACTACCAATTTTTAGCTTTTCTTAACAAATTAGGTTTAGCAACAAATAGGTTGTCTAGATGTGCAACTAGGTGAGCAACCTATATGATGCAAACAACAACAACAACAAGTGCAAGCAAAGGATACAACACAACAATAGCTTGCACAAAGTAAAGGGAAGAGATAACCACAAGTGGAGCCGGTGGAGACGAGGATGTGTTACCGAAGTTCCTTCCCTTTGGGGGAAGTACGTCTCCGTTGGAGCGGTGTGGAGGCACAATGCTCCCCAAGAAGCCACTAGGGCCACCGTATTCTCCTCACGCCCTCACACAATGCGAGATGTCGTGATTCCACTAGTGGTGCCCTTGAAGGCGGTGACCGAACCTTTACAAACAAGGTTGGGGCAATCTCCACAACTTGATTGGAGGCTCCCAATGATACCACGGAGCTTCACCACAATGGAATGTGGCTCCAAGGTGACCTCAACCGTCTAGGGTGCTCAAACACCCAAGAGTAACAAGATCCGCAAGGGATTAGTGGGGGGAATCAAATTTCTCATGGTGGAAGTGTAGATCGGGGCCTTCTCAACCAATCCCTAGAAAATCAACAAGTTTGATTGGCTAGGGAGAGAGATCGGGCGAAAATGAGCTTTGGAGCAACATTGGAGCTTGGGGTGAAAGAGGTAGGTCTTCTTGGGGAAGAAGACCCCCTTATATAGTGGGGGGAACAATCCAACCGTTATCCCCTTATTCAGACCGCAGCGAGCGGTACTGCCGCTCGGCCCAGCGGTACTACCGCTGGAACCTCGCACAGCGCCTAAGGGAGAAGGAACAGAGAGGAGGGCCATTGAGCGGCACTAGTAGCGGTAGTAGGGGCGGTACTACAGCTTACAAGCGGTACTACCGCTCCTACTGCTGCTGCTACTACCGCTGAACCCGACACGAGACACGTAGGTCTCGAGTCGAGGCGGTACTAGCACGAAACCGGAGTCGTACTACTGCCTATGACCGTGGGCGGTACTACCGCTGTGAGACAGCGGTACTACGGCTTATGGCTTTCAGCGGTACTGCCGCTCTGGGGCCGCGATACTACCGCTGGCGCCTCCCTTATGCCACTTCCACGATAACAAGTATACTCCAAGGATGAGGGAAGGAGCCGGGGGTGCGACAGACATGTGTACGTGTTGATTCCACCCTAGCCTTTCCGATACGGACCCCCTCTTGATAGTACGGTATCTCCTACGACTCAAGTCCACCAAAACCGATACGAAAGAGAACTACACCGTCTTCACTTTGAGCTCCGAGGGGAATAAATTGTCTCGTGCCAATGAATGAATATCTGAAATGCTCAATGCACACGATTAGTCCACAAATGCATTGTCATCAAACACCAAAACCACTTAGAGAGAGATATGCCCTAACAATCTCCCCCTTTTTGGTGGATTGATGATAACACGGGATTTGCATAGAGATATAACAAGAGAATAAGCAAACCCTAGAGTCTACAAAATATAGACGGGCTCCCCCTAGATGTGTGCACTTAATTAGGAGTGCGTTTGGAATGCAAAGTACACACATTTGGATCAACACTCCCCCTATATTTTATAGACAGACAACACTTGCATCTACAATAAGGGAAATATAAGCTAGGCTGCAAGGAGTAGTAAGTGAGCATAAGAGAATCATAAGTTAAGCATGCAACTCACATACTACCAAAGTACTAGACACGCATTAGATAATAATAAGATAGGATAGCATATGTCTCATACCATATGACAGGGTAACCAGGTCTCACAGGCACACACCAAACCAAAGCAAACAACCGATGAAAGAGTTTGCGAGAGAGAAAGACAAGGCAAATAAGACACACTCGCAACTCGACAAACACGACAAATCCCTAAACTCTCTCCCCCTTTGGCATCGAGACACCAAAAGGGAAAAGAGTGCTGCTACGGTCACAGGTGATAGCAAAGCCAAGGATCTCCATCATCACATCCCCGCGTGGCCGCTCGCGCCTCCGTCATCGGCAGTAGGCTGCTCAGTCTCTGAATCCGTCCAGGGACAGTGTTGAGAAATCCACTCCTCCTCATCTGTGATCTTGTCCTCAGACCCACTGTTAACTTCAGCTCCAAGCTGACACATAAGCACCTTGTGACGGCTATGTGACTTCTTCTCAGACACATGTGCCATATACTGCCCGTGAGACTCCATGCAGAACAGCTTCTTCATCTTGTGCTTGAGCTTCTTAGCCCATGAAGGCTCCACTCCAGAGGGCTCATAATCCTCATCATTATCAGCCTCAGCCTCATCAGCTCCAGAAGGAATCTCAGTCTCCGGAATAGGAGTGCCCCAGTGCCCTTCTGTCTTAGTCGCTTAATCTCATGTGAGACCAAGTCCCCGGTCTCCAGCCTGACACTAGGATAAATGTGTGTCCATGCCTTCTCAATGAGTAACATCAGGTAGGGGGCATAGATGGGGCACTTGCACTCAGTGATGGCAGAGAGGAGCTCTGACCACATGACATGTGAAATATCCAAGGACTCTCCTGTGTTGTTCTCCTTCTCATGCTGGCAAATCAGTAACATATCCACGAGGTACGAATGAACCATATCCAAGTTCCCAATGCGAGGGAAAAGGGTGTTCCTGAAGATGCGATGAAGGATATCCAGCAAAGGAAACAACTCATATGTCTTCTTCTGCGTCTCGGGGTGAACCTTCACTGTGCTGTATGGCCAAAGAGCCGACTTGTGAGTAGAAGTGGTCCCCTTGTGGGGATGAAAGCCAACCGGGTTGTCAAGCCCCTGATCTTCAACACCCAACAGTTCCATGAACGCCTTCCATTTGACTGAGAGAAGTCTGCCATTGGTCATCCAAATCAAGGTCCTTTCCTCATCAGTGCCAAGGTGAACCGTGGCATAAAACTGAGCCACCATATCCGCATCAAAGTCCTTGTTGAACTCCATGAGCTTGAGGATGTTTAACTAAGCACACATCTCAAGTGCCTCGCCAAAATAGGCACGATCCTTCTCCAAATAAGCAATGTCGATGGAGCGGACATCTACAAAGAGATTCTTCTTTGCTTTGAGCACATCAAAGTAGATAGACCACTGTTGCCGGTTCCAGAAGGGGCGGTTGACAAGAGCTGGATCTTGATCTTGAGCATACGGGTTGCGGTGACGAGCCACACAGAACTCCTTAACAGTCATCTCTGTCACAGACTTGGCCTTCGGCTTGGGCTTGTTCGCAACTTGTTTGGAAGGAGGCTTGGGTTGCGAAGGTTGAGCACTTGATGACGCAGCAGCAGCCTCAGAAGTGCGATAGCGCTTTGACCCTCCAGGACGCCCGGGGTTGATACGACGGACATGGTGCTCCGAAGTGCCATCACCTGGAACCACACACATCGGGAAGGAAAGCAAACGAAAAACAAGCATAAGCTAAAAGAAAAAGCAAGAAGAATCAATGATTGGTATAAGTAAGATGGAGGCCGGCATCCCAGGCGGTGGTACCGCTCCTAGGCAGCGGTAGTACCGCCCACAAGCAGTAGTACCGCTCCAGGGGAGCGGTAGTACCGTCCGAGGCGGAGAACGACGGTCTGACCACTGCCGCTGCTAGATCCGGTACTACCGGGGGTGCCAAATTCAAAAATACTCCTACCAATCATCAATCCAACTAGTCTAGCAGACTTCTACTCCCTACTCAAGCCTCGATTTAGCCAAAAATCGATGAATGCCAACAATATTGCCCTAAAGCCTAGATTCAACAAGGAGAACCTAGGGAGAGGAAAATGTAGGTAATACCGGCATCCATGGCAAGAGGAGACGGTGGGGAACGATCCCACCGGACGGAAACATAGAAGACGGCCCGGAGACGGCGGCCCAGCGGCGGCCCTCCGCGGCGAGTTTGTCACTGGAGAGAGGAACGGGCGAGGGGGGAAGGACGAATGGGTATGGGCGAGTTTGCCCGATTCATAACCCCCAGCCCCGCCCCACAGCGGTAGTGCCGCTCGGACGGGGCGGTAGTACCGCTTGATGCTACTCAGCGGTAGTGCCACCCAGCGACAACACGTCGAGACAAGAGAAAAACAATGGCTTAGCTACGAAAAAAGAGCACCGACGAACCGAGGGAGCAACTCCAAGAGCAAAAGACAACCAAAAACAAGAGAAGCACCCTTGGAGAGACTTAAAGCAAAGCAAACAAAAATATAAACCAACCTGACTCAAGGAAAAAGAAAACAACACACCTCAACACACCTATCAAAGAGAGGGCGGTGGCCGAGGCCACCTATGTTTGAGTCAAATGGTATGGCACTGCGAAGATTTTAACCTTGGGCCCATGACCAAAACTCATCTTTGAAGCACAAGTACCATAAAAAATGGCTAATGTGAAAGACGTGATCGACTTATGCATAATGGGGGGAGGGAGAGTTCATTGAGAGAACAACACTCCCCCTATGTCCATGCCTACATCTAGAACAAGATATAATGATGAGTGCAGTGGGGTGTGCCTAGATTCAAGCCACATTGCTCAAATCACTGATATTTAGCTCATGCCTTAACTCGCGAAATCTTGCTTCATCTAGAGGCTTGGTGAAAATATCCGCTAGTTGCTCTTGAGTGTTGATGTAGATGATATCAATATCTCCATGCTTGATGTGATCCCGAATGAAGAGATGACAAATCTCAATATGCTTCGTCTTGCTATGTTGCACCAGATTGAGGGAGATCTTGATCGCACTTTTATTGTCACATAGAAGAGGCACTTTGTCACAAGTGACACCGTAATCCTTTAAAGTTTGCCTCATCCATAGCAATTGTGCACAACAACTTGCGGCGGGTACATATTCGGCCTCGGTGAACGAGAGACACACACAATTTTGCTTCTTCAAAGACCAACTCACCAAAGAGCGACCAAGGAATTGGCACCCTTCGAAAGTTTACTTCCTCTCCACACAATCTCCCGCCCAATCCGAGTCCGAGTAACCCATGAGATCGAAGCTTGCTCCTTTGGGGTACCATAAGCCAAAGTTTGGGGTATGAGCCAAATATCGAAAGATTCGCTTGACCGCCACATAGTGGCTTTCCTTAGGTGCGGCTTGAAACCGTGCACAAATTCCCACAGTCAACATGATATCCGGTCTAGATGCACAAAGGTAAAGCAAGGATCCAATCATGCAACGATATACCTTTTGATCCACTGCTTTACCATTGGGATCACTGTCAAGCTTGCATTTGTTGGGCATTGGAAACTTCACTGGCTTGACATCATCTAGCTTGAATCTCTTGAGCATGTCTTGGGTATACTTGGCTTGGTTGATGAATGTTCCTTCTTTTCTTTGCTTGACTTCGAACCCAAGAAAGAACTTCAACTCTCCCATCATAGACATCTCAAACTTCTCGGTCATTAGTGCGGCAAACTCATCATTGAAAGATTTGTTAGGAGAACAAAAAATAATATCATCAACATATAGTTGGCATATGAACAAATCCCCTTTGACCCTCTTAGTAAAAAGAGTGGGATCGATTTTCCCAATTTCAAACCCATGATCTTGCAACAACTCGGTAAGGTGCTCATACCACGCACGTGGGGCTTGTTTAAGGCCATAAAGCGCCTTTTTGAGTTTGTATACATGAGTGGGGAGCTTGGGATCCTCGAATCTCGGAGGTTGTTTGACATACACCAACTCATTCAAAGGACCATTAAGAAATGCACTTTTCACATCCATTTGTTGCAATTTAAAATCATGATGAGATGCATATGCAAGCAACATGCGAATTGATTCAAGACAAGCAACGGGGGCAAAGGTTTCACTATAGTCGATACCCTCAACTTGGGAGTAGCCTTGTGCCACCAATCTTGCCTTGTTTCGAACAACCACACCGTTCGCATCTTGCTTGTTCTTGAAGATCCATTTGGTCCCAATGACATTGTGTTCCTTTGTTGGCCTTGGCACTAATTCCCAAACTTGATTGCGCTCGAAGTTGTTGAGTTCATCATGCATAGCTTCAAGCCAATCCTCATCATCGAGCGCCTCATGTACCTTTTGGGGTTCAACACACGAAACAAATGCGTGATGCTCACAAAAGTTTGATAATTGTTTACGAGTAGTTACCCCTTTTCTCAAGCTTCCAAGCATATTCTCCATGACATGTTGTTGATGCTCGAGCTTGGAAGCCACCTTGGCGGCACGCCTCTCCAAAAGTTCCTCGATGGGCATTTGAGGATCATCTTGCTCATCTTGAGCACCATCTTGAGTTTGCCCTTGATCTTGAGCTTGCTCTTGATCTTGGGCACCGTCTTGAGCTTGCTCTTGACCTTGAGCTTGCTCTTGATCTTGAGCGAGCTCGGAGGCATGAACTTGATCTTGGGCATCATTTTGTGCATCACCATCTTCATGGGGTTGATCTTGCCCTTGATCTTGCTCATTGGGTTGAGGGCCTTCACCTTGTTTTTCGGAAGCGTGTGGGTCTAGTGTAGGTGATGGCTCCACTTGAGTAGAGCACTGTCCTTCTCCTTCGGCCACAAGGGGTTCCTCAATGGGGAGTATTTGACCAATCCCCATTCTTCTTATGGCTTGGGGAGGAATTTCATCACCTACATCACAAAGACCACTTTGCTCCACTTGGGAGCCATTATTTTCATCAAACTCCATGTTACACGTCTCCTCAATGAGTCCAGTGGACTTGTTGAGGACACGGTAAGCATGAGAGTTTGTAGCATAACCAACAAATATGCCCTCTTGAGCTCTAGGTTTGAATTTAGACAAACGAACACCTTTCTTGAGAATGAAACACTTATAACCGAACACCCGGAAGTACTTGAGATTGGGCTTGTTGCCGGTAAGTATCTCATATGGAGTCTTGTTGAAGCCTTTGCGGAGATAGAGCCTATTGGATGCATGACATGCGGTGTTGATGGCTTCGGCCCAAAAGTTGTATGGAGATTTGAACTCCGCCATCATGGTCCTTGCCGCATCCATCAACGTCCGGTTCTTCCTCTCTGCCACACCATTTTGTTGAGGGATATAGGGTCCGGCATATTGGTGCTTGATCCCCTCGTCACTAAGAAACTCATCCAAGGTGTAGTTCTTGAACTCGGCGCCGTTGTCACTTCTAATCATCAAGGTCTTTGCATCATGTTGATGTTGAGCTTCATTTACAAAGTTGATGACGGTTTGTTGAGTCTCACTCTTCCTCTTGAAGAAATATACCCATGTATATCTTGAGTAGTCATCCACAATCACCAAGCAATACTTTCTTCCACCAAGACTATCAAAGGATGGAGGTCCAAAGAGATCTATGTGAAGGAGTTCCAAGGGCCTCTTCGAGTAGATGATAGTCGAGGGTCGGTGAGCCGTTTCATGAAGCTTTCCTTCAATACAATCACTGCAAGCACGGTCTTTGGAAAAACTCACATTTGTTAGTCCATGGACATGATCCCTTTGAGAAGACTTTGCAAAGATCTCATATTGACATGGGCTAGTCGGCGATGCCAAAGCCAACCCACATCAAGTTTAGCCATTAGGCAAGTCGCGGTCTTAGTGGGTCGCTCCAAAAAGTTCACCACATAGAGACCGTTCTCTACATGTCCAACAAAGGCTACTTTAAGAGTCTTGCTTCACAAAAGGGCCACGGTATCAAGATCAAAGAATGTTGCAAAGCCCATAAGTGCAAGTTGACGAACGGAAAGTAAATTGTATGCAAGGGACTCAACAAGCATGACCTTCTCAATAGATAAATCTTGAGAGATGACCACCTTGCCAAGTCCCAATACCTTAGAAGTTGAAGCATCACCGAATTGGACATGGGTGGGCATAGATGGAATAGGATGCACATCCACCACCAAGTCCTTGCTCCCGGTCATATGATTTGTTGCCCCACTATCAAGCAACCATGACACTCCACCGGAAGCAAACTCCTACAAGAGATCAATGCTTGGATTTAGGTAACCATTCTTGAATGGGTCCTTTGAGGTTAGTAACAAGGGTCTTAGGAACCCAAATATACCATTCAATGTACTCATAGTAAGAACCAACGAATTTGGCATAAACATGCCCATCACTAGCACGGCATAAAACATAAGAAGGGTTAAAGTTGCCGGCTTTATTGTTAGGGGCGGTTTTGCCCTTCTTGGCATTACCACCCACTTCCTTGTTCTTCTTCTTCTCATGAGTACCCTCACCCGCCTTGACAAAGGTTTCCTTTAGTGGGAGAGGTTGCTTGGTCTTGTTCTTCTTCTTCTTCTTTGACTTGGGTGCAAACCCAAGTCCCTCCTTTCCTACAACTTCCTTTTGGCTCGTCAAAAGGTCATTGAGGTTCTTTTCACCTTGTATGCATGTCACAAGGCCCTTCTCAAGTTGCTCTTTCAACTTGGCATTTTCCTCCACAAGATGCACATGCTCACAACAAGGGTTAGTAGCATGGGCATTATCAATTAGAACGAAAGGAGGGCAAGTGGAAATCTCCTTGGTTAGCTTCACTTGGAGTTGATCATGAGACTCTTTGAGAGAAGCATGAACACCCTTCAAGACCTTGTGAGCCTTGTCAAGTGTATCAAATTCTTCCTTGAGTCTATAATGGCCAACCCCAAGTGCAACTTTCTCGGATTTAAGCACACGAGTAAGAACAATAGCATGATCAAGATCTTTTTGCAATTTAGCATGATCAACATTGTGTGACTCCTCAAGAGTCAAACGAAGATCTCGCTCTTCCTCTAGAGCAATGGAAAGATCCGCAATCTCATCGGCATAGTCACGACTATGCCTCGCCAACTTGGAGATAGTATCCTCATGCGACTCAATGATATCATTGGCCTCACCAAGTTGTTCCAAGAGAGCAAAAAGGTGCTTCTTGGACTCACCCTTGAGCTTGCTCACAAACTTGGTGAACTCATTCTCATCAACTTTCTCCACCTCACTATCATCAACACAATCTAACAATGAAGGAGTAGTAATGATGGTGGTTTTGATGTTAGGAGTTACCTTGTTGATACCTTTGGCCATGAGGCACTTGGCAATGGTGTTTTCGTTGGGGGCGCCAAAGAGAGACACCTTGGAGGGGGAAGATGTAGCAATGGCAATGGTTGCCGTTGCCATTCCTTCTCCACTTGTATCTTCCTCATCATCATCGGAGGGGTACTCTTCATGTGCCACCAAGCCCTTTGGAGGAGACTTCTTGGTGAAGTTGTTCTTGCTAGGGAAAGACTTGGCTTTGTCTTTGTGAATGAGTTTGCCACCATTGTCTTCCCTCTTCTCGTAAGGGCAATCCACCACAAAGTGACTCACATTGCTGCAATTGTAGCAAGTCCTTACTCGTTGCTTGTTCTTTGACCCACTTGTGTTGTTCTTGGTGAAGTTGGGCCTTGAGTTCCTCTTGTTGCTCCAAAATTGCCTTGACGCAAGAGCCATGTGCTCATGGTAAGCATATTTGGTGTCCTCGGGGCCACACTCCTCTTCTTCTTCCGGAATGGCCTTGGCCTTCAAAGCAAGGGTGGGAGTGATTTTATTTTACCGGACATGAGCAAGAGCATTGTCGGCGGTCATGTTCATGATGTTCATGGCAATAAACTCATCCAACACTTCACTTGAGGTTAAGGTGTGAAAATCTGGCCTTTGACGAATCACGGAAGACATGGCCTTGAGAAACTTGCGCTTGATCCAAGTGTCATCCGTATCCTTGCTCCCATGGTCTTGGAGAGCAACCGCAAGAGTAGTCACCCTCCGGTAGAGATCACGCGGATACTCATCTTCTAGCATCACGAATTCATCGGCCTCATCAAGGACCACTTCAAAGTTGGACCGTTGGATGCTTGAGCTCCCCTTGTACATAGAAACAATGTGCTCCCAACAATCCTTTGCACGAGTGAAAGGACGTAAGTGAGATAGATCTTCGGGTGGGACTGCATCTTGAAGGATGAAGAAAGCGGGGTGATTGTATTGATTGTCCACTTCTTCTCTTGGGGTGAAGTTGTTTGGATCATGCGGGTAGAAGCCTTGCTCAATGATTCTCCAAAGGTTAGTTGAGCAGTGATTCAAATGAGACTTAATGCGAAAGACCCAATTAGCAAAATCACCCTTAACAAGCTTGGGAGGAGGACCATAATTATTAATGCGAGGTGTAGGGACCGGTCCTCCATAGACCGGGGGAGGGGGAACCGAGGCAAAGGTTCCCATCCCATTCTTGTCATGAGGGGAAGGAACATGAGTACCTTTAGCCACTTCCTTGGCGGAATTGGCCTCCGACTCCGATGCGGTGGGACTGACCACAAGCAAAGGATCGGGAGAAGCTTTCATTCCCTCAAGCAATTCTTTAAACATGGACTTGACTTCGTTCGTCATAGACGTCTTAAGTGAAGCCATAGCTTCATTTAAGTTGTCTCGTGTGATCAAAGTCAACTCCACGGCCTCGGGCACTTCCTCCCTAGTGTCAACCATACTCTTCGGGTGGTGAAACCCTTAATAAAGAGACGAGGATCTGATACCAATTGAAAGGATCGATATGGTTGACTAGAGGGGGGGGGGGTGAATAGGCAACTACCAATTTTTAGTTTTTCTTAACAAATTAGGTTTAGCAACAAATAGGTTGTCTAGATGTGCAACTAGGTGAGTGAAAGTGCTAGTTATCAACTAGAGGGGGGGTGAATAGGCGATTTTTATGAAAGTCTTCAAAACATAAGGTCTTTGAAGACAGACAATCAAATGGAACCTATATGATATGCAGCGGAAGATAAACTACTCTAGACAGACCATAATCAAGTAAGCATTGTAATGGAAGCATGATGACTAATAGCAGCTAGGTAGTACAGATCAGAATTGAAGACAGTATGAAGCTAAACATGTAATAGTCTTCGCACAGTGAAGTCAAACAGATCAGGCAAACAAGAAATGACTTCATGAAGACAAACTGAAATGTAAAGGACGTGGGGGATAGAACCAGTAGCTTGGTGAAGAGAAGGATTTGGTAGACCAGTTCCAGTTGCTGTGACAACTAGGGATGGCAATGGGTACCCATTACCAGCATACTCGGCGGGTAAAAACCCTATTAGGGTAAGGGTATATGACAAATTATTACCCATGGGTACATAAATAGGCAAATTTCAAACCCATTGGGTAGAGTGGGTACGGGTATGGGATAGCATAACCAATACCCGTGTACCCGTATACCCAAAAAAATCTGTCAAGTGGGCCTTCAATATTCAGTTAGCTAAATATCACTTCCCACAAAATCCGTCTAATCCCATTACTCCCATAGCCCACGAGCTACATGATTAGCCCACGTAGGCACATACATGGAATGATGGAATCTCGTATATCTCTCTTTCTCTCCGTGATTAACGTGATTAGATGAACGTGAATAGGTGATCACGTCCCATAATGAAAGATTGATATCCTCCTCATCTCCTCGGCCATCACCGGTCTCCGCCGCCAGTCCCTCCAGCCGCTCGCCATCTCACCGCTGCCAGGGCCTTCAGGCGCTTGAACTCCATGGACCTGTGGATGAGGACCAAAACTTGCGCGAGGATCAGGACTGGGAGAAGGAGATGAAACTCACACGCAAATGCAGACTGAGTGGTGGCGACAACCATGGCTAGGAGCATGGCACGACTGCCCCAATCCCAAGCCTAACCCTATCATTAAATGGTGCCATCCTTCTCCATCTGCCAGGAAAGGGCCAAGTCCCCTGCCGATGTAATGGTCCTGCACCTCCTGCTTCGGCATCAAAGGTGCGTCACTGTTGTAACACGACAACATCAAGCCGGCCATGTCTCCCAAGTCTGCTTAGTCGATCCTCTGCTACCACCAATCACAAGGACAAGAGCAAAGCTATTTCAACTCTAGGTGAGTTTTGATTATGTGTATGATTTTATGAGTATGAGCATTGATCCTATACTTTTTAGATTGATATTGTGATATATTCCTGCATAATACGTGGGTATTTTTACTCGCGGGTACCCATTTACCCTGTCGGGTGATGGGTATGGGAAAAAATTATACCCGTTGACGGGTATGGGTACGGGTGACGGGTAAGCTCGAGAAGGATGGGTAAGGGTATGGGGTAACTCCACCCGTATCCAAACCCGGCGGGTGCCATCCCTAGTGACAACTATACGTCTGGTTAGGGAGGCTGAGATTGAACTCAGAAGACCACATCTTCACCTTCTTCCCCTTGAGCTAAGGACACCCAGTCCTTGCCCAATCACTCTGGTAAGTCTTCAAGGTAGACTTCCAAACCTTCACAGACTCCGTTCACCGGCGATCCACAATGACTCTTGGATCCTCAGAACGTGACGCCTAACTGGCTGGAGGATACACAGTCCTCAAGTGTAACAAGTCTTCAGGTCACGCAGACAGAAAGACTTCAGTGATGCCTAACACTCTTTGGCTCTTGGTGTTTTGGGCTTTGACCTCGCAAGGATCTCTCTCTCAAAGGCTTCGGAGGTGGGTTGCTCTCAAACGACAAAAGCCGTGCACTAACTCTGAGCAGCCACCAATTTATGGTGGAGGGGGTGGGCTATTTATAGCCAGCAGGCAACCCGACATGATATGTCCGGAATGACCCTGGGTCACTAAGGAACCGACACGTGTCCAACGGTCGGATTTCAAACACATGCGGCAGCTTGGCTTGGGCTACAAGCAAAGCTGACTCGTCCAACTCTGGATAAGATTGTAACACCCCCAGTGGTTAACTACAGTAATCGCCCTTTTTTATTATGCCATGTCATCATGTTTAACAGTGCATGATCATCATTAGCATTATATTGCATTTCAACTCCTAAGTCAAAATCCAAATTTAAATGAAAGTGGAAAATAAAAGTTATCCAACATAGAAACTGAAATGTTCAATAAATAGCAAATATTGCAGAGACCATTCTAAAATTGTAACCAACAATAAATAAATTAATTAGGTGGCTCTAACATTATCAAAACAGCAAAGTTTAATACATTTTATTTATTATAAAATTTGTGTGAATTCCAGTTGTCTCAAAACTAATTTTTGGTAGTGGTAGATAGTGCCTAGCATTTAATGGAACAAGTGCCATGTTTTACAAAATTCAATTTGAGGCCTAACTATTTACAAAACAGAGAAATGAGAATAAATAAAAAGAAAAAGGCAAAAGAAAACAAAACAGGAAAATAAAAAGAAAACCCCCGGCCTAACTGGGCCTCAGCCCAGCTGGCCCGACCGGCCCACCCCACCCCCTTATCCCCTGGACCCCGAAACCCTACCCACCCCACCGACACCCCATTCCCCCCCTGATCTGGATCGCGGTGACCGCGCCCCGCCGCTCGACGCCGCGCCCCGTCGCCGCCTCGTCCACCTCACCGGACTGCCTCCCCGTCTCCGACGCCGTCGTCCCCGTCGCCCTCCCCACGCACCACTGCCCCGTGCCCTTCAACCCCGCGGTGAGGCCCCGGCCTCTCCCCTCTCTCTCCCGTCGCCGGTTCGGCCCTCGCTCGCGCTCACCGCGCCCATCGCCACGCGCTCGCCCTGCCAGGGTCGCGCCTCGACCGCGCCCGCGCCATGCGCTCCCCTGCGCCCGTGTGCCCGCTGCGTGCTCCCGCCTCTGGCGCGCGTGCGCCCGCGCGGCCTGCCGCCCGCAGTCACCGGCCGGCCTTCCGCTGCTCCTGCTTCACCTGCACGCACTCGCTGATGCGCCGCCCGCTCCCGTGCTCGTTCTCGCGGCGCTGCTGCTCGCTGCTCTGCCACTGTTGTCGTCCGCTACAGCCGGCCCACGCCCGTGGACCCCTCCCCCCTGCCCGCCCGTGGCGTTGGACGGGCTCCCCCGTCGCCGGCGAACTCGCCCCGCACCGGGCGGGTTGCGCCCCGGTGGCCAGCGCCCGTTCGGGCTGGCGCCCGCACGCGCCTGTGCCCGATAGGCCGGCGCCCGCTATGGCCCCCTTTGTCCCAATGACAATGGGGCCCCACGCCCAGAAACGAAAATAGAAATAAAAATAAAAAATAAAATAAAAATTATTAAAATTATTAATTAATTAATTAATTAATTAATTAAATAGTAATTAATTAGTTTAATTAATCCTAATTAGATTAACCTAATCACTAGTTAAGTTAATTAAACCCTGATTAGCCTAACAGTCTGTGACAGGTGGACCCCACCTGTCAGATTGTGCTGACATCAGCATGATGTCATGCTGATGTCATCAACTACTGTTTCGGATAATGTTTAATTTAAATAAATAATTAAATTCCAGAAATTAATAAAAACTTTAGAAAATCTTATTAAATAATCCGTAACTCGGATGAAAAAACTTTGTACATGAAAGTTGCTCAGAACGACGAGACGAATTCGGATACGTGGTTCGTTCGTCCGTCACGCGTCCCTAACTACCTGAACATGGAACCGTTCTCCTCCGGTCATCTGTCCGACATTTGTCCGGAACCGGGAATACTTTCCCGGATGAATTCCACTTTCGCCAGTATCAACCGGCACTGCGCTAGATCACCTCTGTCACCGCGTATTGCCATGTTATGCTTTGTGCTGCACTTGTTCGCTGTGTATTTATACTGTTTCCTCCCCCTCTTCTCTCTCGTTAGACCCCGACGTCGTCCCCGAGACCGACGCAACTCAGGAGCCCGACGCCACCATTGACGACCTTGCCCTTGCCGCCGAGCAACCAGGCAAGTCCCCCCTTTGATCATCCCGATATCGCCCATTTTATTTTCTCGTGCTTGCATTAGAATTGCTGCTGCTACTGCTTTACCTATTCTGATGCATAGCCTGTTTATTGTAACCTGCTGTTGATAATTACCTGCATATCCTAAACTGCTTAGTATAGGCTGGGTAGAGACCTATCAGTGACCCCACTTATCCCGACTGCCCCGCTGGATTATCTGAAGACCCGATCAACGGGATTGAAGACCAGGCCCCGGCACCGCACATCACCCCCTTAGTTGTAACGACACTGCAGCGTTAATATCAAGTGCCGAGGGTGATACCTCGTGTAGCACTTCTGATGTTAACTCTGTAGAGTAGCTATTCGGTCATGGTCATCGAGGGTGATTCCTCCTTCACCACTTCCGGTAACGACGCTGTCGTGCAACACATCAAGTGTGAACCCATCGAGGGTGATTCCTCCGAGTTCACCTTGACGGATACATCGAGTGGGAATTCAATGAGAGTGATACCTCGGATTCCCCTGATGTTATAGACACACGGATACTTGGACTTTACACTGTTACTTGGATAGGCGGGTCGACCCCGAGGGGTACCCGCGTGCGCCTGAGAGGCGAGTGTTGTGAAGACGGGTGCCTGTATGGTGCCCGAGTGATGAATACGAGGCGCGGCCGAGCATTCTTAACCCTTGCAGCAAGTCCTCGAGACGGGGTGACGGGGTCACATCTTTCGTGAGTCTCTGCTCGTTACCGCAAGCCCAAGGTACTAATGATTTGGATATTTGATCCGAGCAGGCCTCTGGCCTGATAGCACTAACCATCACGTGGGCATAGTATGGGCGTTCTGCATCGTATGCATCAGCCGAAAGCTCTGTCAGACGTCTAGTTCAGCATGGCGGCACGGACGGACCGGCGCCTTCCTGTAGTGTTGGTGCCTGGCTTCACCGTGTGCGCAACAACCCGGAGGGCGAGGGGCGATGGCCAAGACCCCCTTGCGCTTAGGATGTAGACCGGCGGGGACCTCTCTGCTGAGCTGTAGGTAGGGTTGCAGTGTGTCGTTTGGCCGAGGCCGGGCATGACCCAGGAAAGTGTGTCCGGCCGGAGTTAATCGAGCGTGTTGGGTAAGTTGGTGCACCCCTGCAGGGAAGAAAACTTCTATCGATAGCCTGTCCTACGGTAACGGACACTCGGAGTTGTATCCTGATTGATACATTTTAGAACTGGATACTTGGATACTATGGCTCTGGGATTGCTTCTCGCAGGGAGTCGAGAAGGGATCTCAGGATGAGGTTGATGACTGTATGGCTCTGGGATTGCTTTCTCGCAGGGAGTCGAGAAAGGACCTCTGGGTGAGGATGAGACTTAATGATACTACTACATTATATTGATCTGTTCTGCTCTCTTCTATTGCTGCAAGACCGATGAAGATGCTATTCTTCGATAGGACTAGGCCTCCTCTCTATTCTGGCATGTCCGCAGCCCTGTCCACATATACAGCCTTCCTTTGAAAATGTTGCATATGTAGTGTAGATCCTTGCTTGCTGAGTACTTCTGAGTACTCACGGTTGCTTTGTTTTCCTTTTCTCCCCTTATCAGTTTGTCGTGACCAAGATGACGGAGCCCCTGAGACAGATGCCCCGTCGATCGACTACTACTACCACCCCGAGGATGATTACTACTACGAGTTGACTGACGACCAGGAGTAGGTTCGGAGGGTCCCAGGCAGGAGGCCTACGCCTTTCGATCGTAGTGTTTTATTTGGCCCCGCCTTTCTAAAGGCCTTTCTGTTTCTCTTTTAATATCTGTACTCAGATATCTGATGCTTCCGCTGACGCTTGTATGTCATCGAGCTATGTATTCGAGCCCTCGAGGCCCCTGGCTTGTAATATAAAGCTTGTATGACTTTATTTATGTTTTAGAGTTGTGTTGTGATATCTTCCCGCGAGTCCTTAGGCTTGATCGTGTGCATTTGCGTGTATGATTAGTGCACGATTGAGCCGGGGGCGTCACAAGTTGGTATCAGAGCCGACTGCCTCTAGGAATCCCCCTTTCCAATTCCTTGGCCGAAGTTGAGTCTAGTAACCGAAAACTGTTTTACTAACTTGGCTGTGTGGCTTACGGGCCCACGTCGCCAATTGGGTGGTATTAGTATCTTTTACTCCTCGACCTTTACTCTGGGACTCTGATATCTCTCCTATTCGGGTTAAATTTTTTACTAACTTCAACATTAGGTTCTCGTGATCACATCCACCCGGTGTTCTGAAAATTTCCCCCCTTCCTTCAAGATTGTGGGCCAGGTTCTGCTTGCAGGATCCTCTTATCGAGGGCACCTTGTGTTTCACTTGCAGATTCCTCACCCCAATAGTTTTCTCCGACGTTGATGTAGCCTTTGCTATGTCTCGTTGTGTACTTCCCTACCGCGTGCCTGCGCGCCGCCTAGTTGTCTAGCCTTCCCCTTTTCAGCTGTCGTATTGCCGGATTGTAATCGAGGCTATGTGTGGTTTTGAATGTCTGGTGCGAATATGCTGAAGTATCTATTGCACTTCCTTCTGTTGTGCGTGTTACTTCATGAATCATTCCATACACCTGCAGTTTTTCTTGCTAAACTACCCCTGTTGAATTTGGCAGGATGGCTGACGATCCCCCTCCTCCACCTTATATTGCCGCAATGATGCAGCAATTCAAACTGAACCGTCAGGTTATGACCGGGATATTGGCTTAGTTCCCAAACCAGAATGCTCATCAGCAGCCTACACCAATAACACTGTCAGAATTCGTGCGCCTCAATCTGTCCACTTTTCGCAGCTCGACTGATCCAATGGATGCTGATGATTGGCTCCGTGACATTACCTTCCAGATGAAGTCGGCCAATGTTATCCCTGACAGTTACGTCACCTATGTGATGTATCACCTGAGGGGATCGGCTGCTCAATGGTGGGAAAGCCACAAGGCTATGTTGCCTGCAGAGACTGTAACCACTTGGCTGGAATTTCAGTCAGCTTTTCATGCACGTTACATTCCTCAAGGTCTGATGGACCAGAAGAAGCAGGAGTTCCGTAAACTCTCTCAGGGTAAAATGACTGTGGATGAATATCAGAGGAAATTCCTTGAATTATCCCGATATGCTGCGGATGACGTCGACACCGACACTCGCAAGCAGGAGAAATTCCGTGAAGGACTACGTACTGATATAAAACTTGCACTTGCTGTCCACGATTTCACAGACTTCGCAATGCTTTTCAGCAAATCTTTCCAAGTTGAAACAGCTCTGACTGAGTACCAGGAGTCGCTCAAGCGTACTCGAGATGTCGGCTCATCTTCCGGTCGACCTACTCAGAAATGTCGAGTCTGGATCCCTCACAATGTTCATCATCGACCTGCTCCAACACCAAGGCCGTCATATGCTGCACCTCGTCTGCCTCCACCACCAAGGCAACTAAACATTTCAAGTGGACAGCCCAATGTTGGTGTTTCTCCCCATAATGATGGTCTGTGCCACCAGTGTGGACAGCCAGGGCACCGTGCTTTTAACTGTCATCAGGGTCAGCCTCAGAATGCATCACGTCATCCTGTTGTTTGTAGGAAGGGCCATCGGACCCATCATTCCAGAAATTGTAGTGCCAGACTACTTGCTAATCAGCTTGTTCATGTCAACCAGGTCAACATGGAAGAAGCTCGACAGGACCCTAAAATTGTGATGGGCACCCTTCTAGTGAATTCAATCCCAGCTTCAGTCCTTTTTGATTCTGGAGCATCGCACTCCTTCATGTCCGAAAATTTTGCGCGAAGCCATGATATACCTTTCGAGGAGATGTCCACCCCATTAGTAATCCAGTCACCTGGGGCTAATTGGCAAACTACCATGGTAAGCCACGGTAACCACATTGTGATCGGAGGATTGATGTTCCCCGTTGCTCTCATTGCTCTCAAGACCTCCAACATAGACATTATTCTGGGTATGGACTGGTTGAAGCCTTATAAAGCTTTGATTGACTGTGCCACTGAATCAGTCCGGCTCACTCACCCTTCTGGCCAGAAAGTACAATACTCAGCTCGAATAGCTCAGGATGCTGAGACTCAAATATATGTTATGAATGCATTGAATGCTTCACCTCTTGAAGGCATCGAGAACATTCCAGTTGTTCGTGATTTCCAAGACGTCTTTCCAGAAGAACTTCCAGGAATACCCCCTGCTAGAGCTGTTGAGTTTGTCATCGACTTGAAACCAGGCACAACTCCTATTGCGAAGCGTCCTTATAAAATGCCTCCGCACCACCTTCTTGAACTTAAGGAGGAAATCGACACGTCACTTAAGAAAGGTTTCATCCACCCCAGTTCCTCTGCTTGGGGAGCGCCTTCACTCTTCGTCAAGAAGAAGGATGGAATTAACCGATTGGTTCAGGATTATCGGCCCATTAACCAAGCCACAATCTAGAACAAATATCCGCTTCCTCGGATCAATGATTTGTATGATCAACTTGCCGGTTCCTCAGTATTCTCTAAGCTTGATTTGAGATTGGGATACCATCAGATCCGTGTTCGTGAAGAGGATATTCCGAAGACTGCATTTGTTACTCGTTATGGCTCCTACGAGTACACTGTCATGTCATTTGGCTTAACAAATGCTCCAGCCACATTCTCCCGCCTGATGAATTATATTTTCATGGATTACCTCGACAAGTTCATCGTGGTTTATCTAGATGATATTCTGGTATATTCAAAGAATAAGGAAGAACATGCTGAACACCTTCGTCTTGTACTGGAAAGGCTCCGAGAACACCAGTTGTATGCCAAATACTCCAAATGCGAGTTCTGGTTATCTGAAGTGACATATCTCGGCCATGTGATTTCAAAAGATGGCATTGCCGTTAACCCAGAACGAGTTCAGGCTATTCTGGACTAGACTCCTCCGAAGAACGTCAAGCAAGTGAGAAGTTTTCTCCGCCTTGCAAGCTATTGCCGTCGATTTGTCGAGAACTTTTCTAAGATTGCTAAGCCTTTGACTGATCTGCTTCACAAGGGCGTTAAGTTTGAATGGACAGAAAAATGTCAGGAAAGTTTCCAGACACTCAAAGACAAGCTGACATCTGCCCCAGTACTATCTCCTCCAGATACCCGCAAAGACTTTGTGATTTATTGTGACGCATCCCGTGAAGGATTAGGCTGTGTCCTAATGCAAGAGCGTAAAGTGATTGCTTATGGCTCTCGTCAGTTGCGCCCACATGAAGAGAATTATCTGGTACATGATCTAGAACTAGCTGCTGTCATCTATGCATTGCAGTTGTGGCGACATTACCTCCTCGGTAATCGTTGCGAGATCTACACGGATCATAAAAGTCTGAAGTACTTGTTCACTCAACCTTCTCTAAACCTCCATCAGCAAAGATGGATGGAGGCCATTGCGGACTATGATTTGGGTATTTCCTATACCCCTGGCAAGGCTAACGTGATGGCTGATGCCTTAAGCCGCAAGTCCTATTGCGACAACCTCATGGTTAGGCGAGCTCAGCCTCGTCTTTTTGAAGAACTGTGCAAGCTAAATCTGCGTATTGTTCCACAGGGTTCTCTTAATAACCTTGTGATACAACCAGATCTTGAGAAAGCTGTTAAGGATGCGCAAGCTAAAGATGCTGAAATTGATCTGATGAAGAAAGACCTTCACCTTGTAAAGTACAGGGATTTCTCGCTGTCTGAAGATGGAACCTTGTATTTCAGAAACCGCATTGTCGTACCTCACTTCGAGCTTATGACTGACAAAGTCATGAAGGAGGCACATGATACCCCGTTGTCTATTCATCCGGGTAGCACCAAGATGTATCGTGATCTCCGTCAAAGGTATTGGTGGTCTAAAATGAAGTAGGACATTGCTCGATATGTTGCTGAATGTGATGTGTGTCGTCGCGTTAAAGCAGAACATCAGAAGCCTGCTGGAATTCTGCAACCACTTCCTATTCCTCTATGGAAATGGGATAAGGTTCAGATGGATTTCGTTACAGGCCTTCCCAGGTCACAGAAGGGTCACGATGCTATTCTTGTCGTCGTCGATCAACTTTCCAAAGTTGCACACTTTCTGCCTGTCAAAGAAACTATCACTGCTAGCCAGTTAGCAGAGTTGTATATCTCCAGAATTGTTTCACTCCACGGTATTCCGAAGGAGATCAGTTCGGACCGTGGCGGTCTTTTCACTTCAAAGTTTTGGGAAAGTTTCCAAACAGCTATGGGAACTCATATTACCTGGAGTTCAGCTTATCATCCCCAATCCCATGGCCAAGTCGAGCGAGTCAATCAAGTGCTTGAAGACATGCTTCGAGCTTGTGTCATTTCTTTCGGTAAGAAGTGGGAAGAATCTCTTCCATATGCCGAATTCTCTTACAACAACAGCTATCAAGCCAGCTGAAAATGGCTCCCTTCGAGGTACTCTATGGACGTAAGTGTCGAACCCCTCTGAATTGGTTAGAAACTGGGGAACGACCGCTCGTGGGTCCGGAAATTATTCAACACGCCGAAGAACAAGTTCGTATTGTTCGAGAAAATCTCAAGGCGGCTCAGGACCGCTAGAAGAGCAACTATGATCGCAAACGATGGGGTTTGACTTATCAACCTGGTGATCAAGCTTATCTGCGAGTCACCCCGATGAAAGGCACTCACCGTTTTGGAATCAAGGGCAAGCTAGCTCCACGCTACATTGGTCCTTTCCGCATAATTGCTAGACGTGGTCAAGTGGCGTATAAATTGGAGTTACCGCCACAATTCTCTCATATCCACGACGTCTTCCATGTGTCGCAACTTCGTAAATGCTTCAAGGAATCTCTGCACCGCGCAGTGGATCACGAGGTGCTCGAATTGCAAGATGACCGATCTTATAAGGAGCATCCGATCCGCATTCTCGATGAAGCTGAACGTCGGACCCGTCAGAAGGTTACCAAGTTCCGCAAAGTGCAGTGGTCAAATCATACTGAAGATGAAGCCACTTGGGAACGCGAGGATAATCTTCGTGCGGAATACCCCGAACTTTTTCCTTCTACCTCCTAATTCTCGGGACGAGAATTCTTGTTAGTGGAGGAGATTTGTAACACCCCCAGTGGTTAACTACAGTAATCGCCCTTTTTGATTATGCCATGTCATCATGTTTAACAGTGCATGATCATCATTAGCATTATATTGCATTTCAACTCCTAAGTCAAAATCCAAATTTAAATGAAAGTGGAAAATAAATTTTATCCAACATAGAAACTGAAATGTTCAATAAATAGCAAATATTGCAGAGACCATTCTAAAATTGTAACCAACAATAAATAAATTAATTATGTGGCTCTAACATTATCAAAACAGCAAAGTTTAATACATTTTATTTATTATAAAATTTGTGTGAATTCCAGTTGTCTCCAAACTAATTTTTTGTAGTGGTAGATAGTGCCTAGCATTTAATGGAACAAGTGCCATGTTTTACAAAATTCAATTTGAGGCCTAACTATTTACAAAACAGAGAAATGAGAATAAATAAAAAGAAAAAGGCAAAAGAAAACAAAACAGGAAAATAAAAAGAAAACCCCCGGCCTAACTGGGCCTCAGCCCAGCTGTCCATGAACGGGGACACCACAAAAAAACATTATAACTGGATCCACTGGGAAACAGAAACATAACCCACCCCACCCGAACCCCCCATTCCCCCCCCGATCTGGATCGCGGCGACCGCCCCCCGCCGCCCGACGCCGCGCCCCATCGCCGCCTCGTCCACCTTGTCGGACTGCCTCCCCGTCTTCGACGCCGTCGTCCCCGTCGCCCTCCCCACGCACCACTGCCCCGTGCCCTTCAACCCCGCGGTGAGGCCCCGGCCTCTCCCCTCTCTCTCCCGTCGCCGGTTCGGCCCGTGCTCGCGCTCACCGCGCCCATCGCCACGCGCTCGCCCCGCCAGGGTCGCGCCTCGACCGCGCCCGCGCCATGCGCTCCCCTGCGCCCGTGTGCCCGCTGTGTGCTCCCGCCTCTCGCGCGCGCGCGCCCGCGCGGCCTGCCGCCCGCAGTCACCGGCCGGCCTTCCGCTGCTCCTGCTGACTGCTGCTGCTTCACCTGCACGCGCTCGCTGATGCGCCGCTCCGCGCCACTCCCGCTACGCCGTGCGCCGCCCGCTCCCGTGCTCGTTCTCGCGGCGCTGCTGCTCGCTGCTCTGCCACTGTTGTCGTCCGCTACAGCCGGCCCACGCTCGCGGACCCCTCCCCCCTGCCCGCCCGCGGCGTTGGGCGGGCTCCCCCGTCGCCGGCGAACTCGCCCCGCACCTGGCGGGTTGCGCCCCGGTGGCCAGCGCCCGTTCGGGCTGGCGCCCACACGCGCCTGTGCCCGATAGGCCGGCGCCCGCTATGGCCCCCTTTGTCCCAATGACAATGGGGCCCCACGCCCAGAAACGAAAATAGAAATAAAAATAAAAAATAAAATAAAAATTATTAAAATTAATAATTAATTAATTAAATAGTAATTAATTAGTTTAATTAATCCTAATTAGATTAACCTAATCACTAGTTAAGTTAATTAAACCCTGATTAGCCTAACAGTCTGTGACAGGTGGACCCCACCTGTCAGATTGTGCTGACGTCAGCATGATGTCATGCTGATGTCATCAACTACTGTTTCGGATAATGTTTAATTTAAATAAATAATTAAATTCCAAAAATTAATAAAAACTTTAGAAAATCATATTAAATAATCCGTAACTCCGATGAAAAAACTTTGTACATGAAAGTTGCTTAGAACGACGAGACGAATTCGGATACGTGATCCGTTCGTCCGTCACGCATCCCTAACTACCTGAACATGGAACCATTCTCCTCCGGTCATCTGTCCAACATTTGTCCGGAACCGGGAATACTTTCCCGGATGAATTCCACCTTCGCCAGTATCACCCGGCACTGCGCTAGATCACCTCTGTCACCGCGTATTGCCATGTTAGGCTTTGTGCTGCACTTGTTCGCTGTGTATTTATACTGTTTCCTCCCCCTCTTCTCTCTCGTTAGACCCCGACGTCGTCCCCGAGACCGACGCAACTCAGGAGCCCGATGCCACCATTGACGACCTTGCCCTTGCCGCCGAGCAACCAGGCAAGCCCCCCCTTTGATCATCCCGATATCGCCCATTCTATTTTCTCGTGCTTGCATTAGAATTGTTGCTGCTACTGCTTTACCTATTCTGATGCATAGCCTGTTTATTGTAACCTGCTGTTGATAATTACCTGCATATCCTAAACTGCTTAGTATAGGCTGGGTAGAGACCTATTAGTGACCCCACTTATCCCGACTGCCCCGCTGGATTATCCGAAGACCCGATCAACGGGATTGAAGACCCGGCCCCGACACCGCACATCACCCCCTTAGTTGTAACGACACTGCAGCGTTAATATCAAGTGCCGAGGGTGATACCTCGTGTAGCACTTCTGATGTTAATTCTGTAGAGTAGCTATTCGGTCATGGTCATCGAGGGTGATTCCTCCTTCACCACTTCCGGTAACGACGCTGTCGTGCAACACATCAAGTGTGAACCCATCGAGGGTGATTCCTCCGAGTTCACCTTGACGGATACATCGAGTGGGAATTCAATGAGGGTGATACCTCGGATTCCCCTGATGTTATAGACACACGGATACTTGGACTTTACACTGTTACTTGGATAGGCGGGTCGACCCCGAGGGGTACCCGCGTGCGCCTGAGAGGCGAGTGTTGTGAAGACGGGTGCCTGTATGGTGCCCGAGTGATGAATACGAGGCGCGGCTGGGCATTCTTAACCCTTGCAGCAAGTCCTCGAGACGGGGCGACGGGGTCACATCTTTCGTGAGTCTCTGCTCGTTACCGCAAGCCCAAGGTACTAACGATTTGGATATTTGATCCGAGCAGGCCTCTGGCCTGATAGCACTAACCATCACGTGGGCATAGTATGGGCGTTCTGCATCGTATGCATCAGCCGAAAGCTCTGTCAGACGTCTAGTTTAGCATGGCGGCACGGACGGACCGGCGCCTTCCTGTAGTGTTGGTGCCTGGCTTCACCGTGTGCACAACGACCCGGAGGGCGAGGGGCGATGGCCAAGACCCCCTTGCGCTTAGGATGTAGACCGGCGGGGACCTCTCTGCTGAGCTGTAGGTAGGGTTGCGGTGTGTCGTTTGGCCGAGGCCGGGCATGACCCAGGAAAGTGTGTCCAGCCGGAGTTAATCGAGCGTGTTGGGTAAGTTGGTGCACCCCTGCAGGGAAGAAAACTTCTATCGATAGCCTGTCCTACGGTAATGGACACTCGGAGTTGTGTCCTGATTGATACATTTTAGAACTGGATACTTGGATACTATGGCTCTGGGATTGCTTCTCGCAGGGAGTCGAGAAGGGATCTCAGGACGAGGTTGATGACTGTATGGCTCTGGGATTGCTTTCTCGCAGGGAGTCGAGAAAGGATCTCTGGGTGAAGATGAGACTTAATGATACTGCTACATTATATTGATCTGTTCTGCTCTCTTCTATTGCTGCAAGACCGATGAAGATGCTAGTCTTCGATAGGACTAGGCCTCCTCTCTATTCTGGCATGTCTGCAGCCCAGTCCACATATACAGCCTCCCTTTGAAAATGTTGCATATGTAGTGTAGATCCTTGCTTGCTGAGTACTTTTGAGTACTCACTGTTGCTTTGTTTTCCTTTTCTCCCCTTATCAGTTTGTCGTGACCAAGATGACGGAGCCCCTGAGACAGATACCCCGTCGATCGACTACTACTACCACCCCGAGGATGATTACTACTACGAGTTGGCTGACGACCAGGAGTAGGTTCGGAGGGTCCCAGGCAGGAGGCCTACGCCTTTCGATCGTAGTGTTTTATTTTGCCCCGCCTTTCTAAAGGCCTTTCTGTTTCTCTTTTAATATCTGTACTCAGATATCTGATGCTTCCGCTGACGCTTGTATGTCATCGAGCTATGTATTCGAGCCCTCGAGGCCCCTGGCTTGTAATATAAAGCTTGTATGACTTTATTTATGTTTTAGAGTTGTGTTGTGATATCTTCTCGTGAGTCCTTAGGCTTGATCGTGTGCATTTGCGTGTATGATTAGTGCACGATTGAGCCGGGGGCGTCACAAAGATTTGCTCTCATTGTCTTCGCTCGAAGACATAGGATTTTGGTTGAGCATCACGCCAGTCTTATGACTTTGTTCACTTGGACCCCACTTAATAGTATGGTGGTTCCTATGACTCAAGAAATAAGAAAATGAAACTACGAAAGAAACTATGGCTTCGCACTCCATAGTCTTCAAGTGAATGTCATCACACGTCATTATCTTCGACATGAATGTCTTCACGAACCACCATTGTCTTCAATGTCTTCATACATTTTTAGGGGTCATCTCTGGTAGGTAAACCAAATCAATGAGGGACTTCTACCTGTGTTATCCTGCAATTCTCACAAACACATTAGTCCCTCAACCACGTTTTTCGTCAATACTCCAAAACCAACTAGGGGTGGCACTAGATGCACTTACAATCTCCCCCTTTTTGGTGATTGATGACAAACTGGTTGAAGTTTTCAATGGGGATAAAAATATGTGTAAGTTAAAGAACGTGGTCATTGGCTTCATGAAGTTGAAAGGGCTCCCCCTGAAGATGTGCATATAAGTAATTTGACTTTGAATGCAAATGCACATGGCAGGTTCTGCTTTGTGGACATCTTGTTCAACTCATGAAGACAATTCATCATGCATATAAAAATGTAGTGAAGTTAATGACATGCACAATGAGAAATGGGCGTCTGCAGTATGCGGAATTTATCATCGCAATAAAAGGTAGCATCAAAAGTAGCAGACGACCATCAAGGTTTAAGGGTTACAACTCAAAACCAACAGTTCAAGAACGAGAGTTGTAAAACTTAGCAAAAATAAGCACCCGACCCATATAGACCCGCTTGAAGACTATCAACTCATAAGCTTCTCCCCCTTTTTTCAGGAATGACCAAAAAGGAGTAAAGACATAGAGTGTCTAAGCGTTCCCAGGTGGTGTTGGTGTAGATGTTGGGGCAGCAGGGTCGACGGTGGAGTTGGGCGGTGCAGAGGGGCCTGATGCAGAATCGTGATGCAGTGAAGCCATAGCTGGTGAAGTGGCGTCGTCCTCTTCATCAATGACTCGCGCAACAACAGGACCAACAACAAATTAGCAGATGCATCAGTGTTGGCACGATGCGGTAGCCTGAGCTGACTAACAAGAGGACCAGCAACAGTAGTGGTTGGGTTCGGCATATGAATCCCTTCAAGAGGTTGAGTGAAGCTTTGGAAGGCAGCATTGTCTTCGCGAACTGGTGCCTTGGCTGGTTCAGTATATATGGCTTCATGAGACATATCCACTTCTCGCAGAAAGACGACATGGTTGCGCGCTGAAGCTGATGCCATTGATGATATAAAAGACCAATGTCTTCATAGTGCCTTCAAGCTTGGCGGGAGGAGAATGCCCCTTAATTGGCCATAGAGTATGCCTCAGTATATGATAGATGGTGCGGGGCAGGTACTCGAGGTCATCGACATAGAATTCCTTGGGGTATTCAGCATCAACTGGCAATGGCTTCATCATGCTGAGCATTTGACTCATGTTGGGCTCAGGCTTCTGAAAGATGCTCTGCAATTCTTGTTCATAGCACTGACAACCTGGCTCATACAGATCACCAGGAGTTGGCAGGGAAGTTAGCTCGATGATATCTTGAGCTTTGGCTTCATGATGTACGTCACCTGACATCCACTCGAGGACCCATGTCTTCGGATCCCTGTTGTAGCCTGATATATTTAGAGTGGCATAGAATTGCAGCAAGAGTTCTTCATTCCAGTGCTCCTTGTCGACGACAAATGGGAGCAAGCCAACTTCTCGAAAGCAGTCAAGAGCTTCCTCAAGGCAGGGGAGTCCAGTAATGGCATCGCAGCACATGCGCTTGTGGGGGAAGATCCTGTCCTGGTTGTACAAGATGCATGAGTAATAGCTTCATTGCTGGTGGCTCCAGAACCTGTCAGAGGAGATCTTTGGCTTCTTGTATGGATTCTTGGCCTTGTCGAAGAATGTGTTGTGCTCTCTGAAGCTAATCACACTGAATGAGCCTTGAGTGGTAACAACACTGGGAAGCCTTGGCAGCTTGGGCTTTGGCTTCTGCGTCTGAGGCCTTTGCTCCAGATGGTAGTCATACTGAGGACCAGGAGCAACAGGTGGTGTCATTATGGGCCATCTGACACTTACGAGCTCACCTTCGTGATTGAAGGCCCTTGCCATTGTGTGGGGTACAGGAGGAGCAGCAGCAACATCCGAGGTGGATGGCTGAATGTTTTCAGTGGCATCTAGGGCTTCAGTCTGAAGAGTGGCTTCGGGCTGCGTATTGTCGTCGGCCATGACTACGTCATGGACTTCAGTAGCAGAGGCATCAGCAGCCTCATTAGCAGTGGCTTCAAGAACTGGTGGGTCAAGCACAATCACATCTTCATTCTCTCTTGTTTCAACGGTAGGGGGAATAGCAGCTTGTTCTTCTTCTGTGTCCTCGGCTGATGCAGCCGGAATATCTTCACCCTCTTTGGCTTCAGATTCTTGAGCAGTTTCTGTAGGGATGGCTTCAGGGAACGCTTGACATGCAACTGAGCTTGTGGCTTGCACATCCTCTTCAGGAATGCTCGACATGGAGGCCGCTGGCCTTGGGCCTCTGCGAAGCCTTCAGAAAGATGGCGACGCCTGTGGTGAGGGAGTGGTCTTCTCCATGTCTTCAGGGGTGTCTTGCGGAGTCTCAATCACAGGAGTAGTGACTTGAGCTGGTGGAGTGCGAGGAATGACCTCGTGGAGCGGAGTGTTGGGGTGGTGCTCTTCCCAGAAATCATCTTGTGTGATTGGCGTCGTGGGACCTCCAATGCTAATCTGTTCACTGCTCGATGGAGCAGGCGATGATACTGGCTTGGGCATGATCTGGGGGAACCGAGGAAGGACTTCATCATCAACCACATTGTCTTCATGACCAATGTCTTTAGCTACGGTGGTGCAGCAGCTGGAATGTCTTCAGACACATGAGCCTCTATGGGAGCAGGCTCATGAACAACCAGACGACACTCGCGGTTGTAGGATGCAGGAAGGGCAACAGAAATGGGTTCAACAAGCAGTGGCTCTCCAGGAGCAGATGAGGCAGTTTGTGCTTGGGCGCTTCTTGAAGCCTTAGAGGGCTTTGTCTTCAGCCTCTTCTGTGAAGGAGCAGCATCAGAGGATTCTTGGTGCTTTCGCTTCTTGGCCTCAGCCTCAGCCTGCTTTGTCTTCTTCTTTTCAGAAGCAGCTGATGGGACCTTTGGCTTCGAGCCATTCATGCTGGCAGGGAAGACAATGCTTGGTCTTTCCTGCCTTGGAGCTTCGGCTTCAGTTGCAGATGGCTTCTTCTTCTTGGCAGTCAGCTTGGGGTCAATGCCAGGACGCCCAAATGCTTTCCTCTTCAAGGCTTCATTATGAGCCTGTACGCACTTTTCAGCATAGTGCTTGAGACGCTCTCTGGAGCCTTTGGCTTCATCACGACGCTTGACAAATTCAGCCTTGAGATCAATCATCATCTGCTTGAAATTTTGCACTTCAGTGACACTGAGCTTGGCCATGTGCTGCTTGAAGAGGGCCTTTTCATGGTCAATCTTGTTTTTCTGCTCGATGACCTTTTGAGCGATTGCGAGCTCTTTGGCAATATAGCCCTGAAATGTCACGCTGATGCCAATTGGAAGCTGCAAATCATCAATGGTAAGAGAGGTATCTTCAAACCATTCATTAATGAAGTTGTTGAGAATGTCAGCGTCAAACAAAGGCAGATCATTGAAGATTTCAGCTTCATGTTTTCTCTTGATCAGCATCTCAAGGGCATCATCATCAATATCCTCATCGCTAGATAGATCGATAATATCTTCATCATTGCGAAGAATGCTTGCCGGTGTAAGAGCTTGCCCTGAGATCTTCTTGGGCTTCTTGGAGGTGCGAGATAAGTCATCAGACTGCACACTGGATTCAGGCGGTGCAGATTTCAGTGGTTCACACGTGAAGCTTTTGGTGCAGCAGAAGATTTTAAAGCTTTAGCCTTCTTCACAGGCTTCGGGGGTTCTAGAACTTCAGCATGTTCCTCTTCCTCAGCAACTTCTTTAACATTGGCTCTTTGCTCAGCAATATATGTGAGAAGCCCATCAAGGCTGTTGAAAGGACCAATGAGATTCTGTTCAACTTCACGACTGCCATTGGGCCTTGGTCGAGCTGGACCCTGGTTGAAGTCAATCCTGAAATCCTTCTTGTTCTAGACAGCTGAGGTCTTGGCGTACTTGTAATTCTCTTCAAAGAGATCATCTTCTCGACACTATCGAAGACTTGATGGGTCGGCATTCTCAGGCATTGGGCCTCTGACCATGCAAGGAAAGAAGCCTTTGGCAATGGCTCCAGCCTTGGTCTTGGGTTGAAGCTTCTTGTAAATGATATCGGCCCATGGTGGCCTCACAACATTCTTGTCCACATACTCAGAAGTCACATAATGGTACATAAACCATTCTTCTGCCCAATATCTTCAAATCCATTGGACTCTGGACTTACGCTGAGTGTAGGTTTCATCTGGATTAGACTTGTATAGTTCATAGAGGTCTGGGGGCAAGTCCAAAGCAGTGTTGTCACGACGCTGCCTGCCACCCTTCTTTGTAGATTTGCCAGATGCCATTGACTTCAGACTGAATGGCTTCACAACTGTGTTTGGCTTCAGTCGGCTGGTCAGATAGGAGCTGGCTTCAGGTGATTCAATGTGATGATGTAAGAACTCTGCAAATGAATGCAGACTATGAGAACCAAGGGATTCTCCCATGGACATGTACCTGTTACAACATTAGAGATGCGAGGGAAGGGGAAGAGGTCATATGCATTCTCAGAAGATTTTGAAGATAAATCAGTTTGAAGACAATGACCTCATAGCGCGAAGACATTCACTTATAGATGTAAGTTGGTTCCAGATTTGTACGAATCCAAGAATAAGCACAAGTGAGGAATCAAACTAGATGCGAAGCGTACATAAGTGAAAGTACTTTGCAGATTATGAGATTTAGAATAGACAAGATCTAGATTTGGAAGTGTAAAAACATCTTTTGGAGGATGTGGACAGTTCAACGGATCCAATAAACGGTAAAAAAGAGAGTTCTTATTTACCGGACGAAGAACTACTAGACGAGAAGGATGGAGGCCGAGCAGTTCAATCTCCCATGGCCTAACTTGGCGGCGGAAGACACCTACGGCGGCGGGGGGGGGGGGGGGGGGAAGATGTCCGCGGCCGGCGTGAAGACGACGTCGGAGAAGTCATGGCAGTGAAGCGTTTCATCTCTGGCAATGACTGATGCTAGCGGTGGCGCTAGGGTTTGAGCGAGACGGCGGGGGGAGAAGAAATAATGACCGCGGGGGTTGAGTATTTATAAGGAAGAGGGACGGCACCGTGTAATTACTTAGGTGCCCCTGGTGGTTCACATCTGATGGACACGTGGCAAGCATGCAACAGATTGAAAGTTGCGCCACGACCCCACGCGCGCCTGGTTTGTCGAGTGGTCGTTCCAGCTTCTCCGGTATTCAGGCAAAAAGGATAGAGATAGTAAACACAGTTTCAATGTTTGTCTCTTTATCTTCAACTGACAAGGACTCAGTGAAGACAATCAACATGTGTCAATAGAATGCATATGAAGAGACAGAGAGAGTTGCAGAGATAAGCATGGAAGGGGTTAGGGTCCGATCACATTCACTTAGCGCAGAAAATGGCAACTTGAAGACATAGCTATAAGTGAATGCTGTAGAGGATAGAACACATATATACATATATATATATATCTGAGAAGACCAAATCGAACATTGCAAAGATAAATCATGAAGACAAGGCAATGTTAAAGACAAACCAACTTTGAAGATAATGCAACATGACGCCAAACAAAGAAAAATCTTCAAGAAAGATTGGTGGTGGTGTTACCCACCGTATAGGAAGTATTAGACCCAGAGACGGCGCACAATTATCGTGGCGCTCCAAAGTCAAATTCCACTTTAATGTATTCACACTCAGAGTGTATGTCTTCATGAGTTGAAGACATACGTTACTTTGTGTGTTGTACATCTAAGTCATCAATATGCATAAGCGTTAGGATGTGTGTCCATTCACAGGACATTTGAGGATTCTAAGATATTTAGCTCACACCGCTGCTTACAAAACCTTTTCTCATCCAAGGGCTTTGTGAAGATATCTGCCAATTTGTGGTGCCCCCGACTCAATCGTACACTAATCATACACGCAAACGTGTACGATCAAGCACAGGGACTCACGGGAAGATATCACAACACAACTCTAACACAATTTAAACGGAGATCCACAATATTACAGACCAGGGATCCGAAGATCCGAATACATAAGTCAGTCATACAAATATTATCTGAGTACAGACATAGTTAGACAAGTTTTGCCTTAAGAAGGCTAGCACAAACAGCTACACTAGATCGAAAGGCGTTGGCCTCCTGCCTGGGAGCCTCCGATCCTACTCCTGGTCGGCTGGCTTGATCCAATAGTAAGTGCCCTCTGGACCCTCCTAGTAGTAAGCTCCTGTGGTGGCATCTGGCTCCTGGACTCCATCGTCTGATGTATCATCAAGGTGGGGTATGGGGAAAAGAGAAAGTAAAGCAAACGTGAGTACTCATCCGAAGTACTCAGCAAGCAAGGATCTATACTACATATGCAACATTATCAATGGAGAAAGGCTGTATAAGTGGACTGGGCTGCAGAAATGCCAGAATAGAGAGAAGACCTAGTCCTATCGAAGACTAGCATCTTCAAACATCTTCACGAGGCCATCATCTTGCAGCAGTAGAAGAGAGTAGAATAGCATTTTATTTAGCAAACATGTTGAAGTACAGCTTAAAGATCCTTCCTCGACTCCCAGCGAGAAAGCGATCCCGAAGCTTCAATTAAGTAACAAGTATCCAGTTCAAGTAGTAGAATGGGATACACAAACTGAGCGTCCTTTACCGTAGGACCGGCTATCGATAGATGATTCATCCCTGCAGGGGTGCACTACTGTTACCCAACACGCTCGATCAACTCTGGCCGGACATACTTGCTGGGTAATGCCCGTCCTCGGAAGATCAACACGAAGCAACGCCCTACCTAGGCTCGGCAGAGAGGTCAGCACGCCGGACTAACCTATGCACCCAGAGGTCTTGGGCCATCGCCCTGGGCACCCTGCGCGTTGCGAGACTGGCCGGGGTGCAGGCGCGACACTGAACTCGTCAGTGAAGTATCCAGCCCAATCCCGACAATCAACCCGCACGGTGAATCGTGACGTCAGACGAGCTTTCGGGAGAAACGTACATCGCAGAGGGCCCCATAACCATTATCCCACGTGGTGGTAGTGCGTATAGGGCACGTCGACCCACTCAGATCACAAACCCAAATCCAATAGGCTCAATTAGTATCACGCGGAGACAATCAGAGTCTCTGATGCTCCGCCACAATATCACACTCGAGTGCCCTTCCGGCACACCCGAAAATCATAGATCCCCAGCGGGTACCCACCAGGGTGGACCCGCCTGTAACAAAGGTCAAAGTAACCATGTGGTCATAACATCAAGGGGGAAACCCGAGGAATCACCCTCGGCGGATTCCACTCGACGAAATCATCAGGGTGAACGTATGAGGCATCACCCTCGAGGTTCACACTGAGGGGTCGCACGACAGAGTCGTATCGGAAGTGGAGAAGGAGGAATCACCCTCGATGACCACGACCGAACAGCTACACTGCAGAGTATTCATCGGGAGTGCGTTACGAGGTATCACCCTCGGCACTCGATAGTTACTACGCAGAGTCGTACAACTAAGGGGGTGTGAAGTGAGGTGTCGGTCTCTGGTCGACGATCACGTTGATCGAGTCGTCGATGATCAAGCAGGGGCAACAAGGATAAGGTGGTGGGGTCACTGATGGTTCACTACCAACCTATACTAAATAGTTTATCATAGGCAGGTAAGGTAACAATGAACAGGTTACAACAGCAGGCTATGCATCAGAATAGGAGCATACATTAACAGTAGCAAAATCTAATGCAAGCAGGAGAAATGGAATGGGCGATATCTGGATGCTCAAGGGGGGGGGCTTGCCTGGTTGCTCTGGCAAGAGAGAGGGGTCGTCAACGGGCTGCTCGTCGGTAGTGTAGTCGTACCCAGGTGCAGCGTCGTCGGTCTCGGTGTCTATCGAGAGAGAAGGAGGGGGAGAGAAACAATAAATTCACGGCAATAATGCAAACAATATGTATGACATGCCTAAATGATATGCCGGGGTGTTTTACTGCCTAACTAAATGATTTAGTTAATTTAGGAATTTATTCGGATTTATTTAATTAAAGTTGGGCACTATTCATTTATCGAAATCGGTCTAAAAGTTCAATGTTCTTATCGCTAGAGGCATCTGACAGGAATACAGAGGGCGTATTCGGGTTCGTATCGGAATTCTGAGCAAGTTTCATATATAAATTATTTTCATCGGAGTTACGGTTTATTTAATATGATTTTCTAAAGTTTTAAACATTTTCTAAATTTAATTATTAATTTAAATTCGAATTATCGAGAATAGTGAATGATGATGTCAGCATGAGGTCAGGGTGATGTCAGCAGGTCAACTCTGGCTGACCAGAGTCAAACCTGACAAGGGGGGCCCACATGTCATACACTGAGATATTAACAGAGGGGTTAAATTAACTAATTGGATTAATTAGAGGGTGGGCCCCAACAGTCAGTGACTGATTAGTGTTTAAACTAATTAACTAACTAATTAACAGATTTTCTATTTATTTTAAATTCGTTTAAACGACCGGGCCCCACATGTCAGTGAGACAGGGCGGCCACGTCAGCGTTGACCCCGGTCAATGGGGTCAAAGGGGCCCGCGGGGCCCCACAGTCAGTGGCATGGGGGTGGGACCCACCGATGCCACGTCGGACCGGCCGCCGGAGAGCGCTCCGGCGAGCCCGAGAGTGGCGCCGAGCTCCGGCGAGCTCGGGATTCGCCCATAGGGCATCTCCCGGGGCGGGATTGGGCTCTATCGAACGGGCGCAGCGAGCCGCATTACGTGGTGGCGGTGGTTGGTCCCGGGGGTGGCCGGAACGGCGGCGACATCGACCGCGGCGGGCGCCGACGTTCGGCCCCATTTGGAAACGAGGCCGGAGCGGGCTAGGTGGCTAGTTGGGGGCCGAGATCGACGCAACTCGCGCTCAGGAGCACGCCAAGTGCACAGTAGCTCCTTTAGGCCTTTTTCCTTTTTTCTTTTTCTGTTTCTTTCTCTTCTGATTTGTTAATTATTTGGGCCCCAAATGGTTTTTGTAAAAAGTGTGACCTAGTCCACAAATACCAGTGCATTATACCCTAACACCAAAAACTAGTTTGGGCAAAACATCATTTCATATTTGATCTAGATTAATTAAAAGGCTATTAAATATTATTTCCAGCCACTGTTAAAAGAGGAATGGGTCACCTAATTAATTTATTAAATGTTGGTTACAATTTTAGAATGGTCTCTGTATTATATGTTATTTATTGAACATTTTAGTTTCTATGCTGAACAACTTTTATTTTCCACTTTCATTTAAATTTGAATTTGAGTTAGGAGTTGAAATGCAATATGATGCTAATGATGATTATGCACTGTTAAACATGCTGACTTGTCATTATCAAAAGTGATTACTGTGGCTAATGACATGGGGTGTTACACAATTGCTCTTCGGTGTTGACATGAATGATATCAATGTCTTCCTTCAACACATGATCTCTGAGAAAGTGATGACGGATCTGAATGTGCTTTGTCTTCAAGTGCTGAACTAGATTGTGAGCAATCTTGATGGAGCATTCATTGTCACAGTAGAGGGGCACATTCTTCATGTTGATGCCATAGTCCTTGAGGCTTTACTTCATCCAGAGAAGCTGAGCGCAGCAAGATCCAGCAGCAATGTATTCAGATTCAGCAGTGGAGAGTGATACACAGTTCTGCTTCTTTGAAGACCAACAGACAAGAGATCGTCCAAGAAAGTGACATGTGCCTGATGTAGACTTGCGATCAACCTTGTCACCAGCATAATCAGCATATGAGAATCCAACTAGATCAAACTCTGAGCCCTTTGGATACCATAATCCTAGCGTCGGGGTGTGAGCCAAATATCGAAGTATTCGCTTCACCGCGAGGTGATGCGATTCCTTTGGTGCCGCTTGGAATCGGGCACACATGCAAACGCTAAGCATTATATCTGGCCTAGATGCACATAAATACAATAAAGAACCAATCATGGAGCGGTATACCTTTTGATCAAACTCTTTACCATTGTCGTCGGGGCTCAATTGGCCTTTGGTAGGCATTGGCGTCGTGTAACCCTTGCAGTCTTGCATTCCAAACTTCTTCAGGCAATCTTTGAGGTATTTTTCTTGTGATATGAAGATGCCATTTCTGTGTTGACGGATTTGAAGACCAAGGAAGAATTTCAGCTCTCCCATCATGGACATCTGATATTGCTCTTGCATCATATGCCCAAACTCATCACTGTATCTCTTATCAGTGCAGCCGAAGATAATGTCATCCACATAGATTTGGCATACAAACAATTCTCCATCATATGTCTTCGTGAAGAGAGTGGGATCAAGAGAACCAGGTTTGAAGCCTTTGCTCTTCAGGAAGTCTTTGAGTGTGTCATACCAAGCGTGAGGTGCTTGTTTGAGGCCATACAGTGCCTTGTTGAGTTTGTAGACCATATCAGGACGCTTTGGATCTTCAAAACCAGGTGGTTGAGCTACACACACTTCTTCTTCAATTTTGCCGTTGAGGAAGGCACTCTTCACATCCATTTGATAGAGAAGGATGTTGTTGTGGTTAGCATAGGCTAGCAGTATGCGAATGGCTTCAAGCCTAGCCACAGGAGCAAAGGGGGCTGTTTGGATGGTAGCCCTGACCTGCCATGCCAATAATCTGGCATTGACCGATGAAGTTGGCCTCCGTTTGGTTCACAGCCAATATTTTGGATCCCAGCCAATATTTTGGTCGCCCGTTTCAGCTCCTGCAGCCGCACGTGGGCGAGGCGCTGGCGGCGAATTCCTTCGCCAAAATATTGGCACGACCAATTTTGGTAGGGCTGCTGTGGGCAGCATCCAAACAGCCCCAAGGTTTCATCGAAGTCAATTCCTTTCACTTGTGTGTAACCTTGGGCAACGAGACGAGCCTTGTTTCTGACAACTTGACCATATTCATCTTGCTTGTTGCGATAGATCCATTTGGTGCCTATAATATTGTGCTTGCGAGGATCAGGACGTTTGACAAGCTCCCAGACATTGTTCAGCTCAAATTGTTGAAGTTCTTCTTGCATAGCTTGAATCCATTCTGGTTCCATGAAGGCTTCATCAACTTTCTTGGGTTCGGAGATGGAAAAGCAAAGTGTCCACAAAAATTGGCTAATTGCGTAGCTCTTGATCGAGTAAGCGGACCAGGTGCATTGATACTATCAATTATCTTCTATATCTGAACTTCATTGGCCACACGAGGATGAATAGGGCTAAGATTTTGCTGTTGCTAATCAATGTCTTCATCTTCAGCATTATCTTCAAGCTCAGCATTGTCTTCTCGTTGAGTAGGAGCTGGAATGATGATTTCTTCTTCAGCCTGTTCCTCGGTGGGTATGATTTCTCCAGTACCCATTAGCTTGATAGATTCACTAGGAGAAGCTTCATCTAGCACATTTGGCAGGTGCTCTCTTTGCGAGCCGTTAGTCTCATCGAACCGCACATCTACCGTTTCAACCACTTTATAGTGAAAGAGGTTGAAGACTCTGTAGGTGTGCGAATCCTTTCCGTAACCAAGCATAACACCTTCATGTGCTTTCGGTGCAAATTTGGAAGTGTGATGTGGATCCTTGATCCAGCACCTAGCACCGAAGACTTTGAAATAGCTTACGTTTGGCTTCTTACCAGTGAGTAGTTCATAAGATGTCTTCTTGAAGAATTTGTGAAGATAAACTCTGTTGATGATATGGCATGCAGTGTCAATGGCTTCAGGCCAGAACTTTCTTGGAGTCTTGTACTCATCAAGCATCATACGAGCCATCTCAATAAGAGTCCTGTTCTTGCGCTCCACGACGCCATTCTGCTGAGGTGTGTATGGATCAGAGAGCTCATGAGTGATGCCCAATGTATCAAGATAAGTGTCGAGGCCAGTGTTCTTGAATTCTGTGCCATTGTCACTCCTGATGTGCTTGATCTTGATGCCATAGTTGGTCATGGCATAGTTGGCGAAGCGTCTGAAGACATCCTGCACTTCAGTCTTATAGAGAATTATGTGCACTCAGGTATATCTAGAATAATCATCAACAATAACGAAGCCATAAAGATGTGCAGTGGTAGTAAGAGTTGAGTAGTGAGTAGGGCCAAATAGGTCCATGTGAAGCAGCTCGAAGGGACGTGAAGTCGTCATGATTGTCTTCGAGGGGTGTTTTGCCCTAGTCATCTTCCCGGCTTCACAAGCACCACATAGATGATCCTTCTTGAACTTGACGCCCTCGATGCCAATGATATGCTTCTTCTTCACAAGAGTGTGCAAGTTCCTCATGCCCACATGTCCTAGCCTTCGATGCCAAAGCCAGCATTCTGAAGCTTTTGCTAGAAGACATACGGCAAGCTGTGGTCCTGCAGAGAAATCTACCATATACAGATCACCTCTTCGATAACCTTCGAAGACTAGAGATTTGTCAGAAGCCATAAGCACAAGGCAACGATATTTTCCAAATATCACAATCATGTCAAGGTCACAAAGCATTGAGACAAACATTAAGTTGTATCCAAGGGATTCAACAAGCATCACTTTATCCATGTGTTGATCCTTTGAGATAGCAACTCTACCTAGGCCCAATACCTTGCTTTTACCAGTGTCAGCAAATGTGATATGACTTTTAGTAGACGGTCGAAGAGTTGAATCCATGAGAAGACTTCGATCACCAGTCATATGGTTAGTGCATCCACTGTCCATAATCCATTCAGTAGCTTTCGGAGTCGTACCCTACAGTGCAGTTAGCGGGATAGGCTTCACCAAGAGTATTGTTAAGCATAAACATTTGACGAACAAGCATACTATCAAAGTTAAGATTCTTGGATGGTAAGATGGGATGATCATCAAGAAATCCAGGGACAAAATAAATGATAAGACCATTTTGACATTTTATCTTGCGTCCCACAAGATGTTTTAGGTCCCCAGCATTGTCTTCAGAAGTCAATGATTTCCGGCTGGAGACCTTTCCCTGCAAGAGAAGTTAATTCTTCTTAACCACCCACATTTTAAGGGGTGGCTTAGAAGCAATGAGTCTAAGTGCAGCATCTGAGAACTTTGGCTTTGGAGCCCTAGCAAATGGTTTTTGCAGGAGGAGAATATTACTCATAAGAATATGCAGAAAAGTTCTTTGATTTGTGAACATAGCGGTTTGAAGAAACATGCTCATATTCATGAGTCTGATGTTGGCTTCCCTGCAAAACATTGGCGTTAGGGTGACCTTGAGAGGTCCTCTATCTGTATGAAGCCTTTGGGCCATATGAAGCCTTTGATCTGGTGCTTGTCTTCTTCCCTGGTGGTGTCATGATGACATTCACTGGAAGATTCTCAAGACAACTTTTGGGAACCCATATCTTCATCACAGGAGACCTATTCCTGCAGTTAGTTCCAATAAACCTGGCAAACACTTCACCGTTCTGATTCTTGAACAATTTACAGTTTGAGTCAAATGACTCATCAATGACAATAGGATTAACACAAGTGAAGCCAGACAAAGTGGATGGATCTACTGAAGGACCCTTTGCAGCAACCCATGTGGTTTTGGGGTACTGCTCAGGCTTCTAGTAAGAACCATCAGCATTCATTTTCCTCACGAAACCAACACCCTCTTTCCTAGGGTTTCGGTTTAGAATCTGTTTCTTGAGGACATCGCAGAGTGTCTGATGCCCTTTGAGGCTTTTATACATGCCTGTTTCAAGCAATGTCTTCAACATGGCATTCTCATTAGCAATAGTAGTGGCATCCTCAGAAGAGGGGTTAGTACCACATCAGTAGGGAAGATATTGTAACTTCAGAAGCAGTAGAACATCCAGCAATGGAAACAACATTGTCACGCTCAAGGCATTTTAAGCAAGGTGGCACAAAATCTTCCTGAGCGGAACTGATCTTTTGAGCGAGTAGTGAATCGTTTTCCTTTTGAAGATCTTCATGAGACGCTCTCAGTTTCTCTAGGTCTTGCTTCCTTTGAAGATAATCATAGGAAAGCTTCTCATGAGTAGCTGAGAGGGTTTCATGACGACTTTCAAGTTGCTCGTACTTAACGCGAAGGTTTTTGATGTCTTCTATTAAGGACTGGATTCGATTCATTTCCTCGTCCAACAGGTCATCACTTTTGTCTAGCAATTTTTGAATCTTTTCCATGGTTGTTTGTTGTTCAGTTGCAATTTTAGCAAGAGTCTTATAGCTGGGTTTGGATTCACATTCAGAGTCATCTTCACTGGAGGTCTGAAAGTAAGCATCGCGTGAGTTTACCTTAGCACCTCTTACCATGAAGCAGTAGGTGGGAGCAAAGTCGTCGTCATCATTGACTTCGGAGTCGACGTCGTGGCCACTGTCTTCAGGGTTGAAGATGGACTTGGCGACGAATGCTGAAGCCAGAGCCAGGCTTGCCACACCTGAGTCAGACTCCTCCTCAGACTCCACCTTCGCCTCCTCGGAAGCAGACTCCTCCTCTGAATCCATCTCCTTGCCTATGAATGCACGAGCCTTGATAGATGAGCTCTTCTTGTGTGAGGAAGACTTTGAAAAAGACTTTGAAGATTTCTTCTTCTTCTTCTTCTTCTTCTTCTTCTTCTTGTCATCAGAGTCATATTCTTTGCTATTCTTCTTTTTCTTGGCTTCCTTGTCCCATTGAGGGCATTCAGATATGTAGTGACCCGGCTTCTTGCATTTGTGGCATGTTCTCTTCTTGTTGTCACGAGTGGAAGCCTCATCGTTCTTGGAGCTGGATCTTGAAGACTTTCCGAAGCGATTTTTCTTGGAGAACTTTTGGAACTTTCTCACGAGCATTGCTAGCTCTTTGCCAATGTCTTCAGGATCATCAGAACTGCAGTCAGATTCTTCTTCAGATGAGGAAACAACTTTTGCCTTCAAAGCACGGGATCGGCCATAATTGTGGCCATAGATATCTCTCTTCTCAGATAGCTGGAACTCATGTGTGTTGAGCCTCTCAAGTATGTCAGACGGATCAAGATCTTTGAAGTCAGGGCATTCTTGAATCATCAGGGCCAAGGTGTTAAATGAGCTGTCAAGTGATCTCAATAGCTTCTTCACTATTTCATGCTTGGTGATTTCAGTGGCGCCAAGTGCGTGAAGCTCATTTGTGATATCAGTGAGGCGGTCAAAAGTGAGCTGGACATTCTCATTGTCATTCCTCTTGAAGCGGTTGAAGAGATTACGTAGCACATCAATCCTTGAGTCTCTCTGTATTGAGACGCCTTCGTTGACCTTGGACAGCCAGTCCCAGACTAGCTTTGCAGTTTTCAGAGCACTCACACGGCCATACTGCCCTTTGGTCAGATGACCACATATGATGTTCTTGGTGGTTAAGTCCAGTTGTGCGAATCTCTTGACATCAGCAGCGGTGACACCTTCACCGACTTTGGGAACACCAATCCTGATGACATACCAGAGGTCAATGTCAATGGCTTCAAGATGCATGCGCATCTTATTCTTCCAGTAGGGGTAATCAGTGCCATTGAAGATGGGGCACGCAGCGGAGACCTTGATTATCCCTGCAGTCGACATAGCTAAAACTCCAGGTGGTTAAACCGAATCACACAGAACAAGGGAGCACCTTGCTCTGATACCAATTGAAAGTGCTAGTTATCGACTAGAGGGGGGTTGAATAGGCGATTTTTATGAAAGTCTTCAAAACACGAGGTCTTTGAAGACAGACAATCAAATGGAACCTATATGATATGCAGCGAAAGATAAACTACTCTAGACAGACCATAGTCAAGTAAGCATTGTAATGGAAGCACGAGGACTAATAGCAGCTAGGTAGTACAGATCGGAATGGAAGACAGTATGAAGCCAAATAGGTAATAGTCTTCGCACAGTGAAGTCAAACAGATCAGGCAAAGAAGCAATGACTTCATGAAGACAAACTGAAATGTAAAGGAGGTGGGGGATAGAACCAGTAGCTTGGTGAAGACAAGGATTTGGTAGACCAGTTCCAGTTGCTGTGACAACTGTACGTCTGGTTAGGGAGGCTGAGATTGAACTCAGAAGACCATGTCTTCACCTTATTCCCCTTGAGCTAAGGACACCCAATCCTCGCCCAATCACTCTGGTAAGCCTTCAAGGTAGACTTCCAAACCTTCACAGACTCCGTTCACCGACGATACGCAATGACTCTTGGATCCTCAGAACGTGATGCTTAACCGGCTGGAGGATACACAGTCCTCAAGTGTAACAAGTCTTCAGGTCACGCAGACAGAAAGACTTCAGTGATGCCTAACGCTCTTTGGCTCTGGATGTTTTGGGCTTTGACCTCTCAAGGATCTCTCTCTCAAAGGCTTTGGAGGTGGGTTGCTCTCAAACGACAAAAGCCGTGCACTAACTCTGAGCAGCCACCAATTTATGGTGGAGGGGGTGGGCTATTTATAGCCAGCAGGCAACCCAACATGATATGTCTGGAATGACCCTGGGTCACTAAGGAACCGACACGTGTCCAACGGTCAGATTTCAAACACACGCGGCAGCTTGGCTTGGGCTAGAAGCAAAGCTGACTCATCCAACTCTGGATAAGATTTGCTCTCATTGTCTTCGCTCGAAGACATAGGATTTTGGTTGAGCATCACGTCAGTCTTCTAACTTTGTTCACTTGGACCCCACTTAATAGTACGGTGGTTCCTATGACTCAAGAAAGAAGAAAATGAAACTACGAAAGAAACTATGTCTTCGCACTCCATAGTCTTCAAGTGAATGTCTTCACACGTCATTATCTTCGACGTGAATGTCTTCACGAACCACCATTGTCTTCAATGTCTTCATACATTTTTAGGGGTCATCTCTGGTAGGAAAACCGAATCAATGAGGGACTTCTACCTATGTTATCCTGCAATTCTCACAAACACATTAGTCCCTCAACCACTTTTGTCGTCAATACTCCAAAACCAACTAGGGGTGGCACTAGATGCACTTACAGTGAGCAACCTATATGATGCAAATAACAACAACAAGTGCAAGCAAAGGATACAACACAACTATAGCTTGCACAAAGTAAAGGGAAGAGATAACCACAAGTGTAGCCGGTGGAGACAAGGATGTGTTACCGAAGTTCCTTCCCTTTGGGGGAAGTACATCTCCGTTGGAGCGGCGTGGAGGCACAATGCTCCCCAAGAAGCCACTAGGGCCATCGTATTCTCCTCACGCCCTCACACAATGTGAGATGCCGTGATTCCACTAGTGGTGCCCTTGAAGGCGGCGACCGAACCTTTACAAACAAGGTTGGGGCAATCTCCACAACTTGATTGGAGGCTCCCAACGATACCACGGAGCTTCACCACAATCACTACAGGAATCAGGCACTTTGCCGTCTGCCATGGCTGACGGCAAAGGCATGCCTGGCGGACGGTAAAGACCTTTGCCGTCAGCCAGCAGACGGCAATAGGTCCGGCTGAATAAGCTACGGCAAAGGACCTGGACGGCACACGTGGCAGCGTAGGTCCGTTAGGGGGTTAACGGCGTGCTTTGCCGTCTGCCAGCAGATGGCAAAGACCTTTGCATCTTTGCCATCTGCCAGCAGACGGCAAAGAGCCCAAATAGGCCAGCCCAGGCTGCTGCCATGTGGCCTCTTTTGCCGTCTGCTAGCAGATGGCAAACTTCTTTGCCGTCTGCTAGCAGACGGCAAAGTGGCTATATAGCCCCTATTTTTTTTTCTGTTTTTTGTTATATCAATTCATTTTCACAAAAAATCAACACACACCACACACACACACACACACACACACAACACACACACACACACCACATATATATATATATATATATATATAATATATATATATATATATATATATATATATTCAGAATCACATAGTTTCAAACATCAAACATCATACATCAAACATAGTTTCACCATCGTCATCAAACATCAAACATCAAACATCATACATCCAATTCATATATACATAGTTTCACAAACATCCAATACATCAAACATCTAACATCTAAACAGTAGCATTCTGCCCTTCCATGAAGTGAATCAAACCTGCAAAAATGAGAGTAAGAAATTAGAAGAAGAAGAAGACTAGAAGAAGAAGAAGAAGAAGAAGAGGAGCTCTTCTTCTTCTTCTTCTTCTTCTTCTTCCTATTCCTTCTTTTCCTCCTCTTCCTTGTTTTTATTCATCTTATTCATTATTTGTGTCATTTTAGAGTTAACCTATCTAAGTATGCCATTTTTGTGCTACCAAATCTATGATGAAATGAATAGAACAAGAAACTAATGCTTTCATATTTTAGAAAGTAAGTCACCAACTTTTCACTTCAGTACTTTGCATCGAAAGATAATCATCTAGAGTGATGGCTGCAACTGCAAACTTTCCTTCACTAACCCTGTACATGCACTAATTAGTGCGTTGCGTTTGGAAGTAAAGCAGAATTTAGGCAGCGTAAATGAGCTAAAACCAGTGCGCAAAACAAAGAGCTCAAACCCATGCCCAGTCCCAATGATTAAAGGAAAATTAAATATGTCAAAGGATCGCAATCCTGAAAATAATTGAGATGGGAAGCTGTACATATTGTAGGATGTATGAAACATACTGTAAATACAGCCTCTTGCCTTCTCAAAATGATACAACCTCTTGAATAACACAAGTGCAGACTACCAACACTAACGGAACCTTCTTGAGTTTACCTACCAGGAAACATGTGGCTCAAGAAACAAGTTGGCATTGCCTATTAGGTTCAGGAAATTCATCCACACTCAGCTGATGCCTCTCCCTCCCTCTCTCTCGATTGCATTGCAGATGATGTGTAGGTTTAGACCATGGACCCCCTTTCTCCCTCTCTCTACTGATGGAATTACATAGAATTCTAAACTGAATTTTCAGAAACTTGGATGTTGATTGGATCTACTTGAAAGGCAGATTGCAGGTAGTACCAAGCATGCAGCGGATCCATAGGATTGAAACAAAGGCAATCCCAAAAAAATTACCTGTAGCCGCCGCAGCGTGAGGTGGTGCAGGACGAAGAGTCGTCGTTCTGATGGCCGGCGTCGGCGCCCTTGTGGGTGGGTTCATCCTCCTGGTTGTCGTCGCCATCGAGGTACTCGTCCTCTCGTCGTCGTCCTACTGCTGCTCCAAATCGAAGCACACATGCATCATACATACATACATACAGGACCAAATATGATTTGAAATAGATAGAACCAAAGTGCAACTAGCCTAGTATATACATGACCTCATCAGGAACCAGAGTTATATAACAAGTAGTCCTACACAAGAACCTACAGTCCGGTGGCATCAAGCACTAAACCAAACCTCATCACACACCCACCCACCTAGTTTGGTTTCACAACCAGCAACATAGAAACGAACTAGTCTACAATAGAGCAATGTTTGCAGGGAAATAACCAACCTCACAGTGAGGGTCGCGGTGGACGACCTCACAGGTAATCTGAAACCATGCATGTGACAGTGAAAATTAATGCCTGAGCCATTGTTTTAAAGGCGTCCGTATCTCATCGCTATAGCGACGATATACAGGTGTGAAGGGGGTCAATCGCCATACAGACCCAGGCTCGCAATACCTTTATGGCGTCGCTATATCGTCGCTATAATGCTATAAAGGGGGTCGCTCGCCATAAAACGCAATACGCCATTAAAACAATGGCCTGAGCATTACGAATCACAAGCCAATTCTTTTCTTTGAAACTAAAATGAATAGGTGGGCATGTATCGCAAACCGACTTCTTGAAAATACAAGCTAATGTCTGGACATTATGAATCATAAACCAATTCTTTTTGTTTGACAGCCACAACTAGCAGTACATGGTCGAAACAAATCATGCGAAAATTAGTTTGGATATCAAAAAAATAGCAAAGATAATAGCTAGTAGCACTGTCCAGAAGCATGTGTATGTGTGACAACAGAAGCAGCCATTTTTAGAAAAATTAAACCAATCCAAAATGTTAATCAATTAAGCAGCTCTCTGGTTCGCACAACATATACGAGGGTAGTGGTCTGCTATGTTTAGAACTAGAGCCCCACAGACATGCATGTATCTAAATTTAGAAACAAGATTAGCTCACTTGATCTGCATTATTTCTCACACAAAAGTTAAACAAGCAACCAGCCATAGTAATCAAAAAGAGGAGAACACCATTGGTATTCAACATGCTGTAAAGAAATCTACTCTGAAATCAAAGAGCATGCAACATAAAAAAATTAAACAAGGAACATTCAGACCTCCATGGACATGCAGATCACCCCACCTCCCTTGCCCTTCTTCTGGTCTTTCTCCTCCTTCCTCATCCCCTTCTACTACTTTTGTGTGGACACGGAAAGCACCAAATTAATGCCCCTAAAAACAAACCCGGTCAGATCAGAAATTGCACAAGGGAAAAATGAAAATTTCTTCCCAAATCGAAAGAAACAGGGGGTTGAGAGAGGGAGAGAGGCGATATGGGGGAGGAGGACCTTGGCTGCCGTTGTGTGGTGGTGGATAAGGCCCTCCTCTGCCGCTGCCTTGTGGTGGAGAAGCGGCGTCCAGTAGGCACAGCCACACGAGGAGCCATGCGAGGAGGCGTAGAGGACCGCCGGAGGCACGCCGGCGGCGGAGACGAGGCCGCGCACCAGACCCTAGTCGCGGAGGGATGGGTTGGGCGCCAGCGTTCGAGGGGGGGGGAGGGACGGATCTGGCCGGAGGAATCGACGCAGCGGGGTGGGGTGAGCTCGGTAGCGTGCTGCGCGCCGACCATGGCCGCCGGAGCTCACCGGAATAAGGTCGGTGGCGGTGGCGGCGGCGGCGGTGGCTAACCCTAGGGCGCGGGAGAGCAGAGAGGAGATGCGGGTGCGGGGGCAGTGGGGGCGGGGCGGCCGGCGACGGGGATGGCGCGGGGCTGCGGCGGCTCGTGCACGGGGGCGGCGAGGGTGAGGGGTGGCGGCGGCTCGGGCAGGAGAGAAAGAGAGCGGACAGAAAGAGGGGTGGGGCGCGGGCGCTGGCCACTTTTTAGTTAGGTCACGGCAGACGGCAAAGAGCCTAGCTAACAGATGTTAGATTGACCACTTTCTTTGCCGTCTGCTAGCGGACGGCAAAGAAAGTGGCCGTTAGGTGGTTCTCGCTAGTGGGGCACCCTCCCTCTTTGTCGTCTGCTAGCAGACGGCAAAGCTTCTATGCCGTCCGCTAGCAGACGGCAAAGAGCTGGCTGACGGCAAACATGATCTTTGCCGTCAGCTCTTTCTTTGCCGTCAGCTTTCTGTAAGCTGATGGCAAAGACCTTCTTTGCCGTCAGCTAGCAGACGGCAAAGAGCTGGCTGACGGCAAAGATCCTGATTCCTGTAGTGAATGGAATGTGGCTCCGAGGTGACCTCAACCGTCTAGGGTGCTCAAACACCCAAGAGTAACAAGATCCGCAAGGGATTAGTGGGGGGAATCAAATTTCTCTTGGTGGAAGTGTAGATCGGGGCCTTCTCAACCAATCCCTAGAAAATCAATAGGTTTGATTGGCTAGGGAGAGAGATCGGGCGAAAATGAGCTTTGGAGCAACATCGGAGCTTGGGGGGAAAGAGGTAGGTCTTCTTGGGGAAGAAGACCCCCTTATATAGTTGGGGGAACAATCCAACCGTTATCCCCTTATTCAGCCCGCAGCGAGCGATACTACCGCTGGCCGCAGTGGTCCTGCTGCTCGGCCCAGTGGCACTACCGCTGGGACCTCGCACAGCGCCTAAGGGAGAAGGAACAGAGAGGAGGGCCATTGAGCGGCACTAGTAGCGGTAGTAGGGGTAGTACTACCGCTTACAAGCGGTACTACCACTGCTACTGCCGCTGAACCCGACACGAGACACGCGGGTCTCAAGTCGAGGCGGTACTAGCACGGAACCGGAGCCGTACTACCGCCTATGGCCGTGGGCGGTACTACCGCTGTGAGACAGCGGTACTACGGCTTATGGCTTTCAGCGGTACTGCCGCTCTGGGGCCGCGGTACTACCGCTGGCGCCTCCCTTATGCCACTTCCACGATAACAAGTATACTCCAAGGATGAGGGAAGGAGCTGGGGTGCGACAGAGATGTGTACGTGTTGATTCCACCCTAGCCTTTCCGATATGGACCCCCTCTTGATAGTACGGTATCTCCTACGACTCAAGTCCACCAAAACCGGAACAAAAGAGAACTACACCATCTTCACTTTGAGCTCCGAGGGGAATAAATTGTCTCGTGCCAATGAATGAATATTTGAAATGCTCAATGCACACGATTAGTCCGCAAATGCATTGTCATCAAACACCAAAACCACTTAGAGAGAGATATGCCCTAACAACAAGCCCTGTTGCAAAGGCACGCACACGCTCACGGGGAGAAGATCAAACGACTACCAAGCTTGCCATCCAACAACTAACAAGGCGGTGGATCTTCTCTAAACGTAATCCGACCGACGCGTAGCAGGCCCCATCCAACGAGACTTTTAAAAAGATCTACGTGCTATGCATCCGCTGGTTGATCTTTTTAGCCGGGTCGCGAGCCGTCAGATCTGCCTCATCGAGCAGCCGAGCGTGCCTTTAGCATTGCAACACTGGTCTTGTTGCAGGATTACTTCTGCAACACAGGTCTTGTTGCGATTTTTTTGCAACCGTTGTTTTGTTGCAAAAAATATTTTGCAACTGAGGTTTTGTTGCATTTTTTTTGCAACTAAAGTCTCGTTGCCAAATTTTTTCACAAGAGAGATTTTGTTGTAAAACATAGACCCGTCGTAGACCATTGTAACACCGCATATGTTTCAGAAACATAGTCCCTGTTGCAGAAGTGCGTTTGATGAAAGACGGTATGCGGGCCCTACTTGGGCACATGTCATACAAAGAAGGTGGCGGACACGGCCACTGCGGTCCGCCGGGTGATGGTAAGCATTTCCCTTTTTTTAAATATACGAACCTTATCGAGCATACTTACTTTTCTAAAAAGATAAATGGTCGAGTTAACAGTCAACCAGGAAGTCAACGGTCGACATGCCTATTCATTGATCAACATGTCAAGTCTTTTTTTTTGCGGGAAGGTCAACATCTCAAAGTCAATAGATCAAACCTGGTTTTTTAAGGAACGTCAACTGATTGGGCAACCCGAGCGAGCGGCGAGTTCATGCTGGTGGGCCGGCGCACATAACGTAGCGCGTAAGCGCCATTGGACGCGATAGCTAGCGCGAAGACGCTGAATAGGAGCCCACTAACTTTTACTCCCTCCGTTCCAAACGGAGGGAGTACATGTTAAGGTTTTCACTTCAAATTATCCAGATTTACACTTCAACTTCTTGTTGTTCTTAAAAAAATCATACAATCTAACAAATTATTAACACGAGCCTTAAACCTCATGTTTAATACACTTAAAGAGTTTTCTGTAGAACAAGATTAGAAACTAAAGCAAGCTGCACATTTCAACCAATCGATGCGTCCAAGCACTAAGTTTAGAGGTGGAGCCTAGGATCTCTTGTGATCTTAAACTTCTAGATCTAAAGTTTAACAACCCCTTGGACCAAATAGCACGCTCCCATCATCCAAACTAGACTGCACGACTCTGATTAACCTCCTATAGAGCTTTTGCACTTAACTGAAATTCTTCATATTCCATACAGTAAAAAACAATTCACCAAGTTGCTTCTTGGAGTCAATGCCGTTCTTCTTCAGTTCCCTTTGCTGCTTTAGCCTCCTCCTCAACTAAGCAGTGCAATTCATACAGCAACTCCATCTTGTCCTCACGGAGAGACGGAGAGTAACAGCATCATTGTAGATTGCCAAGACAATGTCCTTACTTATCGTCCCGTGGTATCGAGGCGCATCACGTGACATCATTGTAAACTCAGCGCACGTGAACATCTGAAACAAACAAACATATTTCAGACCACAGCTAGATGGCAACTTTACGGCAATATCAACACCAAAACTTTTGCAGAAGGAATTAGAATTCACCTCATAAGCATCACCAACTTTAATTCCTCCATGAGGATCAAACATCAACTTCAACGCTGTTGTAAGTTTGAATAAGCTCCAGTCCTCGATGTCAACTTTGGAAAACGTCCTGAATTCCTCAGCAAGCGTTTCGTGCAAGAAAACTAAATGTTCTTCTTCGCGTATGTCGATATGATGCACCTTGCAGGCCTTCTCAATAATACGCTCATTAATCTGGATAGAAATGAACATTGCTTAATCGCTGAAAGAAACATGAAAAGAAACATCCACATTCTGGAAGTTGAATCAAACAAATTCAGAGTCTCAAATGTCAGCTTATGATAACAGTGTTTCCACAAAAACGTTTTGTCACTAGCAATATAGTGTTATGAGTGCACAATGGAACCAGAAAGGAACATTCATGATGAGATAGCAGCAATAAAGCAGAAAACATTGTGTATCAGACATTCAGACCATATAGAAGGATAAGCACTAACTCACCGTCTCTTTCTTGACAACAATGTCGTGTCGATGTAAGACCATATTCAGTCCACGGCTCAGGATCTGGTCCTCCTTACTAATCTCAGATTGTTCTTGAGGCACTAAAGTATGCATGAGATTCTGCAGACCCCACATCACCTCCGTCACAGCATCATCGTTATACACACAGGTTAGCCCCTGAAAAAGATAGTGGTCAACTGTACTGTTGCACATGCATACACGACTAGGGAGCTTAAAGAGTTACACAAACCAGTGATTCTTCAATTATTTCTTTATATGCAAGGCTTCCGACAATTAGTTTTTCATCAGAGTAGCAGTAGTTCATGAGCAGCATGTTCATGTCTTTGCCTATTTTCCGTTTTGTAAGGTCAATGGCGTCGGACTTGTCCTCAAACTTTTGGAATTCATGCAGCCAGATGATCTGAGGAACAAAGGCAGTGTATGTTTAGAGACAAAAACACAAAGCTTGTCAAATACTGACATTATGAAATGTGTCTCAGTTATGAGTTATGACAGGTTGCGGGGTAATTCAATAGGATCGTCTCAGCCAGAAATACATAGCCTTGCTCAAAATTTTGTTTTATCCAAATCCATTCAGTAGAACTCTCAACCTGTTCATGCGTTAAGTAGCGCTTACTGTTTGGTATTTTGAAGAAAAATAATATGACGGCATTCTTAACAATAGTATCATGTCATTCAGTAACCCTAATAGGTTCGACAATCCCCAATAGCCTGCTACAGTTACAAGATGTGTTTCTCAATGTTTGTCACTTTAGTGTGAAGTAAAAGCTAATGGATAATAAGTTGATCCACATATTGTAACCTCCCACATTGCAAACAGAAAGATAGAAACAATTATGGAAGCCATGAGGTAAACTCTGAAAAGCATTACTACTGACTCTAATTGTCAAAAATCTTATTAAGAAAAAGGAAAATGGCGGGGTTACGAACATTTTGATGCCAATATTGACCCACGAAGTATACCCAGATGTCCTGCAGAAAAACAGAAAAGGTTATTAGATGATGCTTGACACATTAAAGAGAATCAGCACCGAAGAAAGAACAAATCAGGTAGTACCTCAATATCTTTGTCGAGGTATCTCTCATCAAAAGAGAAAAGTGCGAAGCCAGAGGGTGTCTCGAACAGCAGCTTGACTATGTTTGGGATCTTGTAAGCAAGTTCTGCACATATAAACCAAAACATAAGTGTACTGCGAGACGGTGGATCTGATGTGAATGTGAGTATGTGACTGAGGATTTGAGTCGCCTTTTTTGGATTCAACGGAGGCCGAGGGGGAAGGGTTTTAGGGGCTGTGAGGCACCCCCTACAACAATGCAAAACATTTATACCATATATTTAACACTGGATGACTGCAACTAGATGATATCGAGACCAAATTAGAATTCTTGCGGTATAATTTTCACAGATCTCAAACATTTGTATCGAGGTTATATATGTTATGCATGCGTTGTGCATGTAAATTGTGGCACCCCCAATTCTATGATCCTATACTATACCCGCCGCTGCTGTGAGGAGGCGGCGGTTCGCCTATGAACCGCACATGCCGCCGCGAGATGGAACGCGAATCCACGGGCGTGGGAATCGCCTCGCCGGAACTTCGCCGGCCCCTCCTCACGATCCCCATGTCGAACGAGGCAACGGCACCTATCTAGGTTTTATGCCTTACCCTCACGATTCCAGATTTCCCCCGACAACCATGGCTGGACGGTACACACACACACAGAGCGAGCGAGAGAGAGAGCGGCTGCTGGCTCACCTATACCGGTGGGCGTAGGATCCATGGCGCCCTCTCACGAGAATTCGCAGGGAAAAAGGTGCTGCTGGGTGGGGGGAACCGGGGATAGAAGAAAAGGGAGTCGAGTCCCCCTTTTTTTTCTTACCTGATAAAGCCGGCGGATTATGTAAGGAATGAAGTCCGTTTTAAAACTCAACTCTCACAACGTGTCGGAATCGAACCCTACTCACCGATCCCGCTCTATGTGGCCCCTGAATCTGTTTAGATCAGTTTGGCATGCTAGACCAAGATAACTCTATGCTCTCACTGTGACTGTCCACATGTCATGTTCATCCTTAATCGCCCAATCTTGCAATCTCTCCCCAGATACTGCGGCAGCTGTTCGGCATGCTCGGCGGCTCCCTCTGGCCCCGATCCACTGGTAGAAGAGGAACGACCTTTAGTCCCGGTTGAGAAGGCTCTTTAGTCCCGGGTCATTAACGGGACAAATAAATTGAGACTAAAGACCCACACTCTTTAGTTTTGGTTGGCCACGACCCGGGACTAAAGCCCTTTCACGTGGCCGGCAGCGCGCGTCGGGGGCTGGGGATCTTTAGTCCCAAGGGTTTAGGGGCTTAGGGTTTATGGTTTATTTTTCCTTTTTATTTTGTGTTTTTCATTCAATTTTTTTTATTTTAAACATATTTTACGCTACTACATACTGTACACGTTATGCATATATAATATAATTTCTCGTATGACCATATACATCTCTCATATAATTTCTCGTACGACCATGCATACACACACACACACACATATATACATACATACATACATATATATATATATATATATATATATATATATATATATATATATATTATATACAATTTGGTATATACAATTTCTCCTACAATTTGCAGATCATTACATGCATGAATTAGGTGCAATGGTATTCTCCTCTATCAGATATGACCTCCTTAAGCAAAAATCCCGTCCATTCCTCTTGAATTGCTTGTATGCGGTTTCCTGGTGGGAGCCTATCCCGCATCTCCACCATCTTTAAAGAAGGAGATCAATATGAATATATTAGTTGTGTGTATATATATTAGATCATGATAAATTTTTTGTAAATAGTGTTTACGTACCTGAACTTGTCTTGCATCTCTGCGTCATTCGGTCGTAATGTGAATGTTCTCGCAAATGTAGTATGCACATAAATTAGTCCCCTGTTCCTGCCTCATGCACTTTACAAGATAGAATTCAATCTGATAATAATCAAGCATGATAATGGTATTGATACTAGAATTAAAGAGGTGCGTGGACCTAGCTAGTACTACTTAATTACCTTGATCCGCCGCCATGACAACTTCGGTTTCCATTCACCGACAACCTCTTTGGCGAACCGTTTCCAAACCCTGTCCGGCAAAGAAAATGAATAAAAGAGTTATTAATTACTTGATATCAGGAAATGAACGAAAGAGGCCGATATAGTGCGATACTGATTGAAATTACCTGTCGAGCATCAAAATCACGCTGGTGTATTCTTGAGGGTCTCTACGTAGTGAGTCCATGGTTTCAATAGTTCCAGCATCAACTTTAATGTTTAGCAGGATCCAGTGAAACCTGCACACACGTTTATATATTAAGTAGGCACGCATAACTCATGAACTACACTTAACATCAAGTAAGCAAAAATAGAATTTGTAGTACAAGACAGTAACACTCACTTGAAGTTGTAAGGAAATAGTGATGAGGACACCACAATCATCGACAAGTCTCCAACAATTATAGGTCCAATCACAAGAAGCCGCGCCAAACTAATAAGTGACCAGGTGAACGCTAACTTAAGTTTACCTTGTAACCTTGATGACACAATTATACTTTCATCCCCATTGTTGTTGGTTGAACTTAGGTATCACATGGAGGAAATCCAAAACCTATAAGCTCTTGAAGCAACCGGTTTGGAGGAACAAGTTTGGAGGAAACAAGTTTCAAGTGAAGCTGATGCTGTCAGTTTTTACCTATGATGTTTCACTGTGCCACACCCATACGGTGGAGAGACGGGGTCATAGGGGTATATCACCAGAAGCTACATCAAATTATCTTTCCAATGCAAAAAATCTCACATCATTTGGAGTTGTGAGTCAAAAGCTGTAGTCATTCTCGTGGAAGGTGTCCAGGCTGTCAAGGCTTCGTGAATTTCCGAGGAGCTCTCCAACAACTCCCAAAGTTGACTGCTTATTCCCCCAAGGAAGCCATGCAAACCTGCTTACTTTTGAAACCATTTTCACACCTAGCTAAGGGGGTTGTCCCTGCTATAAAACCCCATCTCCCCCATCCTCTTGTAAACCTTTTGTCAAACCATTCAGCTACAAGCTTATGCAGCAAGACTGCTAGAGAGATCCTTGCTACCTTTGCTCTTGTGAGTTCATTCGGATTCGCGAGAAAGAGCCTCTGGTTCCCCCTAATTCGTGCTCTACGGTTCCCGCCGTTTTGTGTGGATTAGTCCCGGTTTGTGGTTCTGCAATTGTTCGGACAGCGGGTTGGAGTTCTTGTAGCTTCGGTCAGCCATCCCCAACGTACGGGTTACATCCAACCTTGGCAGGTATAAAGCTAGTTATCCCGGCTGCTTGTAGCTAGTTATCCTGTGACGCCCCCGATTCAATCGTACACTAATCATACACGCAAACGTGTACGATCAAGATCAGGGACTCACGGGAAGATATCACAACACAACTCTAAAAGTAAAATAAGTCATACAAGCATCATAATACAAGCCAGGGGCCTCGAGGGCTCGAATACAAATGCTCGAACATAAACGAGTCAGCGGAAGCAACAATATCTGAGTACAGACATTAAGTTAAACAAGGTGCCATAAGATGGCTAGCACAAACTGGGATACAGATCGAAGAGGCGCATGCCTCCTGCCTGGGATCCTCCTAAGCTACTCCTGGTCGTCGGCAGACTCCACGTAGTAGTAGGCTCCAGCGGGGTAGTAGTAGTCGTCGGAAGTGGCATCTGGCTCCTGGGCTCCACCATCTGGTTGCATCATCCGAGAAGAAGGGAAAAAGGGGGAAAAGAGGGAGCAAAGCAACTGTGAGTACTCATCCAAAGTACTTGCAAGTAAGGATCTACACTACATATGCAATGGTATCAATGAAATGGGTAGTATCTGTGGACTGAACTGCAGAATGCCAGAATAAGAGGGGGATAGCTAGTCCTATCGAAGACTACGCTTTTGGTAGCCTCCATCTTGAAGCATATAGAAGAGAGTAGCTGGTAAGTTCACCAAGTATCATCGCATAGCATAATCCTACCCGATGATCCTCTCCTCGTCGCCCTATGAGAGAGCGATCACCGGGTTGTATCTGGCACTTGAAAGGGTGTGTTTTATTAAGTATCCGGTTCTAGTTGTCATAAGGTTGAGGTACAACTCCGGGTCGTCCTTTTACCGAGGGACACGGCTATTCGAATAGATAAACTTCCCTGCAGGGGTGCACTACATTACCCAACACGCTCGATCCCTCTGGCCGGGCACACTTTCCTGGGTCATACCCGGCCTTGGAAGATCAACACGTCGCAGCCCTACCTAGGCCTAACAGAGAGGTCAGCACGCCGGTCTAAATCCTATGCGCGCAGGGGTCTGGGCCCATCGCCCATTGCACACCTGCACGTTGCGTGGGCGGCCGGTGAGCAGACCTAGCAACCTCCATTACAAAGGAAGTTGCGTTACGCGGTCCAACCCGGCGCGCGCCGCTCAGTCGCTGACGTCTAGGAGGCTTCGGCTGATACCACGACGTCGAGTACCCATAACTGTTCCCGCGTGGTGGTTAGTGCGTATAGGCTCGTAGCCAGACTCAGATCAAATACCCAATCTCGTTAAGCGTGTTAATTGATATAACCGCGGACGCCGACCAGGACCAGGCCCACCTGTCTCGTAGGTGGTCACAACCTGCCCTGTCGCTCCGCCACAAAGTAATGCTCGGGGGCCGTCGGGAACCCAGGCCCACCACTACCTGGATGGAACCACCTGCCCCTTCAGCCCCCATCTCCGAACAGAAACATAAGTATGTAATAGTATATAATATAAACCCGTGATCACCTCCCGAAGTGATCACGGCCCAGTAGTATAGCATGGCAGACGGACAAGAGTGTAGGGCCACTGATGTAATTCTAGCAACCTATACTTATTTAGGATTGCAGGTAAGGTATCAACAGTAGTAGCAAAGACAGGCTACAGCAGAATAGGATTAAACCGAAACAGTAACATGCTACACTACTCTAATGCAACAGTAGAGAGAAGGAATAGGCGATATCGGGTTAATCAAGGGGGGGGGGGGGCTTGCCTGGGGAAGCTCGGCAGAGAAGGACGGGTCGTCAACACTGTAGTCGTTCACGGCAGCGTCGTCAGCGGTCTCAGCGTCTATCGAGAGAGAAAGTGGGGGGGAGGAAAAAGTAAATACAAAGCAAACAATGCTACACAAAGTATGACATGACAATATGCAGTGCCGGGTGTGTTCTAACGTGGGGTTGCACGTTACCGAGAAAGGGGGATCCCATCCGGGAAAGTTTTCCCGGTTCCGGACATTTGTTAGACAGATGACCGGATGGGAACAGTTGCACGTTCGCTATGCTAGGGACGTGTGGTGAATGAACGGACTACGTATTTGGATTCGTCTCGTCGTTCTGAGCAACTTTCATGTTCAAAGTTTTTCGATCCGGATTACCGTTATTTTTCTATGATTTTCCGAAGTTTTAAATGATTTTCTAATATCACTGAAATTTGGCTAAGTCCTCAGTTTCAAACATTATTTGGCTGTCTTCCAAAGGCTATATCTAGAGTCCTGTTCATCCTATGGATTAGTGCCTTATATCAATTCTGAGCACCTTGCTGTGATCTACATGATAGTACCAAGTCCATCTACGTTAGTGTCCATTTGCTTGTTCAACTCTTTGTTTGAAAAGTGCTACTTGATGTCAATTTCAGAATCTATTTAATTGTCACATTTTTAACAGAACATAGCAATTTGTCATTTTCATAGCATTTAATCTAGGCCTCATTTGAATTTGGTCCAATGGATTAACTCGGAGTTTGTCAAGTGTACAACATCTCCGTATAAATTTTACCCATGTTCGGAAATGTTTTGACATTGTTTTGCTACTGTATAGAAGGCTGTTCAACATGATCTAGCAAAAGCTAGACCACGCTACAGTACACACAAACATCAGACACACACGCACGCACGCATACAACACAGAACACATGCATAGCCGGCCGAGGCCATGGCCAGGGCGCGGCCGGCGGCGCGCCGTGACGGGCCGGCGGGGCGGGGCCAGAGCGGCCGGTGCGGGGCTGCGGGGTTGGCTGCGGGGCGCGGTGGGGAGCCCGGCATGGCCGGTTGGATGCAGCCGTGGCCGGCTGCGGCGAGGAGCAGCAATAGCGCCAGCGGGCGGGAGGCCACGCGCGGGCGCGTCGGGGAGGCCCAAGGCGCGGCCGTGGCAGGCAGGGAGCGCGGGCCGGGGCGTGGACTGTGCGCAGAGGGCGCGTGCGCGCGCGGACGGGGCGAGCGCCGGACGCGGCCACGGCTGGATATATGCGGCGGCGACAACAAATGGAAAACGATGGGGAAGGATAGACGGCAGCGGATCAAAGCTCACAGTGGAGGGGGGATCGCAGGCGAGCTCGGTGAGGCCGGGGGTGGTGGTGTAGAACGACGGCGGGTGGCCGTGGTGGTCGGCGACGGGAGGCCGGTCGGGGCGTCGGGCGCGGGCGTGCCCGTTGGGGCGAGATGAGGAGGCGGCGGTGGTGAGGACCGGCGGCGAGATGGCGGCGAACGGCGAGGTCGCCGGGGCGGCGTCGGCCGGACGCGGCGCGGGATCGAGGGCCGCCTCCTCCTCGATCCAGAAAAGGAGGAGTGGGGGGGGGGGAGGAGTCGGATCGTAGGGTTGTGGGGTGGCCTGGGGCCTGCGGATTATAGTCAGGGTTAGGTGGGCTGGTTAGTGGTCCGGTCGGCTGGGTAGCCAGCTGGGCCGAGGCCCAAGGTGGGGGGGGGCCTTTGCCCATTTTTTTGTTAGTGTGTGTGTGTGTGTATTTTGCTTTTATTTCTTTTAGCAACGTTTCCCAATTAATTAAACTAGCGAATGTAGTTAGTTGCAATTGAAACTTGCTACAAAAATACTAGACCAGTTATTGGGTCAGTATAAAATGTCGCCACAATATTTTGAAAAGTGCAACAATTTTAATTAAAATGAAAAGGACCAATAAATGCTATTGGACCAATTCAAATATTTTTAGGGGCATTTAAATAGTTTATAAAAGTGTGGTTTCTCTACCATAATTACTCATGCATTATTTGTCACCTTTAGAACATTTTAGTTTTGATATTTGAAACTTTAACTATTTGACATTATTTTAAATTTGAATTTGAATCAGTTCGAATCAACGCGAGGTTAACAACAGTAACCATGGTGACGTGGCATCATTAGCAGGGATTTACTGTAGCTTGATTATCCGGGTGTCACAATTCTCCTCCACTTCAAGAAATTTCGTCCCGAGATTTTAGAGGCGTAAGGTGGGGAGGTTCTTGTTACGAAATTCTAGCGAGTGTTCTCGGTCTTAGTTGCTCTTCTCGAAGAGGTCGATCCACTAGATTGATGTCTTCTTTTCTCTGCTTCAGGTCATTATGATGAAGCCGGCATCCTTTCTTCGGGAATTCCAACGTACTTACGAATAGGTGAGGGGCAGCTCGACAACGCTAGAACGCTATAAGGGGTAATCATCTGGGGTCATCCCATGCATGAGCACCAGGCTATCTCTCAAGTTGAACAAATAAAATACCTCGAGACCAAAGTAAGAAGGTATGATAAGAAGTTTCAAACGGATAGATAACAGCTCGAAGTCTGAAACAGAGTGTGAAAGGGGTCCAGAACAACGAGATTAAGTATTGTGTCTGATACTAGAATAGATCACTAGGAAGGTGGCCCGTGAATTAAATACAAAGCCAAGCGTGAGGAATAACTTTTAGAAACAGGGGTGCACAGGAGAGTCAGGTTTCGATCCTGTGGTATTGTGGGTTATGGGCCCACCATGTCGGTTAAAAGTAGAAGGAGCAGTGACATCTTGTATGGTCACGATAGCAGGGCAGGTCAGAGCATAGCCTGCCAGTTTTATTGGCAACAACGTTGGTACCAAGGGCGAGGGACGAAGAGAACCATTTTCCTGCTCGTTGAAACGAGGCGGACCAATAGGCAAAGTTCTTGTCCATCGGTGGTTACCGAAATGTTATCAACATATAGTAACAGGGTCTTGCTGATAGAGTTGTACACCGAGGTGCTTACATAAGCAGGAGAATATTATTGCTTAGATCATATAGACCACAAGATAGGTTAATCCAAACAATGGAAAGGAAAATATGATTATCAAATTAAACAGAACAATGGAAAGAAAAATGTGTTTAAACACATATTTCAATGGTATATCCTTCCCAAGGACAAGCAGAGTATGTTATCCATGACAGGATATAAAGTAGAAAACCCTTTAGGTAAGGGGAGAGAAATTTCATGACATTACCCATACAACGGTGTTGGATAATTGATAAACAAAATTTAGCATTGTGCTTCAAATGTTTTTATTATTATTGATAATCGGAGTACCACATACATGCTTAGAGATAGCATTGACACGGTCTTCAAGCAAAGGTCAGACTTTGGATACACAATGGATCCATCAGGAACAACTCATAGAGTAAGTCTTATAATTTCCTCATGGAAGAATGGCTAAACTTGCTAAAAAGGAAACTATAACAATAGTCCTCCAGCCAAGTGTGCTAGGCATGACATCACCTTACCGGGTCATATAAGACCAACGTTATAACTCTTGGAAATATGTTCCAACCATCATATCTGACCGAGATTCAGATCCTATTGGTGTCAAGATACCTTAGACTCAGGATGCCTGAGAAGAAAAGGTGCAACACAAATTGTCGAGATGACATTGTAAGATTCTCGGGAAATGAACTATAGGAGCGGGTTCCCGAAACAATAGTTCATCATTAAACCAAGGAGAGGATGAGGAGGTGGCTGATGGACTCAGCGACAATTCATCGAGAATTCCACACGGATGGATTTCCACAATTATGTGAACAAGGAGATGACATTTGACAATTCAAATGATATAATGTTTATGCCCGAGGAAAACATACACCATTAATCATTAGTTGAAAGGTGTGACCGAAATACGACCTTAGGCAGCAAGATCAATGTTAGAGTGACGATTCAATAATCAACAGTCTAAGAACGAACTATCGATCGTTAACATTCAAAGCAATAGGGTTGACAGAAGTACAGAATCCAAGCAGCACCGCTTGTTAGATGGTATCCCGGTTAGAATCAACACGGGGACCAAGAAAGAATGGTGACGGTGAGAAGTATCACTATGCCAAGAATTTTCAAAGAGGTGAAGCAATCCTCACAACATACTCGGCATAAAGGACAGTAATACTTCAAGGTAGAATATAATGCAAATAGGATAGCAAGTTGCATCCATAACACGGACAAGCTCGCGATGAAAAGAAGTTCAGGGTGTTGTCGATGATAACAAAAAGCATCGAGGGCAAGGAGGGTATTTCTCCACATGAACACAATTGACATCTCGAAAGAAGTCAAAGTTGTAACACCCCCTGTATTAAGCTACAGTGATCACCCTTTTGATGAGGCCATGTCATCATGATTAATAGTGCATAATCATCATTAGCATCATATTGCATTTCAACTCCTAAGTCAAATTCAAATTTAAATGAAAGTGGGATATAAAAGTTGTCCAACATAGAAACTAAAATGTCAGATAAATAACAAATATTCCAGAGGCTATTCTAAAATTGAAACCAACATCATTGGAATTGGATAAGTGACTCGAACAACCTCAAACAGTGGATGAAGATAATATATAATAACCATTTATTAGATCTGAAATAAATATGGAATTATGTTTTGTCCAAACTAATTTTAGGTGTTAAGGAATAATGCACTGGTATTTATGAAATAGGTCACACTTTTTTCAAAAACCATTTGGGGCCTAAACATTTAACAGTAAAGAAAAGGGAAAAGAAACAGAAAAACAAAAGAAAAGAAAAGGCCCCCCTGGCCAACTGGGCCAGGCGGCCCAGCTGGCCGACCCACCTGGCCCAACTGGCCGGCCCAGCCCCATCCCCTGCCTTATCCCCATGGGGGGGGGGAAACCCTAACCAGCCACCACCCCACTTCCCCCCTCTCCCGATATATCCCCCCCCTCTCCCCCGATTGGATCGGGATCGAGAGGTGGAGGTCGCCGCGACGCCCCGACCCTGCCGCCCGACGCCGCCCCGTTGCCATTGCCGTTGGACGCCGTCGCCGGAGCGCTCCCCCGCCGGCCTGCTTCTCCTCTCCGCCGTCGTCCCCGTCATCCACCTCGCGCGCTACTGCCACGATCCCTACGCCCTCCGTGAGCCGCGCCCCTCCCTCTCCTCCTCTCTCCCTCCCCGCGCCGCTGCTTGCGTCGCCCGCCTGCGGTGGCCTCGTGCGTCGCGTGCCCCGCGCCACCGCGCCCCCCCCCGCGTGCCCCTGCCGGCGAGCCCTGCCGTCACTCGCCCTCCCCACTGGTGCCCTTCGTCGCGTGCGCACTCGCCGCATCGCCGCTGCCCCGCTGCGTGGCCGCTCCCTTCTTCCCCCTTGGCACACTCACCGCGTCCCGCGGCTGTGCTCGCGCCCCCGCCACTGCCTGGGTCGCCCGCCATGGCCGGCTCCTGCTGCTGCCGCGCGCTGGTCTCGCCCCGCTCCGGTCCACCACTCGACCGCGCCCGTCGCCCCCTGCTGCGCGCGCCGCCAGTCTCGCCGTGGCCTCACCGCGGCCATCTCCGGCGCTCGGCGCCCGCGCCGCGTCGGCGCCCCTCCGCTCCCGCGGGTCATCGCCCGGGTCGGGCGCCCGCAACGCCCGAACCCGCTATGGCCCCCCTGACCCAATGACATGTGGGGCCTAGCCCCTGGAACATTTTAAAAAAAAAGAAAAAAAAAGGATTAAAAGAAAATTATAAGAATATTAATTAATTATTTATTTAATTAGTTAACTAAATTAATTAACTTAACTAATCCTGATTAGATTAACCTAATTACTGATTAAAGTAATTAATCTGTTTTAGTTAATCTCAGTCAATGACAAACGGGACCCACACGTCAGTTGACCAGTCAACGCCTCTGTTGACTGCTGATGTCATGCTGACGTCATCAATTACTGTTTCGGATAATGTTGAATTAAATAATTAATTAAAATTTCAGAAATTAATAAAAACTTTAGAAAATCATATCTTTTAAACCGTAACTCCGATGAAAATATTTTATACATGAAACTTGCTCAGAGCGACGATACGAACCCGGATACGCCCTCGGTATCTCCGTCAGACGCCCGCAGCTATGAGAACGTTGAACAATTAGACCGATTTCGATAAATAAATAGTGTCCAACCCTAATTAAATAAATCCGAATAAATTCCTAAATTAACTAAATCGCTTAGTTAGGCTGTATATCACCCTGGCCCTGCGTTTAGACATGTCATGCATCCCTGTTGCATTATTGCCGTGTGTTTACTGTTTCTTCCCCCTCTTCTCTTCGGTAGACTACGAGACCGACGCAGCTGCTGGTGCCCCGACCGACTACGTTGTTGACGACCCCTACTTGCCAGAGCAACCAGGCAAGCCCCCCCCTTGATCACCAGATATCGCCTATTCTCCTCTATACTGCTTGCATTAGAGTAGTGTAGCATGATACTGCTTTCGGTTAATCCTATTCTGCTGCATAGCCTGTCATTGTTGCTACTGTTGTTGATACCTTACCTGCAATCCTAAATGCCTAGTGTAGGATGCTAGTATATCATCATTGGCCCTGCATTCTTGTCAGTCTGCCTTGCTATACTATCGGGCCGTGATCACTCGGGAGGTGATCACGGGTTATACTATACGTATATACATACTATACAAATGGTGACTAAAGTCGGGTCGGCTCGAAGAGTACCCGCGAGTGATTCACGGATTGGGGGCTGAAAGGACCTTTGTCCCAACGGCCCTTTGAGTGGATCTTTGTGGCGGAGCGACAGGGCAGGTTGAGACCACCTAGGAGACAGGTGGGCCAAGCCCTGGTCGGCGTTCGCGTTTACTTCATAATAACACGCTTAACGAGATTGGATATTTGATCTGAGTCTGGCCACTGGCCTATACGCACTAACCAACTACGCGGGAGTAGTTATGGGTATCCCGGCGTCGTGGTATCAGCTGAAGCCTTCTTGACGTCAGCGACCGAGCGGCGCGCGCCGTGTTGGACCGCGCTAACGTAACCGCCGTGATCGTGTGGGTTGCTAGGTCTGCTCGCGGCCGCGTACGCAACGTGCAGGAGCGCGCTGGGCGATGGGCCCAGACCCCAGAGTGCCTAGGATTAGTCCGGCGTGCTGACCTTTCTGTTGAGCCTAGGTGGGGCTGCGACGTGTGGATCTTCCGAGGCCGGGCATGACCCAGGAAAGTGTGTCCGGCCAAAGGGGATCGAGCGTGTTGGGGAATATGTGGTGCACCCCTGCAGGGAAGTTTATCTATTCGAATAGCCGTGTCCCTCGGTAAAAGGACGACCCGGAGTTGTATTCCGACCTCATGACAACTAGAAATGGATACTTAATAAAACACGCCCTTACAAGTGACAGATATAACCCGGTGGTCGCTCTCTCGCATGGTGGCGACGAGAGGATCGACGGGTAGGATTATGCTTTACGTTGTTGTTTGGTTAACTTCCAACTAATCTCTTCTATTGCTTCAAGACGAAGGCTGCCAGAAGCGTAGTCTTCGACAGGACTAGCTATCCCCCTCTTATTCTGGCATTCTGCAGTTCAGTCCACCGATATTGCCTCTTTACACATATACCATGCATATGTAGTATAGATCCTTGCTTGCGAGTACTTTGGATGAGTACTCACGGTTGCTTTCCCCCTCCTTTCCCCCTTTCCCTTCTTGCTGGTTGTCGCAACCAGATGTTGGAGCCCAGGAGCCAGACGCCACCTACGACGACTACTACCACCAGGACGGAGCCTACTACTACGTCCAGGACGCCGACGACCAGGAGTAGTTAGGAGGATCCCAGGCAGGAGGCCCTGCGCCTATTCGATCTGTTGTATCCCTGTTTGTGCTAGCCATCTTATGGCACCTTGTTTAACCTATGTCTGTACTCAGATATTGTTGCTTCCGCTGACTCGTCTATGATCGAGCATTTGTATTCGAGCCCTCGTGGCCCCTGGCTTGTATTATGATGCTCGTATGACTTATTTATGTTTTAGAGTTGTGTTGTGATATCTTCCCGTGAGTCCCTGATCTTGATCGTACACGTTTGCGTGCATGATTAGTGTACGATCGAGCCGGGGGCGCCACAAGTTGGTATCAGAGCCGACTGCCTGTAGGAATCCCCCTTTCCAATTCCTTGGCCGAAGTTGAGTCTAGACAAAGGAAACCGTTTTACTAACTTGGCTGTGTGGCTTACGGGCCCACATTGCCAACTGGGTGGTATTAGGATCTTTTATTCCTCGTCTATACTCTGGGACTCTGAACTCTCTTCTACTCGGGTTAAATGAAGTTTACTAACGCCGACACTTAGGATCTTGTAAATTCTGTCTACCCGGAGAGCTGGATATCTGTGCGATTTCCCTGTCGTTGATCTGATTAGTCTGATAATCATTTTCCTTTCCATTGTTTTGTCTAACCTTTCTCTCCGAGTTGTGTTAAACTTCTCATTGTCATTTGACAAATCTGAATTTCCTCTGTTTCAGATGGACCATTTGTTTCCACCGCGTCCTACGACACAGCTTGTGCTTCGCACTTGGGCTCGTAATACCCCTGGGTTTCCAGCTGTCCTGATCGCTCTCATGACCAGACTTGGCTACCGTTGGTACCCTGAGTACTTGGTTTATGAGGTTTACCGCGAGTTCAACCAGGAACAGTACTATGCTGAAGTTCGGATTTATGATCAGCAGAACAACTCAGACACCGAGCTACACCTTTTTCACGGATTAGGCGTGACGATTGAGATGACAGTCCTATACTGCACCGCGTCTGCCTCCACCACCTAGGCAGCCAGGACTTCCATCTCCACCACCCCGAGCTCCTGCTCCCAATCCCAATGATAGTCTGTGCTACAAGTGTGGGCAGCCAGGTCATTTTTCCAGGAACTGCATTCAGAACCAGAACCAACTGGCACTTCCTGCAACTGGCCGTAGGAACGATCAGCCTCGCAACAACAATGCCAAGACTTATGGGCGTATTCAGGCCAACCACACCGATTTCAATGAAGCTCAGGACCAGCCTGCCACCGTGATGGGTACTCTCCTTGTTAATTCAGTACCAGCTTCTGTTTTATTTGATTCGGGAGCATCGCATTCATTCATGTCCGAAGAATTTGCATACAAACACGACATTAAATGTGAGGTCATGAACACTGCAATAGTAATACACACCCCCGCGGGTCAATGTCAAACCTCCATGGGTAGCAATGACGTCACCGTTGAAATTGAAGGGCTGGAGTTTCACGCCTCCCCTTTCATACTAAAGTCTTGTAATATCGACCTCATTCTCGGAATGGATTGGTTGAAAGCGCATACTGCTTCTATAGTTTGCGCCACGAAGATCGTCCATCTTCTACACCCTTCTGATGAAATAATAAGCTACCAGGCTCAAATCATCCAAAATGCCGAGGCGAGACTTTATGCCTTGAATGCGTTAAACGCATCACCACTTGAAGGCATCGAGAACATTCCAGTGGTTCGCGAATTCCAAGGTGTTTTCCCAGAAGAACTCCCAGGGATACCCCCCGCTCGAGCTGTCGAATTTGTCATCGACTTGAAACCAGGCACCACTCCTATCGCCAAGCGACCCTACAAGATGCCGCCGCATGAACTCCTTGAACTTAAGGAGGAAATCGACGCTTCACTTCGTAAGGGTTTCATTCGCCCAAGTTCCTCTGCTTGGGGAGCACCTTCTCTCTTTGTCAGGAAGAAGGATGGATCAAACCGATTGGTCCAAGATTACCGTCCTATTAACCAAGCAACTATCCAGAACAAATATCCCCTTCCTCGGATAAACGATCTGTATGATCAACTGGCGGGTTCATCAGTGTTCTCTAAACTCGACTTAAGGTTGGGTTACCACCAGATCCGTGTTCGTGAAGAGGATATCCCAAAGACCGCCTTCGTTACTCGATATGGCTCATACGAGTACACTGTCATGTCATTCGGCTTAACCAATGCTCCCGCCACATTCTCCCGCCTGATAAATTATATATTCATGGAATACCTTGACAAGTTCGTCGTGGTTTACCTGGATGATATCCTAGTATACTCCAAGAACAAAGAGGAACATGCTGAACATCTTCGACTTGTTCTGGAAAAACTTCGAGAGCATCAACTATATGCTAAGTTTTCCAAGTGTGAATTCTGGCTTCCCGAAGTAACATACCTTGGGCATGTCATCTCCAAGGATGGTATTGCCGTCAACCCCGAGCGAGTTCAGGCTATTCTTGATTGGGCTCCTCCAAAGAACGTCAAGCAAGTTCGAAGTTTTCTCGGACTCGCCAGCTATTGCCGTCGATTTGTCGAGAACTTCTCCAAGATCGCCAAGCCCCTGACTAACCTGCTTCATAAAGGCGTCAAGTTCGATTGGACGGAAAAGTGTCAGGAAAGTTTCCAGACGCTCAAAGACAAGCTGACTTCTACCCCAGTGCTTGCCCCTCCTGATTCCCAGAGGGATTTTGTCATCTATTGTGATGCATCCCGTCAAGGATTAGGCGGTGTCCTAATGCAAGACCGCAGAGTAATTGCTTATGCTTCGCGTCAATTGCGTCCGCACGAAGAGAATTACCCAGTACATGACCTCGAGCTTGCTGCCGTCATCCATGCACTAAAACAGTGGCGACATTACCTTCTCGGTAATCGTTGCGAGATCTACACCGATCATCAAAGTCTGAAGTATCTGTTCACTCAGCCAGACCTGAACCTCCGTCAACAGAGATGGATGGAGACCGTAGCGGATTTTAACTTGGGTATTTCTTATACCCCTGGCAAGGCTAATGTAATGGCCGATGCCTTGAGCCGCAAGTCTTATTGCAGTCACCTCCAGTTTCACGAAGTTCAACCTTTGCTTATTGAAGAATTCAGAAAGCTGAATCTCCACATTGTTCCTCCTGGAGCACTCGCTCCCCCTCCTGAAGGTTCCTACAAAATGAACCTCCACGTTGTTTCCCAGGGTTCTCTTAATACCCTGGTTGTTAAACCAGATCTCGTGGACAGCATCAAGACGCTGCAGGGCTATGACTCTCAAGCCCACAAGATTAAGCGCTATCTCGCTGAAGGAAGGCCTTCGTTCTTCACTATTGATGATACTGGCACATTGTTCTTTAAAAGTCGTCTAGTGGTCCCCTCTAAAGGTAACCTGGGTATGACTCAGGAGGTCATGCAAGAAGCTCACGACACTCCGTTGTCTATTCATCCCGGCAGTACCAAGATGTACCAAGACATCCGTCAAAGATTCTGGTGGTCAAACATGAAGCAAGACATTGCTCGCTATGTTGCTGAATGTGATGTTTGCCGTCGCGTCAAAGCAGAACATCAAAGGCCCGCCGGAACTCTGCAACCAATTGCTGTTCCTGAATGGAAGTGGGACCATGTTGAAATGGACTTTATCACCGGATTTCCCAAATCACAGAAAGGTAATGATGCTATTCTTGTCGTCATTGACCGACTTTCCAAAGTTGCACATTTTCTAGCCGTCAAAGAGACGATCACTGCTAGTCAGCTCGCAACTCTCTACATGTCCAGAATTGTTTCACTTCACGGTATTCCACTGGTTATCAGTTCAGACCGTGGCAGCTTATTCACTTCAAGATTCTGGGCAAGTTTCCAAGAAGCTATGGGGACTCATCTGTCCTTCAGCACCGCTTTTCACCCTCAGTCTCAAGGACAAGTTGAACGAGTCAACCAAGTTCTCGAAGACATGCTTCGAGCTTGCGTCATATCCTTCGGAAGGAAATGGGAAGAATCTCTCCCATATGCCGAATTCTCTTACAATAACAGCTATCAGGCCAGTCTGAAGATGGCCCCCTTTGAAGTATTGTACGGACGAAAGTGCCGAACCCCTCTAAATTGGTCAGAAACTGGGGAACGTCCACTCTTCGGTCCGGATATTATCCAACTTGCCGAAGATCAAGTTCGCGTTGTCCGCGAGCATTTGAAGACTGCTCAGTCACGTCAAAAGAGTCAGTATGACCGCAAACACAAAGATATGGTCTATCAACCTGGCGAAAAGGCTTATCTTCGAGTCACACCGATGAAAGGTACACACCGATTCGGGATCAAGGGCAAGCTAGCTCCTCGCTATATTGGTCCTTTCACTGTTCTTGAAAGGCGTGGTAGAGTGGCATATCAGTTGGAACTTCCACCGAACCTTTCTCAGGTTCATGATGTGTTCCACGTATCACAACTCCGCCGCTGCTTCAAAGACCCTATCCGCGGAGTAGATCACGAATTGCTTGAACTGCAACAAGACCTCTCTTATAAAGAGCATCCGGTCCGCATTCTCGATCAAGCCGAGCGTCGCACACGCCAGAAGGTTATCAAGTTCCTCAAGGTTCAGTGGTCAAACCATTCTGACGATGAAGCCACTTGGGAACGCGAGGATCGTCTTCGCGATGAATACCCCGCTTTGTTTCTTTCTACCTCCTAAATCTCGGGACGAGATTTCTTGTAGTGGAGGAGATTTGTAACACCCCCTGTAATAAGCTACAGTGATCACCCTTTTGATGAGGCCATGTCATCATGATTAATAGTGCACAATCATCATTAGCATCATATTGCATTTCAACTCCTAAGTCAAATTCAAATTTAAATGAAAGTGGGATATAAAAGTTGTCCAACATAGAAACTAAAATGTCAGATAAATAACAAATATTCCAGAGGCTATTCTAAAATTGAAACCAACATCATTGGAATTGGATAAGTGACTCGAACAACCTCAAACAGTGGATGAAGATAATATTTAATAACCATTTATTAAATCTGAAATAAATATGGAATTATGTTTTGTCCAAACTAATTTTAGGTGTTAAGGAATAATGCAATGGTATTTATGAAATAGGTCACACTATTCACAAAAACCATTTGGGGCCTAAACATTTAACAGTAGAGAAAAGAGAATAAAGAAAAGGAAAAAGAAACAGAAAAGAAAAGGCCCCCCTGGCCAACTGGGCCAGGCGGCCCAGCTGGCCGACCCACCTGGCCCAACTGGCCGGCCCAGCCCCATCCCCTGCCTTATCCCCATGGGGGGGGAAACCCTAACCAGCCACCACCCCACTTCCCCCCTCTCCCGAAATATCCCCCCCCTCTCCCCCGATTGGATCGGGATCGAGAGGTGGAGGTCGCCGCGACGCCCCGACCCTGCCGCCCGACGCCGCCCCGTTGCCATTGCCGTTGGACGCCGTCGCCGGAGCGCTCCCCCGCCGGCCTGCTTCTCCTCTCCGCCGTCGTCCCCGTCATCCACCTCGCGCGCTACTGCCACGATCCCTACGCCCTCCGTGAGCCGCGCCCCTCCCTCTCCTCCTCTCTCCCTCCCCGCGCCGCTGCTTGCGTCGCCCGCCTGCGGTGGCCTCGTGCGTCGCGTGCCCCGCGCCACCGCGCCCCCCCGCGTGCCCCTGCCGGCGAGCCCTGCCGTCACTCGCCCTCCCCACTGGTGCCCTTCGTCGCGTGCGCACTCGCCGCATCGCCGCTGCCCCGCTGCGTGGCCGCTCCCTTCTTCCCCCTTGGCACACTCACCGCGTCCCGCGGCTGTGCTCGCGCCCCCGCCACTGCCTGGGTCGCCCGCCATGGCCGGCTCCTGCTGCTGCCGCGCGCTGGTCTCGCCCCGCTCCGGTCCACCACTCGACCGCGCCCGTCGCCCCCTGCTGCGCGCGCCGCCAGTCTCGCCGTGGCCTCACCGCGGCCATCTCCGGCGCTCGGCGCCCGCGCCGCGTCGGCGCCCCTCCGCTCCCGCGGGTCATCGCCCGGGTCGGGCGCCCGCAACGCCCGAACCCGCTATGGCCCCCCTGACCCAATGACATGTGGGGCCTAGCCCCTGGAACATTTTAAAAAAAAAGAAAAAAAAAGGATTAAAAGAAAATTATAAGAATATTAATTAATTATTTATTTAATTAGTTAACTAAATTAATTAACTTAACTAATCCTGATTAGATTAACCTAATTACTGATTAAAGTAATTAATCTGTTTTAGTTAATCTCAGTCAATGACAAACGGGACCCACACGTCAGTTGACCAGTCAACGCCTCTGTTGACTGCTGATGTCATGCTGACGTCATCAATTACTGTTTCGGATAATGTTGAATTAAATAATTAATTAAAATTTCAGAAATTAATAAAAACTTTAGAAAATCATATCTTTTAAACCGTAACTCCGATGAAAATATTTTATACATGAAACTTGCTCAGAGCGACGATACGAACCCGGATACGCCCTCGGTATCTCCGTCAGACGCCCGCAGCTATGAGAACGTTGAACAATTAGACCGATTTCGATAAATAAATAGTGTCCAACCCTAATTAAATAAATCCGAATAAATTCCTAAATTAACTAAATCGCTTAGTTAGGCTGTATATCACCCTGGCCCTGCGTTTAGACATGTCATGCATCCCTGTTGCATTATTGCCGTGTGTTTACTGTTTCTTCCCCCTCTTCTCTTCGGTAGACTACGAGACCGACGCAGCTGCTGGTGCCCCGACCGACTACGTTGTTGACGACCCCTACTTGCCAGAGCAACCAGGCAAGCCCCCCCCTTGATCACCAGATATCGCCTATTCTCCTCTATACTGCTTGCATTAGAGTAGTGTAGCATGATACTGCTTTCGGTTAATCCTATTCTGCTGCATAGCCTGTCATTGTTGCTACTGTTGTTGATACCTTACCTGCAATCCTAAATGCCTAGTGTAGGATGCTAGTTTATCATCATTGGCCCTGCATTCTTGTCAGTCTGCCTTGCTATACTATCGGGCCATGATCGCTCGGGAGGTGATCACGGGTGTATGCTATACATATATACATACTATACAAATGGTGACTAAAGTCGGGTCGGCTCGAAGAGTACCCGCGAGTGATTCACGGATTGGGGGCTGAAAGGACCTTTGTCCCAACGGCCCTTTGTGTGGATCTTTGTGGCGGAGCGACAGGGCAGGTTGAGACCACCTAGGAGACAGGTGGGCCAGGCCCTGGTCGTCGTCCGCGGTGATCTCATAATAACACGTTTAACGAGATTGGATATTTGATCTGAGTCTGGCCACTGGCCTATACGCACTAACCAACTACGCGGGAGTAGTTATGGGTATCCCGGCGTCGTGGTATCAGCTGAAGCCTTCTTGACGTCAGCGACTGAGTGGCGCGCGCCGTGTTGGACCGCGCTAACGTAACCGCCGTGATCGTGTGGGTTGCTAGGTCTGCTCGCGGCCGCGTACGCAACGTGCAGGAGCGCACTGGGCGATGGGCCCAGACCCCAGAGTGCCTAGGATTAGTCCGGCGTGCTGACCTCTCTGTTGAGCCTAGGTGGGGCTGCGACGTGTGGATCTTCCGAGGCCGGGCATGACCCAGGAAAGTGTGTCCGGCCAAAGGGGATCGAGCGTGTTGGGGAATATGTGGTGCACCCCTGCAGGGAAGTTTATCTATTTGAATAGCCGTGTCCCTCGGTAAAAGGACGACCCGGAGTTGTATTCCGACCTCATGACAACTAGAAATGGATACTTAATAAAACACACCCTTACAAGTGACAGATATAACCCGGTGGTCGCTCTCTCGCATGGTGGCGACGAGAGGATCGACGGGTAGGATTATGCTATACGTTGTTGTTTGGTTAACTTCCAACTAATCTCTTCTATTGCTTCAAGATGAAGGCTGCCAGAAGCGTAGTCTTCGACAGGACTAGCTATCCCCCTCTTATTCTGGCATTCTGCAGTTCAGTCCACCGATATTGCCTCTTTACACATATACCATGCATATGTAGTATAGATCCTTGCTTGCGAGTACTTTGGATGAGTACTCACGGTTGCTTTCCCCCTCCTTTCCCCCTTTCCCTTCTTGCTGGTTCTCGCAACCAGATGTTGGAGCCTAGGAGCCAGACGCCACCTACGACGACTACTACCACCAGGACGGAGCCTACTACTACGTCCAGGACGCCGACGACCAGGAGTAGTTAGGAGGATCCCAGGCAGGAGGCCCTGCGCCTATTCGATCTGTTGTATCCCTGTTTGTGCTAGCCATCTTATGGCACCTTGTTTAACCTATGTCTGTACTCAGATATTGTTGCTTCCGCTGACTCGTCTATGATCGAGCATTTGTATTCGAGCCCTCGTGGCCCCTGGCTTGTATTATGATGCTCGTATGACTTATTTATGTTTTAGAGTTGTGTTGTGATATCTTCCCGTGAGTCCCTGATCTTGATCGTACACGTTTGCGTGCATGATTAGTGTACGATCGAGCCGGGGGCGCCACAAAAGTGTTGAAGGTGATCCGACACATTTGCCGGGAGGTTTCAAGAGGACACAATCAAACAGCGACGGCGTCAAGCAGGGAATGACGACATGAAAGTCATAGGAACAACAAGTAAGATGCAAGCTCAGAATCAAAGTTGCCTTTCAGAACAAGAAACATGATGTTGAAAGCTCGACGTAAGTCGTGCTCGCACTCTGAAGAATTTGTGCACCGAAGAAGGTCGAGGTAGCACAATCAAAGATAGCAAGATAAGGGTGTAGCCGATGGTCTAGGACGACATGACTGAGTTTAAATTTCCCAGTAACAATTACTAGGGGTATTTGAATTTTAGAGCAGATTTGATTTACTAAACGGTGTCCTCGGTTGACGGCAACCTAGAACCCGTAGAGTGATTACGACAAGGAAAGTTATTACTTCAACAAGTTAGTAAGATGCCGTGCAAAGGCATGATATCCTCGAGATACCACGGGGTAAAACTCGAAGGTAGAACATGATAGAAGTTGAACTGGGTCGTTGACCGACGACAGCAGATACTTTAACCTTGTCAAAAATTGACGAGGCCTGGAATGGATTTCTTTCAGACATATGGGAGAAAGGACAGTATGGTCGAACCAAATCTGCAAGGTTCAATTTAAGGATACCGAAAGAATCATATAGATGGATAATCATTTTGCAAGAAGCTTCCGAGACGGTCTACATCGTTTCCATGGGCATGAACACAAAGTTCAAGGTCGACTCCCACTTTTCCAATGCAAAACATTTCATTTACTTCTCGCTCTGATAAAACTGTAGTGTTGGGAATTTATCTGGCAAGACACCAGAAGAGTATGACTCGTGAAAACTTTCGGTTTCGGGTTCACACGGATTAGTGAAAGTATAGGTTCAACCCATCGGGGCATCTTAGGAACATATACTACAAACTTCAAGAGTACATAGCACAAGCTCGTAAGCAGAGTATGGCTGGCAAAACAGAGGATACAATTTACCAAAGGTATTATGTATCGGGGGAAGGACTCACAAGGTGATTGAAAATGAAGGACACTGTCGGATAATAATCCAACAATGGATCGGGCGATCCACAACAGAGCTGATGTGAGTATCGGTACTCACTCAGAGGAAGAAAGAATGCAGAGGCATCAGATTCAAGAAACACCTGAATAGTCTGATGCTTAAATACAAAGAAATTATGGCTTCCAAAATGAAGGATTAGAAGCAGACGCTCTGATCAAGGATGGATAATTTGAAATGACTTAGTTGGACAATCAATAAAGGTTTGAATTGTCGAGAACCAACTCATGTCTGGGTGGACGTCTGAGTCGGAAAGATAATTTCAAAGGATAACCTGATGATCGCATGCATACGCACATATTGAAACCATAGGCTTAAAATGACAAGGGCAAGGGATGTCAACGAAGACTACTAGCAATATGGAATTAACCATAATGCCAGCAGGCAAGAAATTCAAGAGCAATAAGTTGCTGAGGATTTTTGGAAAATCGAATAGCACTTCAAAGAATTTTTGCGAGACACATGAACAACTGGGATGAACGGATCCTCGATAAATGTGAGGAATTATCCGTAAGGTTTTTAATGCAGAAAGGAACTGCAAGGCAGTAAACTCAAAGGATTTTCGGAACAACGGAGAATATTTCGAGGCATCTTGTAACAACAAGAGCGACGAGGAATGATCATGTGAATGACAAGGTAGTCATCCACGGGGATATATCGGTGGTAGGAATTACAAAGGCGATGAGCAGAAAGGGCTCGGGATAACATCGATGGGTATCCTCAAAATCTTCTGACGAAGCAGGTGATCTTCCGGCATGAGGGCTCTCCGGGAGAAATTAATTACGAGAGCCTAGAGTCAGTGTTAGTAATATCTTTTAACCCGAAGAGAAGAGAGATCAGAGTCCCAGAGTATAGACAAGGAATAAAAGATCCTAATACCACCCAATGGTGCTGTGGGACCGTAAGCCACACAGCCAAGTTAGTAAAACAGTTTTCTTCGTCTAGACTCAACTTCGGCCAAGGAGTTGGAAAGGGGGTTTCCTACAGGCAGTTGGCTCTGATACCAATTTGTGACGCCCCCGATTCAATCGTACACTAATCATACACGCAAACGTGTACGATCAAGATCAGGGACTCACGGGAAGATATCACAACACAACTCTAAAAGTAAAATAAGTCATACAAGCATCATAATACAAGCCAGGGGCCTCGAGGGCTCGAATACAAATGCTCGAACATAAACGAGTCAGCGGAAGCAACAATATCTGAGTACAGACATTAAGTTAAACAAGGTGCCATAAGATGGCTAGCACAAACTGGGATACAGATCGAAGAGGCGCATGCCTCCTGCCTGGGATCCTCCTAAGCTACTCCTGGTCGTCGGCAGACTCCATGTAGTAGTAGGCTTTGGTGGGGTAGTAGTAGTCGTCGGAAGTGGCATCTGGCTCCTGGGCTCCACCATCTGGTTGCATCATCCGAGAAGAAGGGAAAAAGGGGGAAAAGAGGGAGCAAAGCAACCGTGAGTACTCATCCAAAGTACTCGCAAGCAAGGATCTACACTACATATGCAATGGTATCAATGAAATGGGTAGCATCTGTGGACTGAACTGCAGAATGCCAGAATAAAAGGGGGATAGGTAGTCCTATCGAAGACTACGCTTCTGGTAGCCTCCATCTTGAAGCATATAGAAGAGAGTAGCTGGTAAGTTCACCAAGTATCATCGCATAGCATAATCCTACCCGACGATCCTCTCCTCGTCGCCCTGTGAGAGAGCGATCACCGGGTTGTATCTGGCACTTGAAAGGGTGTGTTTTATTAAGTATCCGGTTCTAGTTGTCATAAGGTCGAGGTACAACTCCGGGTCGTCCTTTTACCGAGGGACACGGCTATTCGAATAGATAAACTTCCCTGCAGGGGTGCACCACATTACCCAACACGCTCGATCCCTCTGGCCGGGCACACTTTCCTGGGTCATACACGGCCTCGGAAGATCAACACGTCGCAGCCCTACCTAGGCCTAACAGAGAGGTCAGCACGCCGGTCTAAATCCTATGCGCGCAGGGGTCTGGGCCCATCGCCCATTACACACCTACACGTTGCGTGGGCGGCCGGTGAGCAGACCTAGCAACCTCCATTACAAAGGAAGTTGCGTTACGCGGTCCAACCCGGCGCGCGCCGCTCAGTCGCTGACGTCTAGGAGGCTTCGGCTGATACCACGACGTCGAGTACCCATAACTGTTCCCGCGTGGTGGTTAGTGCGTATAGGCTCGTAGCCAGACTCAGATCAAATACCCAATCTCGTTAAGCGTGTTAATTGATATAACCACGGATGCCGACCAGGACCAGGCCCACCTGTCTCCTAGGTGGTCACAACCTGCCCTGTCGCTCCGCCACAAAGTAACACTCGGGGACCGTCGGGAACCCAGGCCCACCACTACCTGGATGGAACCACCTGCCCCTTCAGCCCCCATCTCCGAACAGAAACATAAGTATGTAATAGTATATAATATAAACCCGTGATCACCTCCCGAAGTGATCACGGCCCAGTACTATAGCATGGCAGACGGACAAGAGTGTAGGGCCACTGATGTAATTCTAGCAACCTATACTAAGCATTTAGGATTGCAGGTAAGGTATCAACAATAGTAGCAAAGACAGGCTATGCAGCAGAATAGGATTAACCGAAAGCAGTAACATGCTACACTACTCTAATGCAAGCAGTAGAGAGAAGGAATAGGCGATATCGGGTTGATCAAGGGGGAGGGGGCTTGCCTGGAAGCTCGGCAGAGAAGGACGGGTCGTCAACACTGTAGTCGTTCATGGCAGCGTCGTCAGCGGTCTCAGCGTCTATCGAGAGAGAAAGAGGGGGGAGGAAAAAGTAAATACAAAGCAAACAATGCTACACAAAGTATGACATGACAATATGCAGTGCCGGGTGTGTTCTAACGTGGGGTTTTTACATTACCGAGAAAGGGGGATCCCATCCGGGAAAGTTTTCCCGGTTCCGGACATTTGTTAGACAGATGAATGGAGGGGAACAATTGCACGTTCGCTATGCTAGGGACGTGTGGTGAATGAATGGACTGCGTATTTAGATTCGTCTCGTCGTTCTGAGCAACTTTCATATTCAAAGTTTTTCGATCCGGATTACCGTTATTTTTCTTTGATTTTCCGAAGTTTTAAATGATTTTCTAAAATCACTGAAATTTGGCTAAGTCCTCAGTTTCAAACATTATTTGGCTGTCTTCCAAAGGCTATATATAGAGTCCTGTTCATCATATGGATTAGTGCCTTATATCAATTCTGAGCACCTTGCTGTGATCTACATTACAGTAGCAAGTCCATCTACATTAGTGTCCATTTGCTTGTTCAACTCTTTGTTTGAAAAGTGCTACTTGATGTCAATTTCAGAATCTGTTTAATTGTCACATTTTTAACAGAACATACCAATTTGTCATTTTCATAGCATTTAATCTAGGCCTCATTTGAATTTGGTCCAATGGATTAACTCGGAGTTTGTCAAGTGTATAACATCTCCGTATAAATTTTACCCATGTTCGGAAATGTTTTGACGTTGTTTTGCTGCTGTACAGAAGGCTGTTCAACGTGATCTAGCAAAAGCTAGACCACGCTACAGTACACACAAACATCAGACACACACGCACGCACGCATACAGCACAGAACACATGCACAGCCGGCCGAGGCCATGGCCGGGGCGCGGCCGGCGGCGCGCCGTGACGGGCCGGCGGGGCGGGGCCAGAGCGGCCAGTGCGGGGCCGCGGGGTTGGCTGCGGGGCGCGGTGGAGAGCCCGGCACGGCCGGTTGGATGCAGCCGTGGCCGGAGGTGGCCGGCTGCGGCGAGGAGCAGCAACAGTGCCAGCGGGTGGGAGGCCACGCTCGGGCGCATCGGGGAGGCCCAAGGAGCGGTCGTGGCAGGTGGGGAGCGCGGGCCGGGGCGTGGACTGTGCGCAAAGGGCGCGTGCGCGCGCGGACAGGGCGAGCACCGGACGCGGCCACGGCTGGATATATGCGGCGGCGACGGCAAATGGAAAACGAGGGGGAAGGATAGACGGCAGCGGATCAAAGCTCACAGCGGAGGGGGGATCGCAGGCGAGCTCGGTGAGGCCGGGGGACGGTGGTGTAGAACGACGGCGGGTGGCCGTGGTGGTCGGCGACGGGAGGCCGGTCGGGGCGTCGGGCGCGGGCGTGCCCGTTGGGGCGAGACGAAGAGGCGGCGGTGGTGAGGACTGGCGGCGAGATGGCGGCGAACGGCGAGGTCGCCGGGGCGGCGTCGGCCGGACGCCGCATCGAGGCCCCTCCTCCTCCTCGTCCAGAAAGAAGAGTGGGGGGGGGGGGAGGAGTCTGGATCGGGCTAGGGTTGTGGGGTGGCCTGGGGATATAGCCACGGGGTTAGGTGGGCTGGTTAGTGGTCTGGCCGGCTGGGTAGCCAGCTAGGCCGAGGCCCAAGGTGGGGGGGGGGGGCCTTTGCCCATTTTTTTTATAGTGTGTGTGTGTGTGTTTTGCTTTTATTTCTTTTAGCAACGTTTCCCAATTAATTAAACTAGCGAATGTAGTTAGTTGCAATTGAAACTTGCTACAAAAATACTAGACCATTTATTGGGTCAGTATAAAATGTCGCCACAATATTTTGAAAAGTGCAACAATTTTAATTAAAATGAAAAGGACCAATAAATGCTATTGGACCAATTCAAATATTTTTAGGGGCATTTAAATAGTTTATAAAAGTGTGGTTTCTCTACCATAATTACTCATGCATTATTTGTCACCTTTAGAACATTTTAGTTTTGATATTTGAAACTTTAACTATTTGACATTATTTTAAATTTGAATTTGAATCGGTTCGAATCAACGCGAGGTTAAGAACAGTAACCGTGGTGACATGGCATCATTAGCACGGATTTACTGTAGCTTGATTATCCGGGTGTCACATATCCCTCCCGATTCGATCCTACGACGTGAAGATCGGGCCACCCTCGGGCGTGAACTCGTTCATCTGGTTCCCACCTATCAAATAGTATATATTTGTTTTGGTATTTTGTGCCTTAAAAAACCTTAGCAAGTTCTCCTCTGAGTCATCATGGTAGTATTTTATCATTAGTTCATGAATGATATATGGGTCAACGAACCCAATGTCAAAGATTCCCTCTTTTTGGTATTCGAGAATCTTCATTCTGCATAATAGCGTACAAAAGAATATAGTGAGGATAATTACAGGCAATGAACGAGGTGAGCTAGAGACTTAAATTACAGAAAGAAATCACTTACAGACAATAGCAACTGACGATAGATTTTTCGAGTGCGTCTTGATTGTATAACTGAAATATTTCTGAAAGCTCAACGATTACCTCGTTTTCATAGAAGTAATGCTCCTCCTTGACTTTCACGCTGAGCGTGTGTCACCCGTTCGCTACTTCTTTCATGTACCAATCATGCAATCTTCGCATTTGTGTTGGTAGATGCGGGGCCAGCTCAGGTCTGGCCAGAGGGTTCCCGGGGACATATGTCCATGCTAGATCACGCATGGGGACTTCCTCGGTGCCTAGGTGTTGTTCAACAGTGATACCCATCTCTCTAGCAACGCCGGTTACTGTCTTATCGCTAGTCACCTTGAGCAGGGGGATCGATTGCATTGCCTGTTCTCCGAGCTGGGAACTGTTTTCCCGCTTTTATTACTACTTGTACTTTTCAACGACTGCTGCATTTGTTCATGATATGACTTGCTAATACAGCGTTCGTAGTCTGATGGCCTATTCTGTACATGTGCCGGGGGTCGCTCTAGAAGATCCACAAAGTGTTGTACGGTTTTCTCAGGTATTTTCTTCTTTGGAGGCGGGGGCGGTTTCGGTGCAAAATAGGCCTTCACTTCGGAAGCCACGGTCGCTCTGGTTTCCTCCTCAATCATCTCGTAAGCTAACTTCTTTTTGGCAGGAGGCTCGGGTTTCTTCTTTGGTGCTCTCTTTCGCTTTTGGCCCTACTGCTGGGACATAAGGGGTGGAGTCGGCTGACACGGCAGAGATCGGTATGGCAGACTCGCACTGGGCTCCGTCTCGGGGTGGGGTGGAGTCGGCTGACGAGGCGGAGATCGATATGGCGGACTCGTGCTGCGCTCCGTCTCGAGGTGGGGTGGAGTCGGCTGACGTGGCGAACTTAGAGGTGTATTGCTACTCGGAGGAGTCAGTGGCCTTGGCGCCAAATTTGAAAACACGATGCATTCCTTTCTCCATACAATGACACCACGTATGACTTCTCCCAGTGTTTGCTCCCCTTGACCTCCAGGAAAGTCAAGCTCTAGTGAGTCATATCTCGACATAACTTCATCCACCCCGACACGAGCATAGCCAGCTGGAATCGGATTGCCATGGATGGTTGCTTCAGGTGCATTCAGTAAAGCAAAGCCGACCACCACCTTCATGGATATGTTCTTCATTTTCATGTGTAGATCACAACTTGTCGTCTCTTTGATATCATCCACGGGGTAGCGAGCCAGCAGTGCATCATCGGCCGGGACCCATGTGGAACCCACGCTGCTTTTCGGCATAGATGAGACGGTACTATTCAATGCTGGATCTGCTTACTCCTGCCGCTGAGACGCCCTTTGCTGGCTAATTGTGTCGATCTGCTCCTGCCGACGCATTAAAATGTGTTCTAACTCCGCGTTCTTTGATTCTACCTTTTGAAGCCGGTCTGCATCCTGCTTCTTTTTTCTTGCACGGCTTCTGTAAGTGTCATTCCACTCCGAAACCCCTAAACCCACGGAACAACGCCTTTGCCTCGTGTTCGTCCTCCATGTTCAGGATTTTCGAGGGCGCGTGTAAGCTCATCGTTCTCTCTCTTGGTCTAGAACACCCCAGTTCGAGCATCTTTTATTGCTTGAAGTAAAGCGTCCGAGGCTGTTTTAAGATCTGCCTTTTCAATAATCTCCCCTGTCACTGGGTCCAACTTTCCCCCATGCGCATAAAACCAATTCCTGGCCCTCTCGGGCCAACCCACTATTTTTGGAGTGACCCCTTCAGCAATCATCTTGGCCTCATCTGCTTCTCACTCAGGCACACCTCTCTTGTAGCCACCTGTCCCCAGAACATGGTGATACTCTTTTTTGGCAGCATTTATCTTATTTTTTCTCGACCGTTCCTTAGCTGCATCCGATTCCTTGTACTCCACAAATAAGTCCTAGTGATCTTTTACCTTCTCTAGTGCTCTAGTGAATTCTGGAGTCTTCTTTTCTGCCTTGAGGTAGTCGGCCCATAATCTTTTCTTCCAGGTCTGGAATTGTGTGGCCATCTTCTTAAGAGCAAACTGCTTGACTTTCAACCGTTCGCAATCTGTGAAACCCTCTGGTAGGTTGAAATTTGACATGAGCGTATCCCAAAGCAAATTTTTTGATCTTTCGTCGATATAGCTAACTTCTTGATCTTCCTTTGGCTTATTCCATTCTTGAATGGTGATCGGTATGTTGTCCCTAACAATAACTCCGCATTGATTTATAAATTTACAGGCATTGTTTGTAGGAGCAATCGGTTCGCCATCTGCTTGGACTTCATCGATGATGTACTTTATGCCATCGGGCAACTTTTTGGCCCGACCTTGTACCCTTGTAGAAGATTTGCTCGATTCGGAGGGCTAAAAGAAGAAAGATTCATTAATATATATATATATATATACAAATCAATTAATACATGTAATGATCACCAGAGGCCTTATATAAATATATATATATATATATATATATATATATATAGGACTGGACTATTCTGTTATTAGTAACAGAATAATATTCTGTTACTATCGCCTCCTTATAGGGCCCGATCGAGACGATCCAAAGAAAAACAGAATAGGGACTCTGCCCTGAACGGCCCGAAAGAGCCCACCATTTTCTTCTCGCCTGCTCGTCGTCCTGCATCGTGCCACCTACCTCCCAGCACCTCCTCCCCACCCCGTCGGCCGGCGACACGCCACCACGCCGCCCCCCAGGACGCGCCGCCACGCCGCCCCCCCGCGACGCGCCACCGCGCCGACCCCCGCGACGGGCCGCCACGCCGCCGCGCCGGCCCCCGCAACGCGCCACCCCACCGGCCAGCCGCCCCAAAAGTACAGACAGTCGTGGCCGCCTGCTGAGCTCCGCCTTCTAGGCGGCCAACGTGTCTGCCTCCCGACCTCCGCCGCAGTTCGCGGCCTCTTCCACCTGCAGGTCGTTGTCTCCTCCTACTGCAGGTCGCTGCCTCCTCCTTCTGCAGATCGATGGCTATCTACTAGGTGCGTGAGCATGATGTTGAACTGAACGATGAGCATCATCTGAACCGTATGGGCGGTTAATCACGTACAGCCACAGCGACAGTGGATGAGAGCACGTTGCTGAGCACCACTCGATGGTTAGTACTACTAGTAGATAGTTGTTGTTAAAATTCTATTTGTTGCTGAGCACCAATCATCAAAACGCCGTGGTGGTTCGATTTGTTGTTGTTAAAATTCTACTTCAACTTCTGTCACTCTTTTGCTTAATCTGCATTTTCTTTTTCTGAAGTTGCTTAACTCTGCATGATGTGAATAGTTGAGTACGTACTAAGTACTCTGCACAACTCGCTCCCTTTTCTATTTCCTATGTGTTGCGAGGGCAAAACTACTGCCCTTCTTTGTTTCAGAGACAAATGGTCATCCCAAGATTCCCAATGGAGAAAATAAAAGAAGATGGTGGTTTGATATCATGAAGCAAGTGCTAGTACTGTAATAAGTCCAGCTCATCATCACCCAGACCAAGGTAAGTCTCCGCCCAAAAATAATTCGCTGCTTGCTTGAGAGTTCGCAAAACAAGACCAATTATAGCATGTTTTCTGTTTGTATGTATTTCGTTGAACTATTTAAATGTTTGAGTGAAGTTCAAACTTCTCGATGTGTGAAGGTTGAATCAAGTTCGGTTTTGTATGTAAGAGGTTCAGCCATTTTTCTCTACTACTGAAACCAATCATTTGATAGGGAGTTCAAACTTTCTGTACAGGAAAGTGCACATCCTATTTCCCACTCTTTTCTATTTTTGATCACACAAACATTTAAAATAAAATGTTTCATCGAGAAGTTCACACACTACCGTCTCAAACGTTCAGGCGTTCTTTTCTGTAAAGTTCATATTTTTTCTAAAAAAACCCACCACATTTGGAGTACTCTTCAGTTAAATTTTGTAAAAAGAAAAAACATCCTGAACAACAAGGACAACTCAACAACAAGACCTATAGTAGTTCATCAGTATGTATCCATTAGAAAAAAATCCAAGTTATGATGTTAGTCTTGGCATTGACCTTTTCGGAATATCGAGTAAATAAGCAACTTCGGCATGCCAATGGGACCTTTTCAGTAAGTGCTTTGACTACAACTGATGGTAGTTGGTATTCTGTGACGTTGCGCTCAGCGGCAGGAGGGCGAGGATCTTCATCTCGGCAGTACAACTGCACCCTCCGCCGCCGTTCATGACAAGAGCTGCGTGCAGGCCACCCCGTGCTCCGCCCTGGATTTTTTCAATGATCAGGCCGCCGTCGTCATGGTTCCTGCCCCACGGTAGTCTTACTGGTTCATGTGCATTGTCGTCGGTCTTTTTTCGGTTGGAGATAGGGAGCGGCCCCAGGGAGCCCCTTCGTTAGTGGTTCATTGGTATCTCAAGTATGAAGGTGAGCTTCATAATAGAGTAGCTAGACCTATCTGTCTTCCATTTTACGAATTTTGCTGGTAGCCAGAAGTAACTATATGGAGAAAGTTGGCATCTCTGTTTACCTAAACATGCATAGCACGTATGATGCTACAGAATTCTTGGGTCCTTGTGCAGAAAAATCATCAGTTCATGTTTCAAAATCATGTAAGTTTAGATGTATCACTAAATAGGTTCAGAGAAAAAATTCTATAAGTTTGGTGCGTGTGGAGGTTCTTTTGACCTTGAACTTTATAAGAGTTCAACTTTTACTTGATTTTCAATTCAAAATTTGCATTCTTTTCAGTACATCAACTTTAATGTGCACAACATCAAGGAAATCTTGAAAAATTATATGTGCACTCTATGTCTTTTTCTTATGTTTACAGGAATTCTGCACTCATACTGTTATGCATAAGTTCAGGTCGCTTGTCGAGTTTCAGATATATGTAGTTGAATTAGAGCACCATGCACTCACCCAAAAGTTTGAAAAACCATTGCTTTCAGTTCTGGTAACATATATTTTTGTTTCAGTTTTGCTAATTCTTTCTCCAATGGCCTTTATATAGGATGTGCTATATGTGTGTACACCTTTGTAGGCTTTTCCCGTTCAAGTTTTGCTAACAAAAATAGATTTGTAGCAGTTCAATATAAAAAAGTGAAATCTGTTGGTTGATGGGAAATAATTCACTTATATATGAAATTTGCAGGGAAAACATAATAAGTTCTAAGAAAATAAATATAAAAGTTCATATTTCAAAACAAATGAAGTATTTGGGAACTAAAATGAAGTATTTTAAAGTACAGAACTTCTATTTAGGTTTCTTTGTATACTTCTAATGTTACTGTGCATGAACTTGTTGTTATTTTTACATGTTTTACTTGATTATGGTCATTTCGACCTTGACAAATTTCATTTCACCTTGTATGCCTTTTCCGTTCATCTTACAGGTCGAAGGAGCTCCCTTCAGTTTAATGCATTCAACAAAATAATCCATGCTGCCTACTAGAACTTGCGTGTGTACTATTGCGTGTGTGCTGGTGCATGCCTGGTGCCTAATGCGGCATGCGAGCATGTACACAAACTGAACTGAATGATCTCCAATAAGTGAACTCAATGGTCTCCTGTATCTGAATGGCAGGGGAGATGCATCATGTACAAAAAAATGGTAGGATCTTGAGGTGTTGCTACTACTTCTTTCTTCTCATGCCCTACTGCTGCTCCATTCGATTCCATGCTACTTATATGAGAATAATTGATGGTCTATAGGTGCTTGTTGAAATGCTTATGAGAACCAATTTTTGTTGGTTAGTATTTGGTATAATAGGGTAAAGAAAGGATACCCTATGTTTCCTCTTGCCGAATAGATTTATTTGAAGTTCCATTTTTCCAGCAAGTGTATGGTCCGATTCTCTTGAAAATGTTATAAAAGCCACAAGTGCTGCAGCAGTGCCGCCACACCTCTAGTCTCTCTTTGGTATATTTTCCATATGATCTGCAGCAGTTCTTCAGTGCGCGATTTGACAAAAAGACCATCAGTTCAATTACTAAATTACTAAATAATTTTTTTGTCCAGTTCAATTACTAAATTTAGTTCAGTACAATCCTTGTTATAGTTCTAGATCAGTTCAATAGTTATAATTTCAGTTTAATTTATTTCAGTTCAATTACAAGCTGATGTTTAGTTCCTGATGTAGTATTTTTGAGACCATCCTATAATATTTCCTCCCAATTTTTGTTAGCAGATGTGATATGTAGAAACATCACCTCCACACCCCCTCCATTCATGCGCAGTACAGGCTTCTCCGGCCGCCGTGCTGCCTGGATCCAACGAGGCTACGTCACACCGGCCCCGGATCCGCCCACTTCCAATGAGGCTGCATCACTCGCCGGCGCACCTCTGCCTCGCCGTGGGCAATGGATGCTCCTCCGTAGGCCAACCTCCTGCTAGAGGGTAGTTCGATGCTCCCTATCATGCTATGTTCAGTGCTCCCTCGAGCTCCACAAGAACTTCTTTCTTGCTACGTCTGCACCTCTGAAAAGGTACTAATTCGAACACTGAAGTTGGTTCTTCAAACGGTTAAACTGAAATTATTACTTCAACTACTGTTATTAAGTTCACACTCTCGAAGGAGGGATCATTGTTTCTTATTTGAGAAGGCCTGGTGTTTAGTTGGTGTCTGTGTGGTACCTACACCGGCATTTTCCATCAAGACCTCCAGAAAGAGATATCATCTCAAGATGAAAATACAAATTCCTTTTTACTGCTCTATTTCTTGTCTCACTCATTCATATTATTATATGTACACAAATCCATGTCATCCTGAATTTGTTACACCGGTGTGGGAGCAAAAAACAGATGCACAAGTTCATCTTTTGTGACACACTCAGTTCGAATTCTGATTTTAGTTCAGTGCAATTCTTATTTTTTGTTCAGTTCATTTTCTTATTTTTATTTTGTGTGTGTTTTGCATTTTAGGTGATGGAGAACCAGTGAGTTCTACTGCTGGTGTAGGCCAAGTTCAAGGATATTGCTGCCGACAAATAATGACAGTTATCCGGCGACACCAGAAACAAAAATTAAATGTTCTTGTGTTCAAAAAATAAATGTTCTGTGTTGTTACTTTTCGCTAGTTGCATTATATGTTCAATGATAGGTACACTTTATGAACTGATGTGTTCATGGCTAGTTTCCTGAGAGATGTAGACTTTATTAACTGATGTGTTTATGGGTAATTTCATGAGAGATGTACTCTTTATGGACTTCTTTGTATTTTGTGAATAAATGTTTATATAATAAATGTTCACATAGTATACTCCCATGGTTGTAAAAGTAAACATACACTAAGTGTAGATGTTCACTACGTGCTTTATCATCAGTTAAAAAAAATATCGGGTGAGTTCAAACTAGAAAGATAAGTCCAAAACCCGCACAGCAAAAAAGTTTCACATGCGAAAGAAAATGTGGCACTTCCACATGAAGTTAATAAACATGGGTTAGAAAAAAGGATGTTTATATAAAAAGAAAGTGCTCAAAAGTTCAATTACTCTCCATGTGAACGTTCATACACTCTGTTTCCAGAAGAGAGTGCACATTTTACTAGGAAAAAACTTGGTTAAGTTCAAGACAGAAAAACCGGAACTTCAAAATCGACAAAATAGCAGTGAGGAATACAAAGTAAAGTCTGGTTTGTGAAAAGCATGCTCAGTACAAACCCATACAAAGATGAGTTTGAGTACTCTGTTTTCAGGGCGAAAAAAAACAACACGACCGGTCTCACCTTATTCAACATTACTTTGCAAAAAATACCTCAGTACAAACACACACATAGATCAGTACAAGTACTCTGTTTTTTATGACTGCTATTTTAAAGTCAGTACCGAGGTCTGTGAAAATACCTCAGTACTAAAGAAGGCGATCAGTTCGACCAAAATGAGAGCATCAGTTCAACCCCACCACGCCGGCGATCCCACTTGGGTAAGTTAGCTTGTAGTCGATCACTAGTACCTGTAAGTGTTTGGTTTCACCAAATCGTCAGTTCAATTGAAGACCGACTGCGACTACGAAATCGACTGTAAATGTCTTTCTCATCAAGAACAAAATAAAATGCGGATTAGCTAGATTCCGTCAGCATTGTTGCAAACGATGACTTGGGGGTTGGTCGTCGATGTTGAAATTCCGGTTAACAACTAAGAACAGGGGAAAATCATTTTTGGGTAGGAGGTGGGGGGACTAATCACCGTCAATGACCACAGCCCTGATGCTACAGTCTTGCGTGCAATGCCAAAGTTTCAGCAAGTCTGACAGTAACACCAACGACCAAGAAAAATCAGGAAGTGCACCTCACCATGGACACGGAGAGATCACACAAGGGGGGCACAGGAGTATGGAAATGGAATCGTTTGTACCTTCCTGAGAGGGAGCAAGGTGAGTAGGCCCATGAAGCTGACGGCGAGGAGGAAGCCCATCATCCAGCCGATGCCGAGTTCCTTGTAGCTCCCCGGCACGTTGCCCGGCGTGTTCACCCCGGACAGATCATACGTCTTCCTGTCCAGCCCCAGCAAGAAGGACCCGAACCCACCTGCATGCCCAGGATTCAGCGCAGGACCAGAATTAGTTAGCAAGCTAATCAAGATTTGATCTAAAAAAGGTTCGGTAATGGCGGGGATGCTGAATTGGGGGTAATAAATTGATTTTCGATCAGGCCGGCGCGAGAGAGATGGAGGGATGAGCTTACCGCCGAAGCCGATGGTGTAGCAGGTGACAACGCAGGTATGAACGACAGTATTCTCCTGGCGCGTGAAGGGGCGGTAGGCAATGACGAGGCGCGAGCAGCACGGCGGAGACGTTGAGCGTGGGGACGAGCCCCGTGGTGAGGCTGAGCTTCATGACGATCACTGTGTAGACCACGCCGATGGGCAGCGCCGCCACCATCCCGCGGACCGTCACCAACTCGCGCCACGGCGGCAAGCGCTCCGCCGCCCGCGCCGCCGCCGGCTCCAACTCCATGTTCGGCACGGCGGCCTTGCACGACGTCTTGTCGATCTCGCTGGATGCGCCCAGGTCGTGGCGGTCCATTTCGGTGCCCGCGAAGGCCCTCGGGGCGAGCAGCTCAAGCTCCTCGACGGCGGCGGCGGCTGTGGCGACTACACTGTGGGGATGAAAACGCCATGAGCCCACTAACACAGGTCCAAACTGAGAGCATCAGTTCATAAAGAAGACGATCTGTTCGAAAAAAATGAGAGCATCAGTTCAACCCCTCGAATTCGTCTGTTCAATAATAGTAACAGAATAATATTCTATTACGCGAAACAGAATAGCCCAGATGTATATATATATATATACCTCGCCGGACTTTGTTAATTGTCTACCATTTCCTTCGCCATCATTGTTTGTGTGCCCTTCGTCTATTGGTTCTTCCTCCAGTTCCTCACCGGACTCGTTCAGATATTGTGAGCCGTCATCTAGTTCATTCTCTGGGTTTTGAGAGGGGCGTATCATGTCGAAGATGATATCCTCTTGATCATGGTCGTCTCTGCCGCTATCGTCCATAACTTAACTAATCCAGAAGAAAGATAAAACAATTAGAATGCATTCAATAAGCAAAAACTGAATCATAGTATCGAGAAGAACAATACCGGAGATGCAATCAATACACAGCAATGCAACAATATGATGCATGATCATGACATGGAGATATGATGTGGTTTGAGCTTATGCAACTAACATCAGGGTCATCGGTGACGTAGTCAATCACAGAGGCAGCATCGGTCTCGGATTCTACCGGAGAGAAGAGGGGGGGGGGGGGGGGGGGGGGGGGGGGGGGGGGGGAGAAACAATAAATATAAAGCACACAGATGTAACACGGATGCACGACATGACAACTTACAGCGCTAGGGGTGTTCTAACGTGGTACTACACATTGCAGACGGAGAGGGGAAACATTCGGAGGGGTTTTCCCGGCGTTTGGCATTTTCTGGACAGATGAAAAGAGGGGGACGGTTCCATGTTCAGCATGCTAGGGGCATGTGATAGATGAACGGATTGCATATTCTAATTCGTCATATTTTTCTGAGCAATTTTCATATATAAAAATGCGGCGGCGTGCATCAGGAGGGCGTCAGGATTTGGCTAGGGGCCGCCAAAATGGACGCGGAGTGGCTAGCGGGGCTCTACGCGTTGCGGCAAAGACGACGGGCCCGGGCCCGTGACCATTTGGTCAGGGGCGGAGACAGGGGAGATGAGCAGCCCCCCAACGATCGGCCACTCCCAACTAACTAACGGAGATTTTATTCCCTAAAAAAAACTAACGAAGATGATAGAAATCTAGTTTAATACATTTTTCTTGGACTTTACCTATACTTCTATAGATAAAAATAGGAACACATATAATATAACATGATCGTGTACTAGGGGGAGGCTCGACGGCGCATAACATACAAAATATGAAGCACTAGACATATAATTAATATAACATACAAAATTCGTTTTCCCAAGTCACTTGAAGCACTAGTTCTTTGGATTAATCGCAGACAAAATTTTCCCTTAAGTTCATGTACGAAAGTGACACGAATACACGAATTAATACACAACTTTTTTGGTCACCGGCGACCAAGGGAGGTGGCGGCGAGCTTCGGCCACTGCGTGGCAGCGACGGCTACGGGCACGGAGAGGGGCAGGGAAGCGAGGGAATCGCAGCGGGTGCTCACCGGGAGCCTGCAGAGGTGCGACATGGACTCAGGGAGGCTCGACGGTGCCGGAATCGACGGTGAGTGGCGGCGCCGTCCCGAGGTTGAAGGCGACGATGACAACAACCACAGAGGCTGCAGGTGGCGTAGCAGACGCGCGCGGAGCAAGTGGAGAGGGCGGCGAGGCTCGGGGATGGCCGGACGACGGCGACCATGGCGGAGGCAGCCTGACAGCGTCGTTCTGGGCGGCGGTGTGGTGGTTCAATGACTTCGATCCGTTCTCGCAGGCGGTGACTGGCCCCGGGATAGAACTTATATACGCGGGGCCTTTATTCCCGGTTCCAGCCATGCACCGAGGTTAAAAGGACATTTAGCCCCGGTGCGTGGCTGGAACCAGGACTAAAGGCCACGCACCGGGGCTAAAGGTACTTCTAGGCCGCCCAAATTCCGCGCAGGAGAAGGACCTTTAGTCCTGGTTGGTGGTGGCAACCAGGACTACAGGTTTATTTCATGTTTTCTGTTTTTGTTTTTTTGCTTTTTTTTTTACTTTTGTTTCTACTTACAACCAATATTTAGAGTTTTTGAGTGAATCTTTTTGCTTTAGGTAAAAAAAATATTATAAACTTTCTGTTAGTGCCAGTAGTTTTCAAATTTGAATAGTTTAAATTTGAATTCTTTGAAATATGTGTGAATCACTAGTTTGTGAATAACTTTAGTTTAAAAATAGATTTTTGAGTGATTCTTTTTCCTGTTGTTTAATATTAGTGTCTTTTATAAGTATGTTCAATTTGAGACATTATTTTCAACTTAAAAAATTAATATCTTCAATTCTGTTAAGCCAAAAACTAAAATTATTAGTTTTGATTTAATTCTTTTTGCTATTAAAGTTTTTAACAAAAAATACTTTATGAAAATTTTAGTTGGATAAATTTTACTTTCTATTAACTTTACTTTAGATCAGAAACAATTTGTATTATTAGTTGATTTTTTTATTTAATTATAAGTTAATATTATTTTGATCATAACTAGAGTTTTACAAAAGCTTTTTCTTGAAATTTTGTTCCCTTACCATTCCCGCAACATTTCGCTTTGAAGGGCCATCATCAGGTGGTGGTTTGTCAATATTTTTTTGAGAATATGACACAAGGCGATCAATGCTGTCAAAATCTTTCTTCCGGAATCTAAAGCCAACATCTTTCATGTAACTGCAGTGATTCTAGATCAAAGCCATCATCAGAATAGTTGTCTCCCATAACTATGGCTTTCAAAGGTGCAAATTATTCGGTTATCTTGTATATGCCGAACAGTTACTTGAACAATCGGTCCTACCATATGATATGTTGTCCTCAGTTTCACCAGAAAGCAACCAGAACTCCTCATCTGGACCTGGCTCGGCATAAGGGGTCCTCAGATCAGAGAAACCACACAGTAGCTCCAACTTTATGTCATACAACGTTTCTCTGTTATCATCTCCGATGCTTCTGCTGTATTCATCTATGTCAAGACGTTTAAGCCATGTCTATATTAAACTTGTTATTTTATATGGAGCCACCAACCGGGACTAACCGCGTATGATCAACCTTGCAAAATACATGGTGAAATATTTTGTTTGGACGTAATTGCATTGATTAACTCCTCTGTATAATTAAAATACTAAAAGGACAGGAATAATTGAAAATCCATAACTTAATAAATAATGCCAAAGCACATATATACCCCAACTCTTACAAAGATTCCCTCCGGTTTGTCCTAAGTGGGACTTTCCAGCTATAAGTCCGGAAAATCACTAGTGAGAAAGTGATGACTGTGAAGCCGGTCACATCCCAGAGTGTGATCTTGGGGTATAATTTTTTTCTTCGCGTGTGTCCCTTGCTTATGATTGCGCCGTAACCATGGACAATCTTCATCATTTAACAGGATGCTTGGGCCAGTCTTCACTGTGAAGGGAGGAATTTCATGAAACTTTTCATAATCTTCTGACATGTCTGTCTTGTCCTCCACTCCCATGATGTTTCTTTTCCCTAAAAGAACTATGTGGCGCTTTTGCTCATCGTATGATGTATTCACTTCCTTATCTTTTCTTTTTCTTGGTTTGGTAGACATGTCCTTCACATAGAAAACCTGCGCCACATCATTGGCTAGGATGAATGGTTCGTCTGTGTACCCAAGATTGTTGAGATCCACTGTTGTCATTCCGTACTGCGGATCTACCTTTACCCCGCCTACTGTCAGATTGACCCATTTGCACCGAAACAAAGGGACCTTAAAAGAAGGTCCATAGTCAAGTTCCCATATCTCCTCTATGTAACCATAATATGTGTCCTTTTTCCTATTGTTGTTTATTCCATCAAAGCGGACACCACTGTTGTGGTTGGTGCTCTTTTTATCTTGGGTGATTGTGTAAGATGTATTCCCATTTATCTCGTACCCTTTGAAAGTCAATATAGTCGAAGATGGTGACTTGGCCATAAAGTACAACTCATCTCCAATAGTGTTGTCATTCATGAGATGTGTTTGCAACCAACCGCCGAAAGTCGCCATGTGTGTATGTTTAATCCAGGGGTCAGACTGCTCCAGGTTCTTGGAGCATAGAATATCCATGTGTTCCTCGATATACGGAGCCACCAAGGTGGAATTTTGTAGAACTGTGTAGTGTGCTTGAGTGAAAGAATGCTCGTCCATACATATTACTGAATCCTTTCCTAGCGTGCCTTTTCCACTCAGTCTCCCCTCATGCCGCGATTCAGGAACACCAACCGGCTTAAGGTCAGGAATAAAGTCAACACAAAACTCAATAACCCCCTCTGTTTCATGGCCCTTGGAGATGCTTCCTTCTGGCCTTGCACGGTTATGAACATATTTCTTTAAGACTCCCATGAACTTCTCAAAGGGGAACATATTGTGTAGAAATACGGCACCCAGAATGGTAATCTCTTCGACTAGGTGAACTAGGACATGGTCATGACATTGAAGAAGGATGGTGGGAACACCAACTCAAAACTGACAAGACATTGCACCAAATCATTCTGTAACCTTGGTAGGATTTCTGGATCAATTACCTTCTAAGAAATTGCATTGAGGAATGCACATAGCTTCACAATGGCTAATCGAACATTTTCTGGTAGAAGCTCCCTGTTGGGGAACGTTGCATGGAAAACAAAAATTTTCTACGCACACGCAAGATCTATCCATGGAGATGTATAGCTACGAGAGGGGAGAGCATCTTCATACCCTTGAAGATCGCTAAGCGGAAGCGTTTATCAACGCGGTTGATGTAGTCGTACACCTTCATGATCCGTCCTGATCAAGTACCAAACGTACGGCACCTTCACATTCAGCACATGTTCAGCTCGATGACGTCCTCGCCTTCTCGATCTAGCAATAGAGGCGAAGTAGTAGATGAGTTCTGGCAGCACGACAGTGTGGCGACGGTGGTGCTGAAGAACAATCTCCGCAGGGCTTCGCCAAGCACAACGGAAACTATGACGGGGGATAAACTAGAAGGGACGGGGTTGCCGACACACGGCTTGGTCAATCTTGATGTGTTCCGGGTGCTAGCCCTACCCCTCTATTTATATGTTGAGCCCTAGGGTCGTTTCTTGGAGAAGGAGCCTCCTCAAAGTCAGTTTAGCACGCAAGGCAAGAGTCCTTCTCGGACTCCAGGACCAGACGCCAGGGTCCCTGGCGTCTGGCCCCCTGGCCTCCGCAAAACTCCTTTTTGCACCTTCCTAAAGCCTCATGGGCTTTACCCCTTAGCCCAAATAAAGTGTTCTCGTACCCGAACATTTCGGGAAACATCCAAAACCCCTTCCGGTGAATTCTAGAACTCTTCCGGAGACCAAGCACTATTATCCCATATATCAATCTTTACCTCCGGACTATTCCGGAGCTCCTCGTCATGTCCGTGATTTCATCCAGGACTCCGAACAACATTCGGTCACCAACATACATAGCTCATATAATACTATATCGTCAACGAATGTTAAGCGTGCGGACCCTACGGGTTCGAGAATGATGTAGACATGACTGAGGCGCTTCTCCGGTCAATAACCAATAGCGGGACCTGGATGCCCATATTGGTTCCTACATATTCCACGAAGATCTTTATCAGTCAAACCTTTATGACAACATACGTAGTTCCCTTTGTTTGTCGGTATGTTACATGCCCGAGATTCGATCGTCGGTATCTCCATACCTAGTTCAATCTCGTTACTGGCAAGTCTCTTTACTCCTTCCGTAATACATCATACCGTAACTAACTCCTTAGTCACTTTGCTTGCAAGCTTCTTGTGACGCTGTATTACCGAGAGGGCCCAGAGATACCTCTTCATCATACGGACTGACAAATCCCAGTCTTGATCCATGCCAACTCAACAGACACCTTTGGAGATACCTATAGAGCACCTTTATGATCACCCAGTTACGTTGTGATGTTTGATGGCACACAAGGCATTCCTCTGGAGTCCAGGAGTTGCATGATCTCATGGTCGAAGAAACATGTATTGACATTAAGAAAGCAGTAGCATTAAACTGAACGATCATATGCTATGCTAACGGTTGGGTCTTGTCCATCACATCATTCTCCTAATGATGTGATCCCATTATCAAATGACAACTCATGTCTATGGTTAGGAAACCTTAACCATCATTTGATCAACAGGCTAGTCTAGTAGAGGCTCACTAGGGACACAATATTTGTTTATGTATCCACACATGTATTTAAGTTTCCGGTCAATACAATTCTAGCATGAATAATAAACCTTTATCATGAATAAGGAAATATAATAATAACAACTTTATTATTGCCTCTAGGGCATATTTCCATCAGTCTCCCACTTGCACTAGAGTCAATAATCTGGATTACATTGTAATGAATCTAACACCCATGGAGTCTTGGTGCTGATCATGTTTTGCTCGTGGATGAGGCTTAGTCAATGGGTCTGCTACATTCAGATCCGTATGCACTTTACAAATTTCTATGTCTCCATCCTCGACATATTCGCGAATGGAGTTGAAGCGTCGCTTGATGTGTTTGGTTCTCTTGTGAAACCTGGGCTCCTTGGCTATGGCAATTGCTCCAGTGTTGTCACAAAAGATTGTCATTGGACCCGTTGCACTGGGTATTACCCCTAGATCAGATATGAACTCCTTCATCCAGACTCCTTCATGCGCTGCTTTCGAAGCAGCTATGTACTCCGCTTCACACATAGATCCCGCCACGATGCTCTGCTTAGAACTGCACCAGCTGATAGCTCCACCATTTAATATAAACATGTATCAGGTTTGTGACTTAGAGTCATCTAGATCTGTGTCGAAGATAGCATCGACGTAACCCTTTACGACCAGCTCTTCGTCACCTCCATAAACGAGAAACATATCCTTAGTCCTTTTCAGGTACTTTAGAATATTCTTGACCGCTGTCCAGCGATCCACTCCTGGATTACTTTGGTACCTCCCTGCCAAACTTATGGCAAGGCACACATTAGGTCTGGTACACAGCATAGCATACATTATAGAACCTATGGCTGAGGCATAGGGAATGACTTTCATTCTCTCTCTATCTTCTGCCGTGGTCGGGCTTTGAGTCTTACTCAATTTCAGACCTTGCAACACAGGCAAGAACCCTTTCTTTGACTGGTCCATCTTTAACTTCTTCAGAACTTTGTCAAGGTATGTGCTTTGTGGAAGTCCTATTAAGCATCTCGATCTGTCCCTACAGATCTTGATGCCCAATATGTAAGCAGCTTCACCGAGGTCTTTCATTGAAAAATTCTTACTAAAATATCCTTTTATGCTATCCAGAAACTCTGTATCATTTCCAATCAACAATATGTCATCCACATATAATATTAGAAATGCTACAGAGCTCCCACTCACTTTCTTGTAAATACAGGCTTCACCATAAGTCTGTATAAAACCAAATGCTTTGATCACCTCATCAAAACGTTTATTCCAACTCCGAGATGCTTGCACCAGTCCATAGATGGATCGCTTGAGCTTGCACACTTTGTTAGCACCTTTAGGATTGACAAAACATTCCGGTTGCAGCATATACAACTCTTCCTTAAGAAACCCGTTAAGGAATGCAGTTTTGACGTCCATTTGCCAGATTTCATAATCATAAAATGCGGCAATTGCTAACATGATTCGGACAGACTTAAGCATCACTACGGGTGAGAAAGTCTCATCATAGTCAACCCCTTGAACTTGTCGAAAACCTTTTGCGACAAGTCGAGCTTTGTAGACAGTGATATTACCATCAGCGTCCATCTTCCTCTTGAAGATCCATTTATTCTCAATGGCTTGCCGATCATCGGGCAAATCCACAAAAGTCCACACTTTGTTCTCATACATGGATCCTATCTCAGATTTCATGGCCTCAAGCCATTTGTCGGAATCTGGACTCATCATAGCTTCTTCATAGTTCGTAGGTTCACCGTTGTCCAACAACATGACTTCCAGGACAGGATTGCCGTTCCACTCTGGTGCAGAATGTGCTCTGGTCGACCTACGAGGTTCAGTAGTAACTTGATCTGAAGTTTCATGATCATCATCATTTGCTTCTTCTCTGGTTGGTGTAGACATCACGCGAACAGTTTTCTCCGATGTACTACTTTCCAATTCGAGAGCAGGTACAACTACCTCATCAAGTTCTACTTTCCTCCCACTCACTTCTTTCGAGAGAAACTCCTTCTCTAAAAAGGACCCATTCTCAGCAACAAAGATCTTGCCTTCGGATCTGTGGTAGAAGGTACACCCAATAGTTTCTTTCGGGTATCCTATGAAGACACACTTCTCCGCTTTGGGTTCGAGCTTATTAGGCTGAAGCCTTTTGACATAAGTGTCACACCCCCAAACTTTAAGAAATGACAGCTTAGGTTTCTTGCCAAACCATAGTTCATACGATGTCGTCTCAACAGATTTAGACGGTGCCCTATTTAACGTGAATGCGGCTGTCTCTAATGCATAACCCCAAAACGATAGTGGAAAATCGGTAAGAGACAACCTAGAACGCACCATATCTAATAAAGTATGGTTACGACGTTCGGACACACCATTGCGCTGTGGTGTTCCAGGTGGCATGAGCTGTGAAACTATTCCACATTGTTTTAAATGAAGGCCAAACTCGTAACTCAAATATTCACCTCCGCGATCTGATCGTAGAAAATTTATTTTCTTGTTACGATGATTCTCCACTACATTATGAAATTCTTTAAACTTTTCAAATGTTTCAGACTTATGTTTCATCAAGTAGATATACCCATACCTACTCAAATCATCTGTGAAGGTTAGAAAATAATGATACCCGCCGCGTGCTTCAACACTCATCGGACCGCATACATCGGTATGTATTATTTTCAATAAGTCATTAACTCGCTCCATTGTTCTGGAGAACGAAGTTTTAGTCATCTTACCCATGAGGCATGGTTCGCAAGTATCAAATGATTCATAATCAAGTGATTCCAAAAGTCCATCCGCATGGAGTTTCTTCATGCGCTTTACACCAATATGACCTAAACGGCAGTGCCACAAGTATGTTGCACTATCATTATCAACTTTGCATCTTTTGGCATCAATATTATGAATATGTGTATCACTACTATCGATATTCAACAAGAATAGACCATTCATCAAAGGTGCATGACCATAAAAGATATTACTCATATAAATAGAACAACCATTATTCTCTGACTTAAATGAATAACCGTCTCGCAATAAACAAGATCCAGATATAATGTTCATGCTCAACACTAGCATGAAATAACAATTATTCAGGTCTAAAACTAATCCCAAAGGTAGATGTAGAGGTAGCATGCCGACGGCGATCACATCAATCTTGGAACCATTTCCGACGCGCATCGTCACCTCACCCTTAGCCAATCTTCGTTTATTCCGCATCTCCTGTTTCAAGTTACAAATATGAGCAACCGAACCAGTATCAAATACCCAGGTGCTACTATGAGCATTAGCAAGGAACACATCAACAACATGTATATCAAATATACCTTTGTTCACTTTGCCATCCTTCTTATCCGCCAAGTATTTGGGGCAGTTCCGCTACCAGTGACCATTACCCTTGAAGTAGAAGCACTCAGTCTCAGGCTTGGGTCCATTTTTGGGCTTCTTCACAAGAGCAGCAACTTCCTTGCCGTTCTTCTTGAAGTTCCCTTTCTTTCTCTTGCCCTTTTTCTTGAAACTGGTGGTCCTATTAACTATCAACACTTGATGCTCTTTCTTGGTTTCTACCTCCGCCGATTTCAGCATCGCGAAGAGCTCTGAAATTGTTTTCGTCATTCCTTGCATATTATAGTTCATCATGAAGCCTTTGTAGCTTGGTGGCAGTGATTGAAGAACTATCAATAACACACACATCTGGGAGCTCAATTCCCAGCTGAGTCAAGTGGTTGCACTACAAAAAAAATACACTTCCGTGATGATACGTGTTTGTTACAGTAGGTCACATTTTCTGTCATACATGTACATCCGTGACGATTTTATGACAGAATCAAGATAGTCATACCTGTGCTATTGTAAAAGTGTTCCATGACAATACCAAAATTATCATCACGGAAGTGTTCACTTCCATGACGATAAATGACGCGTCGTGGAAGTGCTTTCGTCAAGGGTGATAACCCACAAGTTTAGGGATCGCAACAGTTTTCGAGGGTAGAGTATTCAACCCAAATTTATTGATTCGACACAAGGGGAGCCAAAGAATATTTGAAGGTATTAGCAGCTGAGTTATCAATTCAACCACACCTGGAGATTAATTATCGGCAGCAATATGATCAGTAGCAAAGTAATATGATAGTCTTGATAGTTGTGGCAACAGTAATGGTAACGGTAACAGTGATAGCAATAATTTTGTAGCAAGTGTAACAGTAGCAATGGCAATAGTAACTTAGCAGAAACAATATAGGGAAAATTCGTAGGCATTGGATCGGTGAATTCGTTGGATCATATTCATCATGTAACAGTCATAACCTAGGGCGATACGGCACTAGCTCCAGTTCATAAATATAATGTAGGCATGTATTCCGTAAATAGTCATACGTGCTTATGGAAAGAACTTGCATGACATCTTTTGTCCTACCCTCCCGTGGCAGCGGGGTCCATAAGGAAACTAAGGGATATTAAGGCCTCCTTTTAATAGAGAACCGGAACAAAGCATTAACACATAGTGAATACATGAACTCCTCAAAATCCGGTCATCACCGGAAAGTATCCCGAATACTGTCACTCTGGGGTTTGCGGATCATAACACGTAATAGGTGACTATAACTTGCAAGATGGGATATAGAACATAGATATAATGGTGATAACATAAACGGTTCAGATCTAAAATCATGGCACCCGGGCCCAAAGTGTCAAGCATTAAGCATGGCAAAGTCATAGCGACATCAATCTCAGAACATAATGGATACCAGGGATCAAGCCCTAACAAAACTAACTCGATTACATGATGAATCTCATCACTTCCTCACCGACCAGCGAGCCTACGAAGGAATTACTCACTCCTGATAGGGAGCATCATGGAATTGGCAATGGAGAAGGGTTGGTGATGACGAAGATCGAAGATTCCCCTCTTCGAAGCCCCAAACGGACTCCAGATCTGGCCTCCCGATGAAGAACAGGAGGCGGCGGCGGCTCCATCTCGTGAAACGCGATAATTCTTTCTCCCTGATTTTTCGCTCCGAAAATAGGATTTTATAGCGTCGGAGATAGGGTCTGCGGGGCCACCAGGTAGGCACAACCCACCTGGGCACGCCAGGAGGGGGGGCGCCCTGGTGGGTTGTGCTCCCCCAGGGACCCCCCTCCGGTGGTTCTTGGCTCCAGTATTTTTCTTTTATTCCATAAAAATTCTCCAAAAAGTTTCGTTCCATTCCAAGAACTTTTATTTCTGCACAAAAACAACACCATGGTAGTTCTGCTGAAAACAGCGTCAGTCCGGGTTAGTTTCATTCAAATCATGCAAATTAGAGTCCAAAACAAGAGTAAAAGCGTTAGGAAAAGTAGATACGATGGAGACGTATCAAAGGGTAACCGACACGTGGCATCCACCGTAACGGGTCGCCTTAAGCTATCGGGTCCGGTTTTGGATCCGATAACCCATTAACAGCAATGACCAATGATGATTTTCCACGTGTAAAATTCTCATTGGCCGGAGGAAACACATGTCAGCTCTTCATTGGGTCAGATAGGCGCCTATGATATGTCAACACGTGCGACGACCCAACACTGGCCCATTTAGCTTACAAAGGCCGGCCCATTTGACTTGGTCAAAAGCTAGCGGGCCGACCCATGAAAAGCCTGTTAACAGTCTATTTGCATATAGCCCATTTTACGGCCCGGTAACTCACGACCCGTTATGGCGTTCCCGAAATTGGCCCAACAGCGTCATGTGGGCCGTCCAGTTTAATACCAGCCCGTTTTATTTTCGGCCCATGTATGGCCCACGACGTCTTTCGGCCAATACGAGGCCTTTCATATCTTTGGGCCCTTTAGTGGGCTGCGGTGATTCTGGCCCATAATAAACAGTAAATTTCTTTATGCCCAGTAACGGCCCATGATTCACATGGGCCGTTTCCAGCCCGTGTTAGCTTTCGGCCTACTGGCGGCCCATACATTCTTTGGCTCCTTTCCGGCCCTTGATTACTTCCAGCCTGTTACTGGCATGTTCCCCTAATGGGCCAAATTCGGCCCGTGGTTAGAATCGGCCCGTTTGTGGCCTGTTAACCCGTTGCGCCGTTTCCAGCCCGTCCTATATTCTGGCCCATTAACGACCCGTTATGCCTATGACAGAATTAAGCCTTAGCTGTCTTTCGGCCTATTAACAGCCCGTTACCGTGCTGGCCCGATACCAATTACGCCCGTTTACGGCCCATGTCGGCCCATTTATCCGACGACCCGAGGCCCACTGATTCTACGGCACGTTGGAGGCCCATTTATCCGACGGCCCGTAAGAGGCCCATGGATCCCACGGCCCATAGCAGGCTCAAGGTTACCACGGTCCGTATATGGCCCATGGTTGTTGCGGCCACTAGCAAACCAAGGAAAAAGAAGACTAGGGAAATAAATAAGCCAGAAACTAATGCTAGGCTATTAAGGCGATTGCACAAATTACATCCACTGGGCATCAAAGTTCGCCACCAGTGCAAATATAGGGAACACCCTACACTATACAAAAATGGCTTGCTGTTTCTTGAGCCGGTCGCTGCACGGTAAGAACAAATTTTGCATCGCAACAAAATAAATTACAACCATAAAACAAAAGGTAGGTTGGCATACAAGTTAATAGTCCGGCAGACAAATGCACCACCAAAAGTTCAGAAGCTCAGTTCATTTGACCTGACTATTACATTTTCATGCCGTACTGTCCGATGGAGCACCATAACCTTCGCCTTCATTTCTCCTAGGCTCCTGAACAACATAGCAAATGTCTGATAGTCTGGTTTCAAAACTATGCATATCTTGATGACATCGAACAATGGTTGTTCTTGTTTCACAAAGGGTCTCTGTTAGGGAATGGACTTGTGTCTGGAGCGCAGATATAACATTGTTTTGAGCTTCCATATCTTGATCATGAGGCAGTTTGGACAAGATTGCCTTAACAACCAACCATGTATTATGCAGGAACGTGCTTTTGGCACTGTTAGTGGACAGGTATTGACCCACTATAGCAAGAGGTGACAATGCGGTTATAGTTGCCTCATCACCTTCAGAAGGTGGCGGTCCCACCATTTGTTCCATAGCTTGCTGAAAAGTTGAGTTTTTACATTAGTAGTACCAGAACAGAAGATATTAAGGAGGCAGCAAAACCAAACAAAATAGCTTTGGTCTATATACAGAACTTATTCTGATGAACCCGTGTAAAATATTAGTTGTATTTTACTGCAAAGTACATAATAAAACCAGGTTCCAAACATATGACCATGTACCATGGCTAATGTATTGTCTATTTCTTCACATTGTATTGACAGCTAAGGATAAAGAAACAAAGTTTATAATACGATAAGCATAGTATAACATCATTCATATCACAAAACAACTGAGAACAGACAAACATGCAATTGTAACGTTGTGTAGACAAGTCCAGCACGGAACTAGATTACAGATCAAGATCAAAGGAACATCACTCCTCTCTTTTAAACCTTGTAAGGTGCAATGATATGCTAAGACAATTGTGTATAAATTTGAAAAGAGTAATAGACATTGGCTGCAAACCGTGCAGTTCAATGCACAAGTCAGAATAAGTAGTAGTTAAATGGAATGAGGATTAAGGACTTACAACAACGGCTTTGACTGGTGTAGTCATGCCCTTCGTCTTGCTGGTGTGACAGTCCTTGAAGATTTCCACAGCATTTGGTTCAGGTACTTTTTGGTCCTTGCGGGCTTTCCTCTGCATTTGGAACAAGTTAATATAGATCTGATAATATGGCACAGCGAAAAGAGTGAAACAGCAGCTAATTACAAGAGCCTTGCAATGTGCAATATAGCTATGAGATCCTATCGTCTATTGGAATTTCACTTTCATACAGTTGGCCTTGTTCTTTGAACAATTCACCTAAGATAGATTTGTGAGGCACATGCGTAAATAGGAGTTCAGCATGTGATCTGATCACATATATATAATGTACTTGATACTTTGGATCAGACCAGTGTTTAGCGAGGCCTCTCCAGTCTTCATCCGATATATTTTCCACTGGAGATGTTTGGGCAAGTTCACTGTTAGCCTTGCCTTCAAAGTGAGTTTTCCTCAAGTTATACTGATACTGTCGTAGAGCAGACTTGAAAACATGGGTGCATGCTTGTCTGGTTGCATCATCTTGGCTATCCAACTTGAACCTCATCTGTTGAAAATTATGGGAGTCTCATTACCAGCAACCTAGAAAGTATGGGATAGAGCAAGACAATATTACTAATTTCCATACATAACCATACTTACAGATAAATTGTCGAGAAAGGTGTTGAACTGGGTTTTGTCTTTGTCATTCCTGTACTGAATCCATGTAGGGAGGATACGTGCATGACACCTAACGGCAACCGCTGCCTCTGATACTAACTTGGCTGACTTTGTAGCATCACGTGGCCTTTTTAAACCTGCCTCAAAATGGATCTCCATTCTTCCTCCTCTAGATTTAGTTAACCTATCGAGCATTATCCCTGATGTCTGTTTCCTCTTGTGCCTAGGTGCTAGTCCAACAATGAACATAGGAAGTGTTAGTGTACATCAAACTGTGAGACTACATATAAAGAAGCATGCAACTGTAACTTAACTCCAACAACTACCTTCTTTCTGTTGAAGCTCACAAGGTTCATCTGATCTTGCCAACTCGTTTTGTGTCAAGAGTGCTTCGGAAGTAGTGTCAGGTGGCAAGGGAGCTTGGGAACTTGCCGCTAGCTGAGTTGACAAACGAGTAACTCGTGCAACTGTTGGTACTGTGGAAGGTGTTGCAACAACTAGGGCTGTCGCTGCTTGTTTGGTGGTAGCTATTAGTTTCTATTTGGATTGCTTTGCAGCTGGTGTAGCACGGGATACCATGTTTGTACAATTTTCTGGTGGACTTTGACCTTCTATTCCACCATCAGTACCAGCAGAATCTGCATAATTCTTCCGCTTCCATTTCCGTGCATCCTGAGTACTAACACCATCCCCTGCCAGTATGTGTTCCTTCGTCTTTCTCTGTGCCATGTCAAGTCAAGCCGACAAGAAAAAGGAATAAATTTTAGTTCTTCAGAACAAATTGATGCGTGATACAGACGAACTGAACTTTGATGTTAGACAACCACATGATAGGAGGATGTAATATGTACAAAGAAGTGGACGGCATGAGATAATCAGAACTATGATGTGTAAACTAAGAAGAAGGCATTTCAATAAATTAGAAGCAATGCAATGGAAGGTAGACACTATATGAAAGATGCTACAAATATCGCTCTGCCAAGTTAACAGTGTCTCGTCATAACTGGCATTTAAACAAATGTGAAGCAGTACAAGAAATAAATCATATGCAAGATGCAAACAACATCACACTACCAAGTTAAAGGTCTCTCGTCATTAGTGCCATTGCATATTCACAGCATTGCATATTCACAGCTATGATGTGTAAACTAAGCAGAAGGCATTTCAACAAATTAGAAGCAATGAAAGCTAGACACCATATGTAAGACGCAACAAATATCACTCTACCAAGTTAAAACTGTCTCGTCATTAGTGCCATTTCAACAAATTAGTAGTACAAACTAGAAAATAATGCGAGATGTAAACTATATCAGAATCCCAAGTTAAACGTGTCTTGTGAAAAGTGATTGTTGCAGGTTACACAACAGTGGTACTTTGATGTAAGAACATGGTGTGATAGATAGATATTGTATGTTCTAGAAATAGGAACACGTGTCTTATTCACAAGTATGATGTGTAAAGGAAGCAGATGGAATTCAACAAAATTAGAAGCAATACAAGCTAGACATCATACATAACATGCAACAACATATAACAGTGCCATGTTAGAGGGAGCACCAGTGATGGTGGACTAGGGGAGACGTGCTCATCATCAACACAGCTACGTTGAGTGTCTATGCATGTGTTGTCTTCCAAATCTTGTTAGGGGGATGGCGGAGTAGAATGTGTAGAGGCCCTCCGTTTCAGTTGTTTGGAAGCAGCACCTTTATCCACTGCCTTGCTAATTTCCTTCTGCTTTATTGATTTTGCATTGTCAAGTAAAACCGACAAGAAAAAGCAATAAAATTCACTCTTCAGAACTCATTCATGCATGCTACTGACAATCACTACCTTGATGTAAGGCAAACACATGATACGAGGATGGAATATGTACGAAAAACAGGATGACATGGCATATTCACAATTATTTGTGTAAACTAAGTAGAAGTAATTTAATCAAATTATAAGCAATACAAGCTAGACACCGTATGCAACATGCAAGACAATATCACACAGCCAAGCTAGAGAAATTACCTGGGATGCCGGTTTCACCAGAAGACCGCCATCAGTCCCTGCCTTAATTTTTTCATTCCTCTTTCTTAATTTTATTGCCTTGTCAAGTCAAACCCACAAGAAAAATGAATAAAAATTCACTTTTCAGAACTCATTGATGCAGGATGCTGATGAGCACTACTTTAATGTAAGGCGACCACATGATAGGATGATTGAATGTGTATGAAAAAAGGACAACATTGCATATTCACAGCTATGGTGTGTAAACTAAGAAGAAGGCATTTCAACAAATTAGAAGCAATGAAATCTAGACACATATGAAAGATGCAACGAATATCACTCTACCAAGTTAAAACTGTCTCGTCATAAGTGCCATTTCAACAATTTAGAAGTAGTACAAGCTAGAAAAGAATGTGAGATGTAACCTATATCACACTCCCAAGTTAAACGTGTCTTATGATAAGTGATTGTTGCAGGTTACACAATAGTAGTACTTTGATGTAAGAACATGGTGTGATAGACAGATATTGTATGTTCTAGAAACAGGAACACGTGTCTTATTCACAAGTATAATGTGTAAAGTAAGCAGATGGAATTCAACAAAATTAGAATAAATACAAGCTAGACATCATACATAACATGCAACCACATATAACAGTGCCATGTTAGAGGGAGCACCTGTGATGGTGGACTAGGGGAGACGTGCTCATCATCAACACAGCTACATTGAGTGTCTATGCATGTGTTGTGTTGCAAATCTTCTTGGGGGGATGGGGGAGTACAATCTGTAGAGGCCCTCCATTTCAGTTGTTTGGAAGGAGCACCTTTATCCACTTCCTAGCTAATTTCCTTCTGCTTTATTGATTTTGCATTGTCAAGTAAAACCGACAAGAAAAAGCAATAAAATTCACTCTTCAGAACTCATTCATGCATGATACTAACAATCACTACCTTCATGTAAGGCAAACACATGATACGAGGATGGAATATGTACGAAAAACAGGATGGCATGGCATATTCACAACTATTTGTGTAAACTAAGCAGAAGTAATTTAATAAAATTACAAGCAATACAAGCTAGACACCGTATGCAACATGCAAGACAATATCACACTGCCAAGCTAGAGAAAGCACCTGGGATGCCGGTTTCGCCAGAAGACCGCCATCAGTCCCTGCCTTAATTTTTTCCTTCCTCTTACTTAATTTTATTGCCTTGTCAAGTCAAACCCACAAGAAAAATGAATAAGAATTCACTTTTCAGAACTCATTGATGCAGGATGCTGACGAGCACTACTTTAATGTAAGGCGACCGCATGATAGGACGATTGAATGTGTAAGAAAAAAGGACAACATTGCATATTCATAGCTATGATGTGTAAACTAAGCAGAAGGCATTTCAATAAATTAGAAGCAATGAAAGCTAGACACCATATGAAAGATGCAACGAATATCACTCCACCAAGTTAAAACTGTCTCGTCATAAGTGCCATTTCAACAAATTAGAAGTAGTACAAGCTAGAAAAGGATGTGAGATGTAACCTATATCACACTCCCAAGTTAAACGTGTCTTATGATAAGTGATTATTGCAGGTTACGCAACAGTAGTACTTTGATGTAAGAACATGGTGTGATAGACAGATATTGTATGTTCTAGAAACAGGAACACGTGTCTTATTCACAAGTATAATGTGTAAAGTAAGCAGATGGAATTCTACAAAATTAGAAGCAATACAAGCTAGACATCATACATAACATGCAACCACATATAACAGTGCCAAGTTAGAGGGAGCACCTGTGATGGTGGACTAGGTGAGACGTGCTCATCATCAACACAGCTACGTTGAGTGTCTATGCATGTGTTGTCTTGCAAATCTTCTTGGGGGGATGGTGGAGTAGAATCTGTAGAGGCCCTCCATTTCAGTTGTTTGGAAGGAGCACCTTTATCCACTGCCTTGCTAATTTCCTTCCGCTTTATTGATTTTGCATTGTCAAGTAAAATCGACAAGAAAAGCCAATAAAATTCACTCTTCAGAACTCATTCATGCATGATACTGATAATCACGACTTTGATGTAAGGCAAACACATGATACGAGGATGGAATATGTACGAAAAATAGGACGGCATGGCATATTCACAACTATTTGTGTAAACTAAGCAGAAGCCATTTCAACAAATTAGAAGCAATGCAAGCTAGGCACCACATGAAAGATGTAACCAATATGACTCTGCCAAGTTAAAAGCGTCCCATCATAAATGACGTTTCAACAAATTAGAAGTAGTGCATGCTATAAATCATATGAAAGATGCTACCAACATCACTTTGCATATACTAAAGGTGTCTCGTCATAATTGATTGATGCGGGATACAAAAAAAAGTAGTTTTATGTAAGGACATGCTTAATAGACAGATGTACTATGTACCAAAATCAGGAAGGCATGTCACATTAATAGGTATAATGTATAAACTAAGCATAATAGCACATGCAATTTAACTAGATTAGAAGAATTACAATCTAGACACTATATGCAACATGCAACCACATATCACGCTGCCAAGTTAGAGCAAGCACCTGCGATGGTGGTGTAGGGGAAATGCGTTCATGAACTACAGAGCTACGTTGACTATCTTCATCTAGCATTGCTGTTTCTTGAGAATTATGTGGGGAGGCTGACACTGCATTCTTTAAAAGAAGATCTTTTCTTACAGCAGTCCACGAGCCTGACTGTCTCATCATAAGTGATTGATGAGGGATACACAAGAACATTAGTTTGATGTAAGAACATGGTTAATAGACAGATGTAGTAGTATGTACCAAAAATAGGAAGGCATGTCATATTTAATGGTATAATGTGTAAGCTAAGCAGATGCAATTTAACCAAATTGGAAGCAATACAAGCTAGACACCCGGCTGGAGTGGTGAGCATGATCATCGAGGACCTGAGAGCCTAGTGGGAGGCGGGCTGCTTCGCCACCACCGTGGCTTTTTAGTTGGCTTGCAGGTGATGCCTGTCTGTGCTGGGCTTGTCACTGGCTCAGCTAATGCCCTGACTAGCTATTTGGCTTCTGGTGCTCCCGGGATGGTGGTTCATGTAAAAAATATCTTTCCTTATCTTAATAAAGACCGACTTTGACCTTTCAAATACAAGCTAGACACCATATGCAACATGCAACCACATATGACACTGCGAAGTTAAAGCAAGCACCTGGGATGGTGGTTCATGGCGAGCGAGATCACCAACTCCAGAGCTATGTTCACCGTCTCCATCTGCTGACACTACACCCTTTAAAGTGCCGAAACGTGTCTTGCCTAAGCACGAAGAAAGCTGGAGCGACTTCTCTCTTTTATTTCGTGCTTCTATAAACCGTTTGGCAGAGGCTGAAATACCCATGCATAAAAAAACAATAGTGAGAGTATGGGTGAAGTGTGTGCAGAACTAGTGCACTGTAAAAGTAGCAGATAGCAGGTGGCTGAAAAATAAATGACAGGAGACATATGATAGCTCTACAACATTGCATGGCAAACAAAATTAGATTCTACTCCGTATGATTTTGTAATATATGAGCACAGGGATGGCTGGGAAATGCAGGTACTCCTCCAGCACACCACCACATGTGGTCCTATCAAAATAACAGTCGACTGAAAATAAATAGGTCAGTCGACTTTTTATGAACCGTCCGATCTACAAGGAACGGGAAGATGGCCTTCATCTACCTCCCGCCAGTCACTATTGACGATCTTTCTCGAACCGCTAGTGACCACCGGCCCAGACCCCTGCCTCCGCCGCCCCACCCTCCCCTCGACCTCACACCACCGCCGTGCTTGGCAGTTCCCCCCGGCCATCCCTTTAAGCCCGGCCGACCTCCAGATCGGGCGCCAACAGCTCCTAGGCCCCACACACCCCTAAGATAAACACCGAGGCACTGCTTCCCTGGCGTAATAGGCTCCCTGGCGTAATAGGCGGACTAGCGCCTGTTACGCCGGGGAATGCTTCCTTTAATTGGGAATCAACTGACCAGGAATTGAAATCCAGGGGGGCGACGGACCTCTAGCTAAGGTGTAATAGTATATGAGGAGAAACCTTGTGCATCGGGAGTTACTAGGAACATCTAGTATCAGGAAGAAGGTGTAGGAAGAAGCGGTCAACTAGTGTCTTCTGTGGGATGAATACCGTGCAAGTAAACACATAAGATTTGCACGAATAAGGGAAGAGGAGTACCAGTTCCGGTTGCCAGTGCTGTGCCCTCCTTATTTCGCGGTGATGTTCTTCTTTTTACAGGGGGAACCGATGTTTTGGAGGAGGGTGGAGCCTTGGATGAACCCATGGCCAAATTGTTGACTGTGTTGCGGTGGCCGTCTGTCGGCGGAGGGGAAGCAGATCTGAGGTGGCGAAGGACGGCATAGCGGGAACAGCTCCGGTGTAGTGGACGGTGGCGACGTTGGAGCGGCATCGGTGAGGCGCAGGACGGTATGGTTGAACTGGCTCGGGTACGGTGCACGTCGGCGTCCTGGAGGCAGCTCGGCCTCGGCTTCAACTACTAGCCGTGGAGGGCATTGCGGTTGCGGTTGCGGTGGACGACGACGTCGGGGTATCGGCTCCGGCGTGATGGAGGAGGGCGACGGTTGATGGGTGGGATGGGGTGGTGGATGGAGGATGCCGGGGTTTTGTGGCTGGTGGAGAGGTAGTTTTGGTGCCCACGGAGTACGAATGGGGAATTAGACGAGGGGGACGGGGGGAGCTAAGGGGGAACCATGTTTCGGTCTGGGACACGCTTGTTTTTGTTTTTTTGAACAGATGGACGCGCTTGTTTGAAATTTGGGGAAAGTACAAACTTTCCCCCCTCTTAAATTTCGGACCTACTGCGGGTTGGGGGTAGGACAGTAATCCTAGGTGTCCCAAATAGTGGGCGGGAGCGATTTCGGCCTAGCGCATGTGTGTTTAGGCGGCCATGGTGTATGAATGTTTTTCGGAAGCGGTTGCATGGCGTCTAGATGAAGTTACAAACCTACCCCGGTTTAGACCTTTGGCCGTCGGGCTGGTAGGTTTCACAGGTCAGAGTTAGAACAGTAATTTCCTTCTACCAAACATTGGTCTCACGAGATTTCGGGCGAGTAGAGGCTCTTTTGGCGCTTCATTCGAAATTTTGAAACAGAAGCATTCACGTTTATAGTACTCTTGAAATTTGAAGATTGACCTAGATAGACAACGTTAAATTTGACCTTGTATGTTTGAAAACCTCATTAAATTATGCGCTTCTTTTTGAAATTTTGACACTTGAAAATCCTATAACTATGATTATTTTGGAATGGAGGAGGTAAATTTGAATCTATTTTGTACACGACAATTTATGCTATTATGTACAAAAGCAGAGCAAAGATTGGTGCCCCCATAATTTAGGTATGATTTACAAATGCCATGATCTCGAATTCAAATAATTGAATGGACTTCATGTTGAATTCGAATTTTTTAAACCACCTTAAGTTGAATTCAAATGAATGCTAGTTCCTAGCTAGCTATTTATAATGTTCATTGTGTAACTTTTGTATGTATAATGTGCTTTACACACACAACATGAACTATACTCACATTTATATTCGAATTGCTAAAGCGATGCATTGTCTGGAGTTCAAAATACTGACTCTATGGATCAATTATGTCGAATAATAACATAGACATGCTCAAAATCGATATAATATAGATGTCTGATTGATCAATGACCGTTCCTTATGCGAATTGCAAATATCATGATCCCATCCTAATATTTGGATACAATTTATATTTTTAATCAATGTGTACATCAGTCTTTTACATGTAGTTTCACTCTCCATAGGCCCCTACTCACACACGTGCTAACTTTCTCTCTCACACATAAGCACACACGGTGCACCGTATATCCATCGGTGGTCTGTCACACATGCTCACACACTCTCTCCCGAGGTGTCTTTCTCGCACACATGCTCTCGATATCACCCTCCCTCCCTCTCGCAACCATTTACGACTGTTTTCACTAACCTTTATCACAAGCACTCTTCCTCTCACATGCATACGCACACACAATCCCCATCGACCCTTTCTCTATACATAGACCTGCCTACGTGTCTCCCGCACGCACATTATCTTTAGGCCTGTCTCGCACGCATTGTCTCCACCTCTCTTCCTAATTGACGAATATGATTCCAATAGAGCATTCTGTAGGATGCCCCTTAAAGTTAGGTTGGATGAATGGTAATATCAGAGACAAGGGGTTACCTTAGTCCGAGGACCTAGGGATACAAATCCTAGCCAGCTTTGTCAGTGGACACAGAGTCCTTCACGACTCTGGTATCTTTGTCTTGTACGACTAGTCCTCCATGGCTCTCCCTGAATGCGTCACGGGCCGACCAATGTGGCGCAGGACGGAACCGACCCAAGGGCCTCACCTCGGCCCACCGGACCTCACGCGGTGACACACCCTCTGCCCCTAGGTCTCGTTATTTTCTCACACCCACACATACCAACACAGACACCACACAAAATATTTTATCCTCATGCCTCTATCCCCTCCCCCCTTGCATGTACACACTCAAGGGCATCTCTTGCCGTGACATCCTATTCGTCTCTCTCTCTAGACCTCTTTCATTTCTCGTGCTACCTCTCCCACGTTGCCCCCCCGCCGGCCCCTCTATCCATGCCTCTCTTGAATATGTACACATACCTTCTCTAGGCCCTGCCAAATACGTCAACTACACATTCACACATGTTACATCTTATCACGTACCCCATTGATCTAAAAATCCCTCTCTTCACGTTTAGTTCGCATACAACATTCCTTTTGAATAAAACCACATAAAGTGTGGCCAAAAATTTATTTTAGAATTTTTACATATATACAACATTACAAAGTTATATGGAGTATGAAAGTTAATTTGCATTGCATGGTGCACCCGATGATATTTATTCCGCACTGTGAATTTTTATTTTTTTATACTATATATAAAGTTAGTCATAATAAAGAGAAACGAAGAGCATCTCTCTCTCCATCGTACACACCCCCTCTACGCCCCTTTCACGTACGCACACAAACTATCTCCAGGTCCTCTAAAAGTACGCCCCCAGCACATTCACGCATGTTTCATCTTTCTCTCGTGATATATACAGTGAAGATCATTGTATTTGAAGCGAAAGCACGATACGTACATTGGACTTCAGAATCCACTCATTACGGTCACCATTTATGTTTTGTGGTTATTATACAGTCACGGGCTCACCGTACAACTCTGTATTTGTTCAAGACACGACTAGTTGACCAGTTATAAACGCTCCACGTGTCACCTCTAGTGTTGCATCACATTATCTCACTACCATTGGGTCCACCTGTTGGCGTGTATAAGAATGAAAACAAATGATAAAAAAATATTGGACGGTGGTTCGAAGTCATGACCGCGGGCACAGCGGACAAGGTGGCCTTGTATTGGTATGCTGAGCCGTCTGTTTTAACACACATGAGCTGGTGTGGTGATTATACACACACGCACGCATGCACACGAACTGCATGCACGCAACACTCACACGTACACACACAGCCATGCACGCACGCAACACTCTCACGCACACACGCACACATGCATGCACACACCACACGACCAACACACACGCTCACGCTCAAGTGCTCAACCTACACGTGCATGCACACATATTAGGCCCTGACAGACACATACGCAACCAGGTGGTTCCCGTGCACGGGTTGGAGCCTTGTCGTGCCTGCGTAAATTTGTGTTTATCTTACTTTTTTCCTACGTGAACTGACAGGTGGGACCCACAAGGAACGTGGTCAATTTAACTAGTCAACATAGTGCCACGCAGACTATTTGGCCGGTTAACAGAGTGCAATCCAATGCTGAACGGTGAGCAAGTGACCGTATAATCACCGCAAAACATATATAGTGACCGTAATGAGCGTATTCTGAAGTCCGGTTACCGTATTACACTTTTCGCTTGAAATACACTGACCGCCAGTGTATTTATCTCTTCTCTTGCTCTCTGTGTGGAGCCGAGTAGGCCAACGTGCCAGTGCCTAAATTGGCGCACGCCACCCCATTATTATTGTACTGGTTTCGTAAGAGCGAACAAGCATTGACGTCTACCTTACAAACTGTAGATATGAGTTACAAATGCTATGAAGACGAATACAAATATTTGAATCCACTTTATGCCCTGTAGGCCCTCCAAAAGTACATCTCTACACGTTCTCGCATGTTACATCTAACAACTATGCAATACAACACTACTACTACACTCTAACACAATAAATCATATGTGTTTTTAGTTTTACTAGATCTCATATTGTTACTTAATTATTCAGTTTGCATACATTAGAATTGCCTTTGAAATGTATGGCTAGTATCATCTACCGTGCGGGAAAACCCCCGCCCTTGCCTGTTTAATCAGGTTTGTATCGATGGATCGTGCGAAACAGCAAAACTATAGTAGTACAAGTAACAGTTCACTGGGCCGCCGTGTCGTGTACTCCTCCGTCTTAAGAGTGGAGCGCTCGCTTTCATAAATGTTCTAGTACCTTTCGCCGACATGTGAGACATCAAGCAACCGGGTCCACGTGCCATACCGAAATAACAGTGCAGAGCAGCAGGGGTGAAGCACCCCGGTCATGGCGTCGGCGTAGTAATGAGCAATGAGGCATCAAATCACAAAGCCACACCTTTCCTGCAGTTAAGTTGGAGGGACGTAGTGATGCTAAAAAAAGAAGTTGGAGGGATGAAGCAACCATCATTTCACTCGTTGCTGAATCCGCTTCTCCCTCATATTCTTCAAGTTAACCATGTGTTGCTTCTGCTGTTGTTCTGCCTCATGTGGGACGCGGATCGGCTTGTTAAATCATTGACACGTGGGACCGCATGTTAGCAAACCGCCAGGCCAACGTTCTCTAAAAATAAGAAACCTCCCCCGCCTTCCGCGTGGCAAAATCACCTCCTTTTTACTAATATTGATAAAAAAAATTAGATCAATATAATCAAGATTTGTATAGATAGCACACAGGAGCAAAACCAAGTGGTACGGTTAAGGGCATCCACAATGTGTAGCCAAATGTGAAAATAGATTTTGGCATCAATGGGAACCATTGTGAGGGTGTTGCCAAAGCCAAAAAGAGGGAACCGAAGCTCCCTAATTGATTGATTGAAGGAATAGAAAAATGCAACCTCTCTCCTCTTTCTACCGTGCTTGGACGCATGGACAGTATAGAGCACAGAGTCTACTCCCCTGCCCCTTCTATCACAAATCACAAAGCAGTGAGGCGTCAAATCACAAAGCATGGACGAAGCAACCATCATTTCACTCTTCGCTGACTCCGCTTCTCCATCGTCTTCTTCGAGAAACCACCTTACCGCACTACTGTGTAGTAGTACATTTACGCCTCCTTTGGTTCAACGGACTTCCTGGATGCAAAGAAGGCGGTTGTCTCGGCTTGCAGGTGGCACTTGCGAACGACTTACCGTGGTCTCCCTCAATGGTGTGCTCCGTCGAACGCACTTCACCAAAGCCACAACGTTCGAGATATCGTTGACGTCACCGCAATGGGGAAGGAAGTCAAATAGTTACTACCTCCATTTTTTTGTATACAAGGCCAGTATCAAAATTACAATTTGCAGAAGGCCACTAACACTAATCGAGGCAAAATTGATGGGGTTTGCCTCGTACTAGCAACCAAGGACATTAATATACCCTTGCATGCATGCGAAAGTGAGAAGGTTGGTTTGCATGGCACTACATTAATCAAGCAATGAGGAGTGAGATGGTTAGCTCTTTGGGCGTTGGAGAAAAAAAATACGCATTAATTGACATGTCAAACGAGGATTTGTATCGATCAATCCCGCGAAGGAAAACCCGGCATTTCTTTTTTAACACAAGTAGTACGTACTTGTATCCTGTTTGGGTCTAGGCCTTGCATTGCCATACTTTGCCACACATTTTTGCCAAGCTTGCCTAAAGTTTTTCAAAATGAAAAGGAGGTACACTTGTGCACGGCTGTCGCGGTCGCACCACAGCCTCACACAGTCGCTCTAGCACGCCGCAAACCTAACCAAGGGAACGCACCCTCACTAACACGTGCTACCGCATGTGATCAAACCAAACTCAGCCATCCTACCGCTAACACATAATTTTCGTTCATACAATATGTTTATCCAACCGCATGTTGGGGAAGATCCGTGCGGCCCGTGCAGTGGTCTGTTGGGGAAGAAGAAGAGGTGAGGAAGAAGAAGGGTTAGGAGACGTAGGATATTCATCCAATCGCCTGAAATGGTCGACTGACCCAAATGATGAAAGTCAGACGACTTGCATAAATATATATTTTTACAAAGAAATGATCCCTAAAAACAACAACATAAAGAAAAACTATGACTGCTCACGGAACGAGACGGCCTCATCGTCTTTGGTTGCCGGTGCGAACCAGCCGTAGCTGCCGACGTGTGTCTTCGCATCGTGGTTGTCTTCGGCCTCCAGCTACTCGTTCACGCAGAGCGTGCGGGTGCTCTGCACGGACGCGAGCACCGCCCGGTTCACGTCCACGACTTTCGGTTCCGCCTGCAGGAGGGCCTCGATGGCAGCAGCATCCGCGCGCTCCGCGTCGAGTTGAGCCTCCGCCGCCCTGTTCAAGTCCAGGACGTCCGGTTTCGCCTGCAGGAGGGCCTCGATGGCTGCGGCATCTGCACGCTCCACGTCAAGTTGAGCCTCTGCCACCCAGTTCACGTCCACGACATCTGGTTCCGCCTGCAGGAAGGCCTCGATAGCAGCGGCATCCGCGCGCTCCGCGTCGAGTTAAGCCTCCGCCTCCCAGTCCTCCTTTAGGATCGCCAGGTTGAACCGCTGGTCCGCCTGCACCATAGGGGACCCGGACCCCGGCACGAAGTCGACGTCCCTCATCTCATACGCATCGGGGGCCTTCTGTGCCGTGACCTCCACCATGAACATTGGATCGGCTTCCTCCTCCTCGGAGCTTGGCTCCATAGAACTCGGGGATTGGCCCGCCGCAAAGCGAGCTTGGGAACGGAGGTCCGTGGCGCCGACCGCCACCGCGATTTCTGCGCGGCGCTCCGGCGGCAGCATCTTGTAGTATGTGATCTTGTGGCGCACCATGGCTTTTCGGCGAACTAGGGGACGGCTGATGCAGGCTAGGGGATCGAAAGGTGGGGGAATGGGCTAGAGAGGAGGTGTAGTTTTGGTGTAGGCCGAGCAGTGAAGGTTCTGGTGTGAATAGTGGTTCCGGTGACGACCAGTCAATCGGTTTTGACTGTGCGGAGTTTGCAAAGCCGGACGGCTGGAGCCTGGAGAGTTGTGGGGTGGGATGGGACCAAAGTTTCGGAGTTTCATGTGGCAGACGTCCGGACCTCCCCATCGTTCTTGTCGATGACGAGGCGGTGACTTCGTAAATCTCAAGATGACTAGCAAGATGCCCGTGCATTGCACGGAACATGAGGATGCATTTTTTTGCAAAACACCTGTTGTGATTGACCCATGCAGGAGTAATCCCATGTGTAAAAACTAATGATATCTCAAGAATTTCATCGAAAAAATGGTATCTCAAGAATTTCATCGAAAAATGATATCTCGAGAAAGATGAGAGATAAGGTGAGAAGGAGTGGGGCGCGGTGGTGATTGGTGGTCGGACTTAGCGGAGGCATGGGGATGGACGACGCCGGCAGTGGCCACCATGCCAGATTGTTCCAGAAGCTTTCTTTTTTAATTACTCAACAATGGCCCTGTTTGGATACTCTAACTCAGCTAGAGGCTAGAGTTAGTTTCTAGCTCATGACTAACCCTGAACTAACCCTATCCAAAGAGGTGTTTGGATGACAGGGTTAGATTGACAATAAATGCACTAGGAGAACTAGCTCCAATTAGCACCTCTTGGGTGGGATAGTTTTTTTGGGTGGGTTAGATGCAACTAGCTCAAACTAGCCCTCATGTTTGGATACTTTAGGGCTATTTGAGCCCAAACTAGCTCAAACTAACTCTAACCCATGGATCCAAACAGGGCCAATGAAGTTGTGGGAGATAAGGATGAATGAGAGAGGTGCGGGTATCGTTTTGCAAAATTGCCATAGTTTGCTTTCTATCCGTCAGATATAGATCAGACGGTCTATATTGCAAGATGGCAGGCACACCATCATCATCAAGAGTAGAGATAAGAGTAGAGATGTAGATATGATGGCTCAGTCTCTCGAAGGTGCTCATAGGGGTAGGGTGTGCATGTGTGCGTTCATAGGGGTGAGTGTATGCGCGCATGTATGAGTGCTTGCGTCTGTACTGTGTTAAAAAAAGGAGTACTCGAAGTATGCAAGTTCATAAGGAACGGACGGTGTACATCACTCTTGTCGCGTTCGCGTTGCACCCCGGCACGATGGACCCTGCACGTCGCTCACCGAATGGAACGCGCTTCGTCCTGCGTTTTCGCTTGCTTGTGGGACCACAGTTGAGAGCAAACCGACGTCCCTCCCACTCCCCCGCCCGCATCATTTACTACTAGACTAGAAGAGAGAGAGGTCGGCCGAGTGTTAATGAGGCCATACTGACGCACGAATTTGGCCGGGAAAATAGGGAAACTATCATGTGGGGCACACCTGTCGGGATGATGTGGCGCAGACTAGTCCAATGGAGGAGCTGGCCCACGACCTCCTCGCCACCGGCAACCATTCATGTGGGTCGTGGGGGCCAGCAACGTGGCGCAGCTCCTGCACTGCCTCTGGACACGGCGACCGTGGTGTGCGACACGCTCATCGCCGCTGGACACGCTCAGCTTCAGGGTGCCGAGGGTGGCGCTACCAGCAGATCAACACCCGGCTCATCGAGGATGCACGGGGCGCCGAAGTGCGCACGCGCCACGATGCGCCCGCGAAGTGTTCTAGCACGACCAACTGCATCCCTAGGACCTGAGACCATGTCGGGTCATCTTTCAATGACATGTGGGATCGCATGTGAGCAAAGGGCATGTCCAACGTTGCCACGCCCACAGCTGACTACCCTGGCACACAAAAAACCCTCGTCCCTCGCGCCGTCGCGCGCGTGCGTTCCCAGTCGGCGCCAGCTGCCCGCATTCATGCCGTCCATCTGTATGCCATCATTAAGTAGGCTCGCTACCCGAGGAACCAACTCCGGCGACTTATTGACGCACCCGGACGCTTGGCCTCACCGGAATGTCCTACTTAAAGCGGCAACGCCCAGCTAAACTCCACACCATAGTGCATCCTCCTACCTGGCACCACATCCACCATGTCCGTGAGCGGGAACACTCTGCGGGAGAGCTTGTCTTCGGGGATGAAGCTCGAGGTCACCGCCCTCGGTAAACTCGCCGCTCGCAATGCAATACCGGCATAGCCGGACGCTGATGCGACCGCACAAGCGGTGGCCACGCTGGCGGCCGATGACGGGAGCACCGCCAGCCACGCGTCCTACTTGCCGCCGTCCAACGTTCGGTGGCGCATGTGGCAGGTGAAGAGACGGACCGTCCACGTCCATCATCGTCGACCTCATGTCCACCGGCACTGCCGAGGTTGGGGACTCCTCCGAGGATGAGTAGGGCATGGGAGACGGCAGGGCATGGTGTGCCAACTGGCCGGTCCGTCTCCCGTGTTCTACTCTTCCTTGCCGGAGACCGCACCTTCACTTCACGGGTCTTGAACCCCGCCGCCGTTCATGGAGACAGCAGATGGAGGACATCGTTTCTTTTCTTTTTCTGTCCTATAAAAGTTCGAAATGTAATGAAAATCTGTCGTGTTTGCATGAATCTTGTCCGATGTATATGAACTTTCACAATAATAGTAAGATATCTTGTATGAAAATATATTGAATGATGATTCGTTTTTGTGTGTATAAACTTGGTCTAAGTTTAGAAGGTTTGACCCGAGACAAAGCTAACATGTGAAGTAAATAAACACATAGGTATACATACACAATTTATCTTAGGCACTCCAATAGTACATCCACTACACATTCACGCATCTCACATCTTTCTCTCGCTCTGTTTGTCAAACGAACTAAGCCTTGTCCTAAAAAATAAAGTCCTAAAAAACCAACTAAGCCGACCTCCCAGCATATCGCGTGGGAAAAGACCCGGACACGTTGTTTTAGTCGGGATTACCGGATTACTAGTAGTAGTATCGATGGATCGCGCGAAGCACCAAGTTTAAAAGGAAAAAGGCGGTACACTCACAGCACGCCTGTCGCGGTCGCATTGCACCCCTCACACGGTAGGTCCTGCACACGGCTCACGCAAACGGAACACGCTTCGGCTTGCCTTTTCACTGACACGTGGGACCGCATTTGGAGAAACCTACCATGCGCCAAACTCCCCCGCCCACCGCGCGAAAATCCCCCCCAAAAATTCCCCCCAAATCCCAAATTCAACTGCCCTTCGGCCAACTAGCCAATAATATTCCCCAAACCCCCCTCCCGCCGGCCCCCTCCACTCCATTCACTCCGCCAAAGTTGCCCTCCCCGCCGCGCCGATACGTCGGTGCCGCGGTTCGTCGAGGGGAGGCACGGTGATCCTCTCGCTCCCACAGTACGCTCTCTTAGACTGCCATCCTCCAGCCGCGCCACCACCGTTGGCGACGTTCTTGTGGAGACACACGGCGGTCAGCTTCTCCCACGGTACACGCATTCTAGACTGAGGCCCCGCGCATGTTAGCTGATAGACGCTGTTAATCTCACTGTTTGCCGAAATAGTTTACAGTCAATATGCTCTGCTTAAGAAGCTTCCTTGCCCTGTTCTGCACTCAATCTGCTTTGCTGAGATGGCATGCCACGCCCGATTAGTTGCTAAAATATCCTGCCATATATTTATTGTGAAGTAGATTGCCATGGTCTAGTAGCCAATCTGTTAGGTGAAATAGCTCGACACTATTTTATACTCGATCTTTGTTGCTGAGATGGCCTTCGATGGATGTGTGCTCACCCTCATTGATTGCTGAAATAGCCTACCATAATTTAGCACTCAAATCTATTTGCTGAATTAGCTTTACATATATTTTGTTAGTTAGATCTGCTTGTCCAAATATCTTGCCATAGCTTTAGACATCGACCTAGGTATTTTTTTTCTGGACTTTATAAAAAAGCATATATGTTTTTCCTATAATATCTAGTAGAAGAACTAATTTGTATGTCTAATAGATGGACATGACTTGGATGACTTCTGCTCGAAGATTCTCCGCTGCATACGTCGAGGGGGTTGAAAACTTCATGAACTTTATCAGAGCTGAGTACGGTGGTCTGAAATCAGATGTGCTCTGCCCGTGTAGCAGTTGTATGAATTCAGTTACAAGACCCCAGTCAACTATGCAAAATCATCTACACTTGTATGGGATGTCAGTCACATATACTAGGTGGGTTCATCATGGTGAAGCTGTGAACGTCAATGTTATTGACTATGTGGAAGCAGCAGATCACCATCGTGATCTGCCTGATACTCAGGTGGAAGAGGAGGAGGAGGTGGTGGCGGCGGAGCCAGTGAGTTTGACCAACATTGAAACAATGCTACGAAATGCTCGCGCATTTCATGAACTTTCACCTGCAGAAGAAAAACGGTGGGCCCGCATGTTGGAACAATGCAACATGGTAGTCACCCCAGGAAATAAGCTGTCAGTATTCTCAGCTATGGTCACCTTTCTTCAGGTGAAGACATGTGAGCGGATGACCAACAAATCCTTCAATGCGATGTTGGCTGCTTTCTGCAAATCTTTCCCAGATGCTTCTGAGCTGCCACACACCTACAGTAAAATGAAGAATTTCCTTTGTGCAGTTGGAATTGGATATGATATGATCCATGCTTGTAAGAATAATTGTGTTCTGTTCTGGAAGGATTATGCCAACTTAAGTGAAGGCCCAAAATGCAAATCATCAAGATGGAAAGATGGCGATGCTGTGAAGTGGATTCCTCATAATGTTTTGAGACATTTTCCAATTATACCAAGATTGCAGAGGTTGTTTCATGATGTTGAAACAAGTGAGGATGTATTGTGGCATTCTAGGAACCAGGAGTACAAAGATCAGAATGTAATGAGCCATCCATCTCATGGTAGTGACTGAAAAAGCTTCAATCAGAAACACAAAAAGTTTGCTGCTGACCCGAGAAACATTAGGCTTGGCTTAGCTACAGATGGATTCAACCCATTTGGCCACCAGAGCGCCAAATATAGCATGTGTCCAGTGCTTGTTATCCCTTACAACATGCCACCAAATGTCTGCACCAAAGAATCAAACTACATGATGACCTTGCTCATCCCAGGTCCAAAAAGTCATGAAAAGGATTTTGATTTATTCATGGAGCCTCTTGTGGAGGAACTTCAACAGCTATGGAGGGGTGTTCTCACTCGAGACCTATATAGTAGCCCACTAGCTGATTTCTTTTTGCGTGCTATTATAATTTGGTGCATCCATGATTATCCGGCTTTGGGCACTATGTCAGGGTGAACGACACATGGTTACAATGCATGTGTTCACTGTGACAAGAATCCGCTGTCATACGCAATACTTAGCATGATCTCTTACATTGGACACCGCCGTTTCCTTGCCAAGGACAAGCCGTGTCCTACAAAATACCGAAGACATGTGTTCAATGCAAAGCATGAAAACCGTGATGCGCCAAAGAGGCTCACCGGCGATGAGTTGCAAGTGGAATTAGAGAAGGTCAGGCATATTACACCAGGAAACCATCCTGATAATGGTAGTGGGAAAAGGAAGCATGGCAGGGCAGAAGAGAGATTATTGTTTACCCGCAGGTCCACTTTGTGGGACTTGGAGTATTGGAAAGATTAGGATCTGTGGCATAATCTTGATGTGTTGCACATCGAGAAAAATATATGTGACAACATTATCGGCACACTTCTTAATATTGAAGGCAAGACGAAAGATACCTTAAAATCTAGGATTGATTTGACACACCTGGGTATTAGAAAGGATTTGCAGGTGGAATATGATGGTGCATCACGGGATATGGCACCAGCTGTGTACGTCTTGGACAAGGTAAAAAGAAAAGAATTCTGCAAGGTCCTGTCACGTGTGAGATTCCCACATGGATTTGCTTCCAACCCTGAAAGGAGAGTCAGTGCAGATGGAAACAAGGTACAAGGGTTGAAAACTCATGGCTGCCATGTCCTACTTCAAAGGGTTTTACCTGTTATCCTTAGAGGATTGGGCCGCCCTGACTTATACAGAGCAGTTGCAGAGTTGGGACAATTCTTCAGGGAACTCTGCAGTAGAAATAACAGGATAGATGCTTTGGAGCGTCTTAGAGACAAGAGACCAACTATCCTATGCGACATTGAGAAGATATATCCTCCAACCTTCTTTGATGTGATGGTGCATTTGGCTATTCATCTACCTGATGAGGCACTACTTAGAGGTCCAGTACAGTATGGCTGGATATACCCTATTGAAAGGCGGCTAGACACTTTCAAGGGCTATGTTAGGAACATAGCTAGACCTGAGGGTTCCATTGCAGAGGCCTACATTGCTACAGAAGCATTGACATTCTGCTCAAAATACATTGAAACAACTGATCAGCTTAGCAAAGAGGTGGGTGAAGACAATCCCGAGCTCAATGTTTTCGATTGTTCTGTTCGAGTTATAGGGAAGAGTCAACAAGACGACAAACCTAAAGATTTGGACAAAATGGTTTGGTATGTGTTGAATGACTGTCCTGAGATTCTACCTTATATCGAGTAAGTGCTAAGTACTGCAGCTTATACATCGTAATCTACTAAACTTGCAACACATTCTTATATATTTAGATGTTTGACGTGATCACTATGTTGTGCAGCATCTACAAAAAGGAGTTACTGCCGCAAAATCCAAGAAACATTGACAAACTGGTTATGGCATGATTTGCGAAATAGTTCAAGAGCCATGTAAGATTTTGAATTGCACTATCAGTTTTTTAATATATTGAGTACATACAATGATCAACTTGTCTATTCTCTAACCATAGGTTAAGAAGATGCGGGAGGATGGGCAGACAGTTAATGATGCCCTTTACGCACTAGCAATGGGTCTTGATACTCGGGTAAGACATTATGAATCTTGCGTTGTTGGAGATGTGCGCTACAACACCCTTGCACGCGACGAAGGCAGGAAGACACAAAACAGTTCCATCATGAGCACGGATAAGTATGGTGAAGAGACAACTGAAATGTATGCTAACATAACAGACATTGTTCAGTTGCATTATATCTCCAGTTTCGAGGTTCATCGGTGTGTGGTTCAGTTGCATTATAACCTGTTTTCCAGGATCACAAAACCCAGAGCTGATGATTATTTCAAATCCATCAATGTTAAGGCGGCATACCAGACCGACGAGCCTTTTATTTTGGCAAATCAAGCAACACAGATATTTTTCTTGGAAGACACATATGCATGTAGCGATGACTGGAGAGTATTGCAAAGGTTTGAGCAAAGGAATTCGTTTAATGAAGTTGCACAACAAGATGATGCTTACACTGCTCCTGATGTAGAAGATTCCACAGATGTTCCTAATATCTTTGAGAACCATCATGTCAATAACATTGGCGAAAAGATTCCCTGTCGGGCTGTGGACATACGAGAGTTGATCAATAAGACGCCAACGTTCGAGGACATTGATGATGAAGAAGAAGATGACACTGGGGGGAATTACAATTCAGACTGATACACATGGCGAAGATGTTGGCGCTGCTACTGTGAATGATGATTAGATTGCTTTTGTCATATTTGCCTGTGAGAAGACGACTTTTTATCTACTATGTGAAATTGTGTTCGCTATGACAATTGAAACCTGATGAAGTTGTTGTTTAGTATTTTGCTGTGAGAACATCACTTATTATGTATGTTGATTTGTGTTTGGTGATTGTATGACAACTAAAACATGATGACATTGTTGTTTAATTGTACTCATATTTGGCTGTGAAACTTGTATTTGATGACATAGTTTGCTGTTGGACTATAATTTGCTCGACGTTTTTGAATGGGAACAAAGCTGACCCGACAGGGCCTCTGCTAATTTATTTATTTATTAGCGAAAGGGCCTCTGCTATTTATTTATTTATGAGCAAAAGGGGATACCCCCTGATTTTCGCTAATAGAAATCATTAAATGTTCACACCACTATGCCCAGCCTGCTAAACAGGTTTCGTTCATTACTAGTTTCATCAAAATGCTCATGTCATAGCCACTGAATACATCACGAGTGCTACATACACTGCACATAAAGAGACAATCATCCTACAAAGCACAACGATCTTGCCCATTATCTTCACAAGCTCTTTCATCTCCTCATTGTTGTCAAGGCCATTCAGTAGCTGTTGCTTGGCCATGATCAGATGAACTACATCTTTAACCTTCTGCTCTGCATCTTCCTCTTCTGCCGTTCCTTTAATTACTTGTCCAACACCCCAACCTGCTGGTATTGGGATTCCTCGGCTAACCAAATAATTAGCGTAGTTCCATTCCCCCACATCAGCAACTTCCCAGAAATACAAATCACACGAATCTTCCCTTTTCTGCACGAATCAAATTGGAAGTTCATCAACCAAACTATTAAAAAAATCAGCAACTGAAAGTAGGCGAACAACACTTAAACATATTATTACCCCATGATTCGGGCGTTTGTAGAAGACTCGGCCAGGGTTGAGGATTGTAGTTGAGACGCGACGGATGATTCTGCGTGACTTGCAGCAATGGCACCACACCAACGGCAGCGGGTTGCGATGAGCAACCGGCTGCGGTGAGTGTGCCGGCGGGGGTGTGATGAGACCCACAGGAGATGGTACGGGTGGCGACTTGGCGCATATCTGGTTGTTGCCTGCTGAAGAGCAGGTGGACGAGCCGCCAGCGGACATGGTTGCTGCAGCCGGAGCTTTTGATGCTAGGCAGAGTAACTAGAGAAGAGGAGAAGCGAACGTTGGATATGTCAGTTTCATTACTTGCAGAGTAGCATAGCACTATATATAGTCATAGTCTAGGTTTGGATTTGAACCAGCTACAGGAGCACGTCTCTTTTTTTTTGTAAAACTCAACAATGTCTCTTTACTGGTACACTAGCTTGTTCTGTACGCCTTCTCAAGTCTTTGATTTTCGGGAATGTTATGTGGCGAACGTTCCCTGGGAGGAGGACGGCAAACGAACGCATTTTCCTGGCAGTTTTAGTTGTGACGCAAGATAAACGGTGGCAGTTTTGGGAATGCTATCTGGCGAGCGAGCCCAGTTTTTCTTTTCTTCCTATAAAAAAGTATGCTACGTGGTGTCGGCTTAGTCAACAAACGATTGTGCCAACCTTGACCGTTGGATTGACATTCAACGTCTATCATGTTTCTTCAGTCTCTTCTTCCTCCAGCCGCCAAAGCCAAACCAGTGCCAGTGGGACCGCTTGCTCCCGCCTCCCACGGTTGGCTGTGATGCCGTGCACCCATTGGGGCCACATCGCACCCTAAAACTCTGCGCATCTTCCCTGGCTCCTGTTCGTTCCCATCTGAGGCCTCACCATCGTCCTCTGCCTTGGTTCGCTCACCGCGGCGCTGCCCTCCGGTGTTGTCAACACGGTCAACAACCGAGAGGAATAAGGAGATAACTGTGCATGGTGAGGATGATAGTAGGGACCCACCAGGATCATGGCAGTAGGCAAGCAAGTGCCTCCTTTATTACAAGAAAAAAACTGGTTCCTCCTGATGGTTTCCTGACATCTGGGTCGCACGCCATTGTCAACGTAGTCAATAAGCGAGATAACTGCACAAGGAGCGGCTGACACCCGGGACCCAGCAGCTCGCGCAGTATTATTTTTTTGTTTTCGAGACGGAGCAGTGTATCAGCTGGGTTGTGCGGGAGCTGTGGCCCGTCTAGCCCATGATTTTATTTCATTTGTTTACCACATGACCAGCCCAGTTTTGTTTTTTCTTTCTGAAAATGGCTAGCCCAACTATTTTGTTTTTTGAAAAATAACCAACGGAGGCCTACTTGCTTTTCTACGCCCATGCTGGGCCTGAAATCTTTCAAGAGGAGGAGGGATGCATTCGGCTTGCCCGGAAAATGGGCTATAAGTAATAAGAAATGGACTGTAAAATGAAAAATACAGCAAACAGGCAATTAGTTCCAAATTACTTTTTTATTGGTGATTTTGATATTTTAAATTTTATTGTTTTTGTGCGGGTAAAATTTCATTGGATTTTACATTAATGTATGTTTATTTTTTAAATTAATTTGAATCTGGCTAGAAATTTTGGGCTGTATGCTGTTTGGGACAGATTTGGAGGCTGACTTGTGGGTCTATAAGGTTGACGTGTACGAAAGGCTTTGTCAACTTAGTGCACAAACGATTCTAGCAGCAGTGACCGTTGGATTGTTAATCCAACGGCCGTGCTACTTCTTCAACCTCTGGTCTTCTTGCTCTAGCCACCCAAACCAGCGCCGACCGTACTGCCTGCTCATGCCTCCCGTGGCTAGCTATGCTGCCGCGCATGCCTAACCGCCCCACACTACTCCCATCGTTGGACTGGCCATTCTTGTACGCACCCATAGTTCCTATTATTCTCCAGCGATGGCAAACGAACCAGTAAACCCTCATACTCCCCTCCATGTGGGAAACAACTGCCGATTCTTCTCCGGCTCCCGGTCGTTCCCTTCCTAGACCTCGCCGTCGTCCACCACCCTGGTGCTCTCGGCGCGGCATGGTCAATGTGGTCAACGAACGACATCCATCGGAAGAGGACTGTATGTGGATAGGATGACAGCTGGGTCCACGGCGTACGCAAGGAAGTGCCTTCTTATTACACACAAAATAATGATTCCTCCACCTGATAGCAGGGATCCACTGGAAGCGCCTCTGTATTTTGCAAAAAAAGTTCCTCCCGCTGACAGCTCAGACCCACCAGCTATATCTTCGCACGCAAGGAAGTGCCTCCTTATTACGCACAAAAAAATTAATACCCCCCTGCTAGCTGGGACCCATGGTATTTGAATGCTGACTTGTGGGCCTACTAAGTTGGCATGGACGTAGGATTTGTCAACTTAGTCAATATAAACGATTCTAGCTGCAGTGACCGTACGATGTCCATCCAACGGCCGTCGTGATTCTTCAACCTGTGGTCTTCTTGCTCTAGCTGCCCAAACCATCGCTGGCTGTGCCGCCTGCTACTGCGTCCCGTGGCCGGCTGTGCTGCCGCGCAGGCCTCACCGCCCCACCCTACTCCCATCGCTTGGCTGACCATCCCTGTACTCACCCAGACCTCCTGTTATTCTCCGGCAACGGCAGCCTCACGCTGCAGCCGAACTAGTAAACCCTCGTACTCCCGTCCGCGTGGGAAACAACTGTCGAGTCTTCCCCGGCTCTGGGTCATTCCCTTCCTAGGCCTCTGATACATCCATTTTGCATCATGCTTTCCTACTGTTATTTATAATGTTTTTATGCATAATAATGCTTTTGGGAGTAAATCTAATGCCTTTTCTCTCATAATTTGCAAGGTTTACACAAAAAGGGAGAATACCGACAGCTGGAATTCTGGACCTGAAAAAGCACGTCAGAGCTACGTATTCTGCACAACTCCAAATAAGAAGAAACTTCACGGAGATTTTTTATGGATTATTTAGGAATTACTGGGGAAAATAACTACCAGAGGGGGCCCACCAGGTGGGCACAACCTACCTGGGCATGCCAGGGAGCCCAGGCACGCCCTAGTGGGTTGTGCCCTCCTTGGCCCACCTCCGGTGCCCCTCTTCTGGTATATACGTCATTTTGACCTAGAGAAAATAAGAGGAGGACTTTCGGGACGAAGCGCCGCCGTCTCGAGGCGGAACTTGAGCAAGAGCACTTTTACCCTCCGGCGGAGCGATTCCGTTGGGGGAACTTCCCTCCCGGAGGGGGAAATCATCGTCATCACCAACAACTCTCCCATCTTTGGAAGGGCCATCTCCATCAACAACTTCAACAGCACCATCTCGTCTCAAACCCCTGTTCATCTTTTGTGTTTAATCTTTGTACCGGAACATTAGATTGGTGCTTGTGGGTGACTAGTAGTGTTGATTACATCTTGTAGTTGATTACTATATGGTTTGTTTGGTGGAAGATTATATGTTCAGATCCATTATGCTATTTAATACCCCTCTGATCTTGAGCATGATTATTATTTGTGAGTAGTTACTTTTGTTCTTGAGGTCACGGGAGAAGTCATGTTGCAAGTAATCATGTGAACTTGATATGTGTTCGATATTTTGATGATATGTATGTTGTGATTCCCTTAGTGGTGTCATGTGAACATCGACTACACGGCACTTCACCATATTTGGGCCTAAGGGAATGCATTGTGGAGTAGTTATTAGATGATGGTTTGCTAGAGTGACAGAAGCTTAAACCCTAGTTTATGCGCTACTTTGTAAGGGAACGATTTGGATCCAAAAGTTTAATGCTATGGTTAGATTTTATCTTAATACTATTCTCGTAGTTGTGGATGCTTGCAAGGGGGTTAATCATAAGTAGGAGGTTTTTTCAAGTAAGAACAACACCTAAGCACTGGTCCACCCACATATCAAATTATCAAAGTAGAAAACACGAATCAAGCCAACATGATGAAAGTGATATGATGAAATTCCCGTGTACTCTCAAGAACGCTTTGCTTATTATAAGAGACTGTTTTGGCCTGTCCTTTGCCTCAAAAGGATTGGGCTACCTTGCTGCACTTTTGTTACCGTTACCGTTACTTTCTTGTCACAAATTATCTTGCTATCAAACAACTTGTTACCTACAATTTCAGTGCTTGCAGATATTACCTTGCTGAAAACCACTTGTCATTTCCTTCTGCTCCTCGTTGGGTTCGACACTCTTACTTATAGAAAGGACTACATTGATTCCCTATACTTGTGGGTAATCAAGGCTCTTTTCTGGCGCCGTTTCCGGGGAGTGAAGTGCTCTTGGTAAGTGGAAATCAATAAGGAAAAATTATTACTACGTGCTGAAATTTATTGTCACTTGTTACTATGGAGAATCATCCTTTGAGGGGTTTGTTCGGGGTATCTTCACCTGGACCGGAACCAAAATTAGTTACCCCTCAACCTACTGCACCTACTAAAAATATTGGTTATGAAATTCCTTCGTGTATGATAGAACAAATGCTAGCTAATCCTTGTGCAGGAGATGGAACGGAATATCCTGATATGCATTTGATATATGTGGATGAAATTTGTGGATTATTTAAGCTTGCAGGTTTGCCCGGAGATGAAGCTAAGAAGAAGGTTTTCCCTTTATCTTTGAAGGAAAAGCATTGGAATGGTATAGGCTATGCGATGATATTGGATCTTGGAATTGGAATCGATTGAAATTGGAATTTCACCAAAAAATTTATCCTATGCATCTAGTTCATCGTGATCGGAATTATATATATAATTTTTGGCCTCGTGAAGGAGAAAGTATCACTCTAGCTTGGGGGAGGCTTAAGTCAATGTTATATTCATGCCCCAATCATGTGCTCTCAAGAGAAATTATTATTCAGAATTTTTATGCTCGGCTTTCTCATGATGATCGATACATGCTCGATACTTTTTGTACTGGTTCTTTTATGAAGAAGACTATTGAATTCAGGTGGGATCTTTTAGAAAGAATTAAACACAACTCTAAAGATTGGGAACTCGACGAAGGTAAAGAGTCAGGTATTAAGCTTGAATTTGATTGTGTTAAATCTTTTATGAATATCAATGCTTTTCACAAGTTTAGCACTAAATATGGACTTGACTCTGAGATAGTAGCCTCTTTCTGTGAATCATTTGCTACTCATGTTGATCTCCCTAAGGAGAAGTGGTTTAAATATCACCTACCTATTAAAGAAGAAATTAAAGAACCCGACATAGCTAAAGATGAAACTATCATTTACAATGTTGACCCAGTTGTGCCTACTGCTTATATTGAAAAACCACCTTTCCCTGTTAGGATAAAGGAACATGCTAAGGTTTCAACTGCGATTCACAAAAGTCATATTAGAGCAACTAAACCTACTGAACAGATTAAAGTAGAACCTAGTGTTGCTATGGTTAGAGATCTCCTGGTAGAAAATATTGATGGGCATGTTATTTACTTCTGTGATGAAGCTGCTAGAATTGCCAAACCCGATGAAAAAGATAAACTTCGACCTGTTGTTGGCATGCCTGTTGTCTAAGTTAAAATAGAAGATCATTGTTATCATGGTTTATGTGATTTAGGTGCTAGCGTGAGTGCTATTCCTTTTACTTTATATCAAGAAATTATGAATGACATAGCACCCGCTGAAATAGAAGACATAGATGTTACTATTAAACTTGCTAATAGACACACCATCACACCACTTGGGATAGTTGGAGACGTTGAAGTCTTGTGTGGGAAAACAAAATACCCTACTGATTTTCTAATTCTTGGTTCCCCACAAGATGACTTCTGTCCCATTATCTTTGGTAGACCTTTCTTGAACAGTGTCAATGCTACTATAGATTGTCATAAACAAACTGTCAGTGTTAGCTTTGGTGATGAGTCTCATGAGTTTAATTTTTCCAAGTTTAATAGACAACCTCACAAGAAAGAATTACCTAGTAAGGATGAAATAATTGTCCTTGCTTCTATTGCTGTGCCTCCTACTGATCCACTAGAACAATATTTGCTAGACATTGAAAATGATATGCATATGAATGAAAGGAATGAGATATATAAAATTTTCTTTGAACAACGACCTCTGCTCAAACATAATTTGCATATTGAAACTCTAGGAGGTCCTCCTCCACCTAAGGGTGATCCTGTGTTTGAATTGAAGCAATTCCCTTACACTTTGAAATATGCTTATCTTGATGAGAAAAAGGTATATCCTGTTATTATTAGTACTAACCTTTCAGAACATGAAGAAGAAGGATGATTGAAAGTTCTGAAGAAGCACCAAGCTGCTATTGGATATACTCTTGATGATCTTAAGGGCAATAGTCCCACTCTCTGTCAGCACAAGATTAATATGGAACCTGATGCTAAACCCGTTGTTGATCATCAACGATGATTGAATCCTAAGATGAAAGAAGTGGTAAGAACTGAGATACTGAAGCTTCTTGAAGCAGGTATAATCTATCCCATAGCTAATAGTAGATGGGTAAGCCCCATTCATTGTGTCCCTAAGAAAGGAGGTATTACTGTTGTTCCAAATGATAAAAATGAACTTATTCCACAAAGAATTGTTACTGGCTATAGAATGGTAATTGATTTCAAAAAATTAAATAAAGCTACTAGAAAAGATCATTACCGTTTTCCTTTTATTGATCAAATGCTAGAAAGATTATCAAAGCACACACACTTTTGCTTCCTAGACGGATATTCTGGTTTTTCTCAAATACCTGTTTCGCAACCTGATCAAGAGAAAACCACTTTCACTTGCCCTTTTGGAACTTATGCTTATAGACGTATGCCTTTTGGTTTATTCAATGCACCTGCTACCTTTCAAAGATGCATGACTGCTATATTCTCTGATTTTTGTGGAAAGATTGTTGAGGTTTTCATGGATGATTTTTCTGTTTATGGAACTTCTTTTGATGATTGCTTAAGCAACCTTGATCGAGTTTTGCAGAGATGTGAGCAGACTAATGTTGTCTTGAATTGGGAGAAGTGCCACTTTATGGTTAATGAAGGTATTGTCTTGGGACATAAAATTTCTGAACGAGGTATTGAGGTGGACAAAGCTAAAGTTGATGCAATTAAGAAAATGACATGTCCTAGAGATATTAAAGGTATTCATAGTTTCCTCGGTCATGCTAGTTTCTATAGGAGGTTTATTAAAGACTTCTCTAAAATTTCTAGGCCTCTTACAAATCTTTTACAAAAGGATGTTCCATTCGTTTTTGATGATGATTGTGTAGAAGCCTTTGAAACACTTAAGAAAGCCTTAACTTCTGCACCTATTGTTCAACCACCTGGCTGGAACTTGCCCTTTGAAATTATGTGTGATGCTAGTGATTATGTTGTTGGTGCTATTCTAGGACAAAGAGTAGATAAGAAATTAAATGTTATTCATTATGCTAGCAAAACTCTAGACAGTGCCCAAAGAAATTATGCTACTACTGAAAAATAATTTTTAGCAGTTGTGTTTGCATGTGATAAATTCAGATCTTACATTGTTGATTATAAAGTTACTATTCACACCAATCATGCTGCTATTAAATATTTTATGGAAAAGAAAGATGCTAAACCTAGACTCATTAGGTGGGTTCTCTTGCTACAAGAATTTGATCTACATATCACTGATAGGAAAGGAGTTGAGAACCCCGTAGCTGATAACTTGTCTAGGTTAGAGAATATCCTTGATGACCCACTACCTATTGATGATAGTTTTCCTGATGAACAATTAGCTCCAATAAACGTTTCTCATAACACTCCTTGGTATGCTGACTATGCTAATTATATTGTTGCTAAATACATACCACCTAGTTTCACATACCAACAAAAGAAAAAGTTCTTCTATGACTTAAGACATTACTTTTGGGATGACCCACATCTTTATAAAGAAGGAGTAGATGGTATTATTAGACGTTGTGTACCTGAGCATGAACAGGAACAAATCCTACGGAAATGTCACTCCAAAGCTTATGGAGGGCATCATGCGGGAGATAGAACGGCTCACAAGGTATTGCAATCTGGTTTTTATTGGCCTACTCTCTTCAAGGATGCCCGTAAGTTTTTTTTGTCTTGTGATGAATGCCAACGAATTGGTAATATCGGTAAGCGTCAAGAAATGCCTACGAATTATTCACTTGCTGTTGAACCATTTGATGTTTGGGGTTTTGATTATATGGGACCTTTTCCTTCCTCTAATGGGTATACACATATTTTGGTTCCTGTTGATTATGTTACTAAGTGGGTAGAAGCTATTCCAACTAGTAGTGCTGATCATAACACTTCCATTAAAATGCTTAAAGAAGTTATTTTCCCGAGGTTTGGAGTCCCTAGATATTTAATGAGTGATGGTGGCTCACACTTTATTCATGGTGCTTTCCGTAAAATGCTTGCTAAATATGATGTTAACCATAGAATTGCATCACCCTATCATCCTCAATCTAGTGGTCAGGTTGAACTTAGCAATAGAGAAATAAAACTAATACTCCACAAAACTATTAATAGGTCTTGAAAGAATTGGTCTAAGAAATTAGATGATGCACTTTGGGCCTACCGAACAACATATAAAAATCCTATGGGTATGTCTCCCTATAAAATGGTTTATGGAAAAGCTTGTCATTTGCCTCTAGAGTTAGAACATAAAGCATATTGGGCAATTAAAGAACTCAACTATGATTTCAAACTTGCCAGTGAAAAGAGGTTATTTGATATTAGCTCACTAGATGAATGGAGAACCCAAGCTTATGAAAATGCCAAGTTATTTAAAGAAAAAGTTAAAAGATGGCATGACAAAAGAATCAAAAAGAGAGAATTCAAAGTCGGAGAATATGTTCTTCTATACAACTCTCGTTTCAGATTCTTTGCAGGAAAACTTCTCTCTAAATGGGAAGGACCATATATCATCGAAGAGGTTTATCGCTCTGGAGCTATCAAAATAAATAATGCCGAAGGTACTAACCCGAAGGTGGTCAATGGGCAAAGAATTAAACATTATATCTCAGGTACGCCTATTAATGTTGAAAGCAATATTATCCAAACCATGACACCTAAGGAACACATAAAGGAAACCTTCCGGAACACTCTAGAATAATTAAAAAAAGAGGAGGTACGTGATACGGTAAGTAAACGGACTCCGAAAAATCCGCAAAAATATTTTCTGCCAGTTTTGGAATATATTAAAAATTAGGAAAATAAGAAACAACCAGGAAGGCACCCGAGGGGCGCACAAGACACCAGGGCGCGCCCAGGTGGGTTGTGCCCACCTAGGGAACCTTCCCGACTCCTTTTTCCTCCCATTTGCTTGTTTCCCAAGATAAAAAATCTTTATATACCCCCCGAACATATTGAACATCGTATCATGGAGAAATCTTCTGTTCTTCTTTCTTGCTATTTTCTGGCAGATCTGAAAACATGTCATCTCAAGATTTAGAGGAGGAGAGCCTTGTTTCTTACCGGCCTTTGGATAAAAATATCTTCAAGGACACCTATCTCTATATATGGTTCACCGATGAGGAAGATGAAGATGAGCCAGTCTTTCCTCGGTTCGAGCAAGAAAGCAAGGAGGCATTATGCAAGAGGATAATAAAGCTTGAGATAGAGAACAATGAGTTGAAGATAGATAACTTTTACCTCCAAAATAAGTTGGAAAAAGGATAAGACCGCTACCACATCATCACCACCACCACCTTCTTCATCACCAAAAGGGACTTGAGTTCATGGTATGGACACTCCCCTTGGCATGTGCCAAGCTTGGGGGAGGTGTCCTGGTATCGTATCACCACCACTATCTTTGTTTTTATCTACTTTAGTTCGATCTTTAGTTTTCCTATGATCTAGTTGAATAAAAGTTTAGTTTGATCCTTTCTTTTCGAGTGCTTGCTTAGTGATCTATCTATCGATGTAATCGTGTGCGAGATATATAATAAAGAGTAGTTTGGGTTTTGTTTCTTTATCTTTATCTCTCAATAAAAAGAAAGGAAAATAAATGAAAATATCATATGCTAATCTTATGGTAAGTAATGACATCACATAAGGAAAAGTATAAGTGGTAAAATTTGTTGGAGATTGACAAACATAGCATTGGTCAATGATGCAATTCATGAAAGAGTTAATAAGGGAAGAGAAGATTCACATGCAAATACACTATCTTGGACATCTTTTATGATTGTGAGCCCCCATTAAATATTTTGTGTCAAAATAGTTGACATTGGACAAGGAAGACAACGTAATGATTTATGTTTGTTCATATTCACATAGAAGTTATATTGTCATAGATCCTTTAACATGTGGTGCTTGCTCAATATCTTTTCTAGCCAAAAATTCCGCACTAAGTAGAGATACTACTTGTGCATCCAAAAACCCTTAACCCAAATCTTATTTTGAGAGTCCACCTTACCTACCTATGGATTGAGTAAGATCCTTCAAGTAAGTTGTCATCGGTGCAATAAGGCAATAAAAATTGCTTCTAAATGTGTTGGATCATTTAGTGTAAGAGAAAATTGAGCGTTGTACGAACTTGTGATGGCAAAGAATAAAAGCAACGGACTGCATAATAAAGGTTGCTATCATAAGGGGCAATATAGTGCGACGTTCTTTTGCATTAAGGGATTTGGCATACAAACAAATAAGCGCATGACAACCTCTGCTTCCCTCTGCGAAGGGCCTATCTTTTACTTTCATGCATTTACTTTTATGTAGGAGCCAAAGTATTCTTCCCTATTCCTTTTTATTTTTCTCTTTTTGCAAGCACCATGTGGTGAGGAAATATCTAGGCACATATATCCAGTAGGATATGAGTAGGCATGAGTTATTATTGTTGACATCACCCGAGAGATGAATACGTTGGGAGGCGAAACTATAAGCCCCTATCTTTCTATGTGTCCGGTTGAAACTTTTTGTTCATGGGTACACCATGAGTGTTAGCAATCATAGAAGATTAAATGATGGTTGAGTATGTGGACTTGCCTAAAGGCTCTGATATGTGACCCTTCCTGAAAATATGATGAATTGTAGTTGCAAAGTTGACCGAGAACATAGTTTGTTGGTTTTCAATAAGATTTATGCTTTATACTTCAATGTTGTGATGAATTGTTACTTGTTGATGGGAAGTTATATGATAAAAGTTATGTGATAAAAGTTATTTGATAAAGTTTTATGTTAAAGTTCTTTGCTGTTATAATAATATGCATGATGCTTCTATGTCCGTATTTTGTTTTTATCAACACCTCTCTCTCTAAGCATGTGGACATGTTTTTCGATTTCGGTTTTCGCTTAAGGACAAGCGAGGTCTAAGCTTGGGGGAGTTGATACGTCCATTTTGCATCATGTTTTCCTACTGTTATTTATAATGTTTTTATGCATAATAATGCTTTTGGGAGTAATTCTAATGCCTTTTCTCTCATAATTTGCAAGGTTTACACAAAGAGGGAGAATACCGGCAGCTAGAATTCTGGACCTGAAAAAGCACGTCAGAGCTACCTATTTTGCACAACTCCAAATAAGCTGAAACTTCACGGAGATTTTTTATGGATTATTTAAGAATTACTGGAGCAAATAACTACTAGAGGGGGCCCACCAGGTGGGCACAACCCACCTCGGCGCGCCAGGGAGCCCAGGCGCGCCCTGGTGGGTTGTGCCCTCCTCGGCCCACCTCCGATGCCCCTCTTCTGGTATATAAGTAATTTTGACCTAGAAAAAAATAAGAGGAGGACTTTCGGGATGAAGCGCCACCGTCTCGACGCGGAACTTGAGCAGGAGCACTTTTGCCCTCCGGCGGAGCGATTCCGTCAGGGGAACTTCCCTCTCGGAGGGGGAAATCATCGTCACAAATTATCTTGCTATCAAACAACTTGTTAGAGTGACAGAAGCTTAAACCCTAGTTTATGCGCTACTTCGTAAGGGAACGATTTGGATCCAAAAGTTTAATGCTATGGTTAGATTTTATCTTAATACTTTTCTCGTAGTTGCCGATGCTTGCGAGGGGGTTAATCATAAGTAGGAGGTTTGTTCAAGTAAGAACAACACCTAAGCACCGGTCCACCCACATATCTAATTATAAAAGTAGCGAACACGAATCAAGCCAACATGATGAAAGTGGTATGATGAAATTCCCGTGTACTCTCAAGAACGCTTTGCTTATTATAAGAGACCGTTTTGGCCTGTCCTTTGCCTCAAAAGGATTGGGCTACCTTGCTGCACTTTTGTTACCGTTACCGTTACTTGCTTGTCACAAATTATCTTGCTATCAAACAACTTGTTACCTACAATTTCAGTGATTGCAGATATTACCTTGCTGAAAACCACTTGTCATTTCCTTCTGCTCTTCATTGGGTTCGACACTCTTACTTATCGAAAGGACTACGATTGATCCCCTATACTTGTGGGTCATCAGCCTCGCCGTCGTCCACCGCCTTGGTGCTCTCGGTGCGTCGTGGTCAACGTGGTCAAGGAACGATTTCCATCGAAAGAGGACTGTACGTGGAGAGGCTGACAGCTGGGTCCACGGTCGCAACAAGGAAGTGCCTCCTTATTACACGCAAAATAATGATTCCTCCACCTGACAACAGGGACCCACCGGAAGGGCCGCCGTATTTTGCAAAAAAAATGTTTCCCCCCTGATAGCTGGGACCCACCAGCTACATCTTCGCACGCAAGGAAGTGCGTCCATATTACGGGCAAAAATAATGATTCTTCCCCCTGACAGCTGGGACCCACCAGATATATCTTCGCACGCAAGGAAGTGCCTCCTTATCCTCCCTGACAGCTGGGACCCACCGGGTTGAACCTTACGTAGGGTTGTCTGTCTGGTCGTGAACGTGTACGTACATACTGGTCGATCGCTCTCTCTGCTGCGATGAATCATGGCCGAGTAAGGAGATGCACGTGTCGTAGTAGAGGCGCGGACGTAGCATGTCACGCAGTCCCATCTATATATATCGTGTACACGTACGTACAACCATGTTGCAAGAAAGTAAATACGGCTACGTACATACATACGGGCGGGGTCTTGAATATGTACGCGCGCATACTTACGGCCAGGGCTTGTGTACATGGAGAGGCAATGGATGGCACCGACATCGTCCTGTTCATCGGCAGCTAACCGGCTGGGTCGGAACGGAGGAAACAGCGTCGTGTTCACCGGGAGCCAAGTGACTGGGTCGGAACACGTCCTGTTCATTGAGAGCGAAGCCACTGGGTCGGAACGCGTCCTGTTCATCGGGAGCCAACCGGCTTGGACGGAACAGCCAGAACAGTGTCTGGCGTACCGCAAAATGAAGGAAAACGGCCTTCTGTTCGACCACGTACGGTCGAAACGGGGTCCTGTTCATCGGGAAGGTCTGGCGTACCGCACAACGGAGGAAACGACCATCTGTTCGAGTGCCTACGGTCGAAATGGGGTCCTGTTGATCGGGAGGGGTGTGGCATACCGCAAAACGGAGGAAACGGACTTGTGTTGGAGCGCCTATGGTCGAAACGGGGTCCTGTTCATCAGGAGGGGTTTGGCATACCGGAAAACGGGACTCCACAGCCTACTGTTCATCCACGGTCTACTTCCTTCCAGTCTCCACCTGCTACTGTTCATCCACCGCCGACTTCCGCCTACCTCCACCAGCTACTGTTCATCCACGGGGTCCTGTTCATCCAGCCTCCATTGGCTACTGTTCAACCAGCCCTCCATGGGGTCCTGTTCATCCACCCTCCACCGGCTACTGTTGAACCAGCCCTCCACGGGGTCCTGTTCATCCACCCTCCACCGGCTACTGTTCAACCAGCCCTCCACGGAGTCCTGTTCATCCACCCCCAACCGGCTCGATCGGGTGGTGTGTGGCGGCCTTCTCTCGATCGGGGTCCTGTTCATCCAGCGGCAACGACCTCTACTACCACGGGGTCCTATTCATCCAACCCCCACCGGGAACTGTTCATCCAACCCCCAACAACGGTCACTGTTCATCAAGAGGCAGCAGCAGGTTCGATCGGCTTCAGTTAGCAGCAGTAGCGAAGGAATCGCTCGGGTTCAGTTAACAGCCAAGGGATCGATCGCTCGGGTTCAGTAACGTAGCTAGTGCAATCGCTCGGGTTCAGCAAGCGAACGCCTCATTCGGCTTCAGTTAGAGCCCAACACCTCACACACACGCGCGTACGTGTACGAGAGAAACGCGCAATCCCTCCGTGCATCGCTCGGCCCCGACCACCCACCGTAACTAGGAACTCCCCGATATTTTCCTCGCCCTCGGTTCTACCATGATTTTTTCCGTCATAGACGGCCCAAAGAATGTCATGCAGGTGCGTCCCCGGCCCGCCCAGGACGACAAGCCCATTTTCTGTCATGATTTTTTGTCATAGAAGTAGGAACCCACCACATCTATGATGATACGTGGTTTTGTCACAATTGTCGTCATAGAAGTGTCATAAGCATGACAGAAAAAAAATTTGTTCGGCCCAAAATGTCACGGATGTGTCTTTTTTTTGTAGTGTTGTGATACCCAGACATTCTGAGTATGTGTTCACTGACAGAACTGTTCTCCTCCATTTTACAGCTGAAGAACTTGTTGGAGACTTCATATCTCTCAACCCGGGCATTAGCTTGAAATATCAATTTCAGCTCTTGGAACATCTCATATGCTCCATGGTGCTCAAAACGCTTTTGGAGCCCCGGTTCTAAGCCGTAAAGCATGGCACACTGAACTATAGAGTAGTCATCAGTCTGCGTTTGCCAGGCGTTCACAACGTCTAGATTAGCGGCAGCGGGTAGGTCACCTAGCGCTGCATCAAGGACATAATTCTTCTGTGCAGTAATGAAGATAATCCTCAAGTTACGGACCCAATCCTTATAGTTGCTACCATCATCTTTCAACTTAGCTTTCTCTAGGAATGCAATAAAATTCAACGGAACAGTAGCACGGGCCATTTATCTACAACATAGATTTGCAAAGACTATCATGACTAAGTTCATGATAAATTAAGTTCAATTAATCAAATTACTAATGAACTCCCACTTAAATTAACATCCCTCAAGTTATCTAAGTGATACATGATCCAAATCAACTAACCCATGACCGATCATCACGTGAGATTGGGTAGTCATCAATGGTGAACATCTCTATGTTGATCATATCTACTATATGACTCATGTTCGACCTTTCGGTCTCCAGTGTTCCGAGACCATGTCTGTACATGCTAGGCTCATCAAGTTTAACCCAAGTATTCTGCTTGTGTAAAACTGGCTTACACCCGTTGTATGTGAACGTAGAGTCTATCACACCCGATCATCACGAGGTGTTTCGAAACGACGAACTTTAGCAACAGTGCATACTCGGGGAGAACACTTTTATCTTGAAATTAAGTGAAGGGATCATCTTATAATGCTACCGTCGTTCTAAGCAAAATAAGATGCATAAAGGATAAACATCACATGCAATCAAAATATGTGACATGATATGGCCATCATCATCTTGTGCGTTTGATCTCCATCTCCAAAGCAACGTCATGATCTCCATCGTCACCGGTGCGACACCTTGATCTCCATCGTTGCGTCGGGGTCGTCTCGCCAACTATTACTTCTACAACTATTGCTAATGCATAGCGATAAAGTAAAGCAATTACATGGCGCTTAATGATTGACATGTAGTTCATACAATAATTAAAAGACAACCCTATGGCCCCTGCTAGTTGTCGATATTACAAAACATGATCATCTCATACAACAACTTATATCACATCACGTCTTGACCATATCACATCACAACATACCCTGCAAAAACAAGTTAGACATCCTCTACTTTGTTGTTGCAAGTTTTACGTGGCTACTATGGGTAACTAGCAAGAACCGTTCTTACCTACGCAAAACCACAACGGTGATTATCAAGTTTGCTATTTTAACCTTCTGCAAGGACCGGCCGTAGTCAAATTTGATTCAACTAAAATGAGAGAAATAGACACCCGCCAGCCACCTTATGCAAAACAAGTTGCATCAGTCGGTGGAACTGGTCTCATGTACGTGGACATGTAAGGTTGGTCCGGGCCGCTTCATCCCACAATAACGCCGAATCAAAATAAGACTGTCGGAGGGATTGACCACGGGTAGCCTCATCCATGCCCCTTAGCGTTTCGAGACATCGGGGCTAGCAAAACCCATCGCACCTTCCAGACGCACGGCCGGCTCCTTGGGCCGGCTGGGCCCAAGCGGCTGGCTCCTAGAAGATGGCGCTCTCCTAGAAGGCGGCTTTAGGGGAGGCCGGCCCGTAGCAGACGGCCCATCCTCCCCTCGGAGTCTGCACTCAACCACTACGATGAGATAGAGAGTGGCCACAGTGCGGGCTGACCGAGCGGACACCCCCTGTCAGGCGCAGGACTGTAGCCATGCGACTCACGGCGTGGCCCTCGTCAGCTAGGGTCACGCTACAGCAAAAGATGATCAGTACGGCCTGCAGGCGGTGGGCCCTACCTGTCCATGAGCCACCAGAAGCTGGCGCTCCCCTAGAAGACGACATTGAGGGGCGGGCCGGCCTCCTGCAGGCGGCCTTTCCATCTCCCATCACGACAAGACCGAGTATGGCTACAGTGTGCGCAGACCAGGCGACCGTTTACCCGCACGGCGCGGGACTGTAGCCATGCGGCTCCTGACGAGGCTTTCGTCATCAAGTACGAGGCTACAGCGAAGACCAGCCAGCATGGCCCGCAGGCGGCGGGCCCTACCTGTCGTCCGGATTCTCGACAGCTGGCGGGGCCCACCAGGTGGCGGGCCCCAGCAACCGGCGGAGAACCCGGTGACCATAGACACTGACGTCCGGGTCCTACACCTGACCGTATTACCATTGTACCCCTGGGGGTAGGCCTATATAAACCCCCAAGGTCACCCATGCAAAGGGTTCAGCCTCATTCCCACACACACCACCATAGCTAGGAGGAGCAAGGTAGCAGCTCTGCCCTTCTTCCTCGTCTAGCAACCCAGCTCAAAGAGCAAGCTTGTAACTACCATTTGATCATAGTCATCATGCGGAGACCCCGCAGAGCAGGACTAGGGGTGTTATCTACATGGAGAGCCCCGAACCTGGGTACGTCTCATGTGCGATCGAGCTCGTGCTCACTACCGCTTCCAGGGCCCGACGACGCCCTCCTGTCCCCATCCATGATAAGCCACCCCCTGGCATCTGTCGCAAGAATACCCCGACAGTTGGCGCCCACCGTGGGGCAAAGCGCAGCGTCGGCCGAAGACACGTTCTGGACGGGAACCCTCTTCCTCTCCGGCGAGCATGTCGCGGCTGGCCTGATCAGCCAGCTCGATGCGCTCGTTGGCGCATGCACCAGCGGACCGCCTGATGCGGGGGCTGTCTTTCCTGCGAGCCGCCTCAGCGACCTCTTCGGCGAGCTCAGCCTCTTCGACGAGCCCACCTCCGACGCGCGAGCCGCCGACTCCCTCACCGAGCTCTTCGAGAAGCTCGCCCTCTCCGATGCGGCCTCCACCGATGCCTTCCCGGCGGCGTGGTGGTCATCGACGATCCGCTTCCTCCTGTCGCCAGCGATGCCGACGCCGGCATCGTCGCGGAGGTGATGGTACTGGCCACAGCGAGGACTCCGCTAGGGCTACCTAGGACCCGTTGCGAGCAGCAATCCAAGGCCTGGCCACTCCTGTTGCTGCCAACGCAGATGGAGCAACTCTGGAGGAGTTCTGTGTCAGGCTCCTCGACAGCGCCAACAAGACGGCGGCCATGAAGCGCCACGCTGAAGCCAGCCAGCGCGAGATCGACCGCATAGCTGGCGGCACGCCGGCTACGGCTGAGCCCAGCCGGGCAGGCGCCGTCCGGCAACGCGGTGCGGCTATCGCCAGCATGCTGGGTGTCGACGCCCGATCTATGACACCCCCGTGCAGAACCTGCACGCGGCCCAGGCGGCAAAAGAAGAGCTGGAGCACCTGGAGGGCGACGAGCGGCGCAGCCAGATGGAGCGCCTCCAGGAGCTCCTCAACGCTGCGAACACGCAGCAAGACGCGTGCAACTACGCGGTGGAAGCCAAAATGCAGGCCGAGAACCAGCCACCCCACCGCGAGCACGGAGCGACCTCCCGGTCCCCGAGCGGCAGTGGCCACGGTCAGCTGAACCCGGAGCCGGCTGCCAGCCGCAGCTGGCGCACTCGCTTGATGACTGTCCACAGCCGGCAAGATCCCCCAAGAGAGGATGGCCGGCGCCAGCAGGACAAGCGTCCGCCTCCTCCCCGCAGGGAGAGGCGGGCCTCTCCGGCGCCGGTTGATCACCCGACTCTGGGGGGCCGGCTAGGCCCCCGCCAAGGAGTCAGCGAGAATGATGCACGCCACCGGATCGAGTGGCTGGCTCGGTCCCTGGCGGTTGAGGAGGAGGATATAGTCGGCCCGACCTGCTTCGGCCCCCGCATCCATGACGAGCCCTTCCCCAAAGGGTTCTCGCTCCCTCGAGATACTCCCAAGTACACCGGCTCCGTGAAGCCAGAGGACTGGCTAACCGACTACGCCACGGCTGTTAGCATAGCAAACGGCAACAAGCGCGTTGCTGTGAAGTATGTTCCGCTCATGCTCCAGGGCACGACCCGGACATGGCTGAACAGCCTCAAGCCCTACAGCGTTAACAACTGGTTGGACTTCGCCGATGTCTTCATCCGCAACTTCACCAGCACCTACAAGCGGCCCCCAAGCCACGCCAGCTCTCCATGTGCGTTCAGGGTCCGGCCAAGTCCACCCGCGACTACCTGACGCGCTGGGCCGAGCTGCGCAACTCCTGCGAAGGGGTGCACGAGGTGCAGGCCATCGAGTACTTCACCGCCGGGTGTAGAGAGGGCACCTTGCTCAAGCTCAAGCTCCTGTGTGACAAGCCGGCTACATTGGACCAACTCCTGGTCATGGCGGACAAGTACGCCACCGCCGACGCCTCCATGAAGTCGGAAATCCGGGTTGACGCGTCTGAAAAGATGCTCCCTCCGGCTCCCCAAGCGCCGGCTGGCGGCTCCAACCAGCGCCAGCAGCCGAATGACAACAAGCGCAAGGCCCAGCAGCCGGCTTCTAGCAACCGGCAGGTGGCAACCGTCGAGGACCAGCAGCCGGCATGTCAGCCCGGCACCAAGCGTCAGCGGGGCGGCAGAGGAGCTTGCTTGCCGGCCTTCTCCTTTGAGCAGACCCTCGAGGCCCCATGCAAGTTCCACAGCGGCGCGAAGCCGTCTAACCACACCACCCGGCAGTGCAACTAGCTCACTAGAATCGCCAAGGGCGAAGGCCTGCCGCCTCCTCCTGCCGGCGCGGCAGCTCCGCCTCCTCAGCAGCCGGCGGCCCGCCCAGTCGGCATGCTCCAAGACGAGTTCCCTGACGCCAACGCCACCTACGTCGTCTTCACCAGCCAAGCCGATGACAAGCACAGTTGGTGGCAGCAGTACCGCGAGGTCAACGCTGTCGCTTCGGAGGTCCCCTAATTTATGCACTGGTCCGAGAGACCCATCTCCTGGAGCCGTGATGACCACCCGGCCGTGATACCCTCACCAGGTGCTTATGCGATGGTGCTGGACTCCACCTTCTCAATGAAGAGGCGGGCCTGCCGCTTCTCCCGGATCTTGATAGATGGCGGTAGTAGCATCAACATCCTCTACCGCGACACCATGGAGAAGCTGGACATCAAGGAGAAGCAGCTCCTGCCCAGCCGGACCATGTTCCATGGCATTGTCCCCAAGCTTTCCTGCTCCCCAATCGGCAAGATCAAGATTGATGTCCTGTTCGGTGACAAGACCCACTTCCGCCGCGAGCCAATCTGGTTCGAGGTGGTCGACCTGGACAGCCCCTACCATGCGCTCTTGGGCCGGCCTGCGCTGGCCAAATTCATGGCAGTGCCGCACTACGCCTACCTGAAGATGAAGATGCCGGGTCCCAAGGGCATCATCACCATTGCCGGCGACTACCAGAAGTCGCTCATGTGCGCCGCTGCCAGCAGCCGGATGGCCGAGTCCCTTGTCATTGCCGAAGAAAAGCGCCTCCTTGACCGGGCTGTGGCTATGGCCGGCGAGCAGCCAGCCATTCCATCTGACCCCAAGGACGCGGAGATCGGGGCCTCCTTCTAGCCGGCCAAGGAAACCAAGAAGATCGTCTTGGACCCAGCACACCCGAAGAAGTTTGCTATCATAGGGTCCGCCCTTGACAGCAAATAGGAAAGCGAGCTCGTCGACTACCTCTGTGAGAATCGGGATATCTTCGCATGGTCCCCCAAGGACATGCTGGGTGTTCCGATGGATTTTGCCGAGCACAAGTGCCTGTGAGATCGGACGCAAAGCCGGTCAAGCAACCCCTCCACCGCCTATCAGAAGAGAAGAGAAGGATCGTTGGTGAAGAAATCACCCGGCTTCTGGCAGCCGGCTTCATCATGGAAGTATTCTACCCGGACTGGCTTGCCAACCCAGTCCTCATTTTGAAGAAAAACAACAAGTGGCGCATGTGTATCGACTACACTAGCCTCAACAAAGCCTGCCCCAAGGATCCGTTTGCCTTGCCCTGGATAGATCAAGTGATCGACTCCACGACCGGCTGCGAGCTGCTGTCCTTCCTGGATGCCTACTCCGGCTACCACCAGATCAAGTTGGACCCAGCCGACCGCCTGAAGACCTCCTTCATCACACCATTCGGCGCCTTCTGCTACATCACCATGACGTTCGGCTTAAGGAATGCCGGCGCCACCTTTCAGCACTGTATGCAGAAGTGCCTCCTGAAGCAACTCGGGAGAAACGCCCATGTCTATGTGGACGATATTGTGGTGAAGACGGAGAAGCGTGGCACCCTTTTGGAGGATCTCAAGGAGACCTTCGCCAATCTGCGCCGCTTTTAGATCAAGCTCAACCCGGAGAAATGTGTCTTCGGAGTACCAGCCGGCCAGCTCATTGGTTTCCTTTTTTCTGAGCGGGGGATCGAGTGCAACCCTGTGAAGATCAAGGCCATCGAGCGGATGAAGAAGCCGACCCGGCTGCGGGACGTCCATAAGTTCACCGGGTGCTTAGCATCTCTCAGCCGGTTCATTAGTCTGTTGGGCGAGAAGGCCCTCCCACTGTACCAGCTGATGAAGAAGACCACCTGTTTCGAGTGGACTGACCAGGCAGACGAGGCCATGCTCCAGCTCAAGCGGATGCTGTCCATGCCGCCTGTTCTGGCCGCTCCGGCTGCCAAAGAGCCCATGTTCCTCTACATCGCCGCTACCAGTCGGGTTGTCAGCACCGTGATCATGGTCGAGCGCCCAGAAGAAGGCAAAGCCCAGCCAATCCAGAGGCCAGTCTATTACCTGAGCGAGGTGTTATCCGCCTCCAAGCAGAACTACCCCCACTACCAAAAGATGTGCTACGGCATGTACTTTGCCGCCAAGAAACTGAAGCAGTATTTCCAGGAGCACACCATCACGGTTGTCTGCACCGCCTCCCTTGCCGAGATCATGGGCAACAGAGATGCCTCAGGCCGGGTGGCCAAGTGGGCCATTGAGCTAGCTCCACACACCATCCTCTACCAGCCCCGCACCGCCATCAAGTCCCAAGCGCCGGCCGACTTCCTTGTCGACTCGGCCGAGACCCAGTACCTACCGCCAGCGCCGGATTCCACTCATTGGCGGATGCACTTTGATGGCTCGAAGATGCGCATCGGTCTGGGAGCCGGCATCGTCCTCACCTCTCCCAAAGGCGACAAGCTCAAGTACGCGCTGCAGATTCACTTTGCCGCCTCCAACAACGTGGCCGAGTACGAGGCACTCGTCCACGGGCTTCGGCTAGCCAATGAAATTGGCACCCGCCGGATTCTATGCTATGGCGACTCGGACTTGGTGGTCCAGCAGTCTTCCGGCGACTGGGACGCCAAGGATGCCAACATGGCAAGCTACCGCTTCCTCATCCAGCAAATTAGTGGCCACTTCGACGGATTCGAGTTCCTTCACGTGCCACGGGCCGACAATGAGCAAGCTGACGCCCTGGCACGGATCGGCTCCACCCGGCAAGCCATACCAACTGGCGTCTCCCTCGAGTGCTTGCGCAAGCCGTCTATCAAGCCTTCGCCGGAATCAGAATCCATATTCGTGTCGGCTGACCCCGGAGCAGTCGGATCTAGCTCGGGGACTTCAGCAGGCGGCCCTGGGGCTGCAGCACCCGCACCCGGCCCGGGGACTTCAGAACCCGGCCCGGGGACTGCTGCAGTAGGCCCGGGGACTTCAACGACGCAGCAAGCAGTGGCCGGCTCCGACCCGCCTCCTCCCAACCCGTCCACCCTGGTACTAGCTGCTGTCATGACAGTGGTAGAAGCTCCGACCTGGGCGCAGCCCATCCTCAACTTTCTGGTGAGCCGAGAGCTACTAGCCGACAAGATCTTGGCCCGGCAGGTGCAACGCTGGGCGGCCGCATACACGATTGTCAACAGAGAGCTCATTAGGCGCAGCGTGACTGGCATTTTCCAGCGCTGCGTTGAGCCAGAGAAGGGATAGAGATCCTCTGAGATATTCATCAAGGCAAATGTGGCCACCATGCCGCCTCCAGATCCCTCGTTGCCAAAGCTTTCCGCCATGGCTTCTTCTGGCCGACTGCTTTGGACGACGCCAAGGAGTTGGTCCGCAAGTGCAAGGGGTGCCAGCGCTTCAGCTCCAAGCAGCACTTGTCGGCCTCTGCACTCAAGACCATTCCCCTTACCTGGCCGTTTTCCGTATGGGGATTGGACATGGTGGGCCCGTTCAAGATAGCATGCGGTGGTATGACCCATCTGCTCGTCGCCGTGGACAAGTTCACGAAGTGGATCGAGGCGAAGCCAATCAAGAAGCTGAATGGCCCGACTGTTGTCACATTCATCACAGATATCATCGTCCGGTACGGCATACCGCACAGCATCATCACCGACAATGGCACAAACTTTGCCAAAGGCGCCTTGGCCCGTTTCTGCGCGACGCAGGGTATCCGACTGGACTTAGTGTCCGTTACCCATCCGCATTCAAACAGCCAGGTGGAGCGAGCAAACGGCCTCATCCTGTCCAGCATCAAACCCCGGCTGGTCGAGCCGCTGGGGTGCTCGGCCGGCTGCTGGATCGAGGAGCTGCCGGCCATCCTTTAGAGTCTTCGGACTACGCCGAATAAAGCAACCGGCTTCACACCCTTCTTCCTCGTGTACGGGGCTGAGGCTGTCATCTCAACTGACATTGAGTTCGACTCGCCTCGCGTCACCATGTACACGGAGGCGGAAGCCAAGGAGGCATGAGAAGACGGTGTCGATCTGCTGGAAGAGGCCCGGCTGCTGGCACTCAGCCGGTCTGCCATCTATCAGCAGAGCCTGCGCCGCTACCACAGCAAGAAGGTCAAGCCATGTGCTTTCCGCGAGGGCGATCTTGTGCTCCGGCTGATCCAGCGAACAGCCGGCCAGCACAAGCTCTCGGCTCCTTGGGAAGGGCCTTTCATCATCAGCATGGCCCTGGGCAACGACTCCTACTACCTCATCGATGCACAAAAGCCTAGGGCACACAAGAGGGATAATGCCGGCCAAGAGACGGAGCGTCCGTGGAACATGAATCTTCTCCGCCCATTTTACAGTTGATGCAGTGTATGTACCACGCTACCTTTTGTACTAGCAAAGACAACAGGTCCCCCGAGGCGCACTCGGGGGCTTCCTTTTTATCTATATGATAAGCTTCGCCTATGAATGTGTTCTTTCATTCTTTCGCCCTGTACGGGTCCGGTCAGCCGGCCCCGGGGCTTGCCGCCTTGAACTAAGTTGGCACCACCCGCAGTCGGCCAAGTAGTGTGCCGACGCCAAAGCCCTCTCTTCGCCTCAGCTACAGCTCGCAGCGTGACTGTCCGGCTGGCAAGAGCTAAAGGCCGAAAACGCTGTCCACACAAAAAACGACTAAGGTAGAACGCCAATACAGGCCAAGTCGGCTCGTCGACTTACCCGTCTAGCTGCCCAGCAGCCGGCCGGCAGGTTTCTCGCTCGACTAGCTACACTCTAGGCGGCCGAATTAACTTAACTATTTTAAACGGCCAAGTCCCTGACCTGGCCACAGACCGCAGCGTGGGTGTCCGGCTGGCAGGGCGGCAGCCAAAGGAAGACGGCAAAAGAAAACGCCAAATAGAGCAAAGGCAAAACCGAGCTAGAATCCGGCAAAAGACACAAGCATGTGGGAAACAAATTTATTTACATTGCAAAGGCCCAAGGCCAGCATTCATAAGAGTTTAATACACCCCCAGTGGGTGGAACTGCGCATGATTAACTTGTTTTTCAAAGTACAAGACAGAGAATTCAAAAGATAAAGACCGCCTAGGCCGAAGGCGCCGTGGGATGCTCGGACGGGTTGGCGGTGGCTGAGGCACCGGCTGGTGGGGCTTCCGGCTGACGGATCTCGGCCTGGTCGATGTCGGCGGCGGCCGACGTAGTCTCCCGTGGCTCGCTGACTGGGGCTGGGTCGGGCTGAGTCCGGCTGGTCACTCCAGCGTCTGGTGTGACATCATCGCCTTCCTCGCCCTCGCTCTCCCATGTGCCTTCGTTGCTGGGGGCAATATCCTCCGCCGAGTCCTCCCCCTCGTTCGGGTTCAGCCCGAACCAGGAGGGCGGCACCTCAGTGCCATCTTCCACCCACTCCGGGACGAAGACGCCGACGTCGGCATAGTCGGCAAGGGCGGCCGCGCACTTGACGATCTCCTCGCGCGCCGCCTCCAACTCCGGCCCGCCTCCTGGCGAAACGTGGCCAGCTGGTCCAAGTTTATGCCAGGGTACCACGCCTTGACGAACTCCAGCGTCACCCTGGCGCCTTCCCGTGTTGCGGCACCCTTCCAGGCCTCAAGCCGCTCGGCCGCCACCTCCAACCAGTCGGCGGTCCGACTGGGAGTCCGGGGCACCAGCGCACCCGACCAAAGCCCCTCCAGGACCTGTGACCTGGCGCGCTGAAGTCGGCGGAGTAGGCGGCGCGCTGGATCAAGGCGCATCCGGATGGCCAAGAGCTGCTCGCCCAGATTCCGGGGCTGGTTCGGCGGAATATCCACGCCCAACCTCTTCCGCTGATTGCGCCTCGCCTCGATTGCCTAGCAGATGGCAACGGAGCGACCGGGGAGATACTCTGTTCAAAAAAGAAGACTAAAGATTTAGAAGCCGGAAACTAAGCCACGAAGGAAGAAAGGATCTACCTTCGAGCATATCCTCGACCACCTCGTAGCCGTCCGACAGCAGCTTCTCCTTCTCGGCCCAGTCCGAGCGCTCAACCTCGAACTCGGCGTTGAGGAGCGCCTCTCTGTCCTTCAGCGCTCTGACCTGGTCCACATGCCGGGCCGCCTGGTCCGCCAGCTCCTTCTCGAGCCGGTTGCGCTCCGCGATCGCTTGGCTGCGTTCCAGCTCCTTGGCCTGAAGTTGGCTCTCGAGCTCGCACACACGCGTCCTCAGATGAGCGGCAGCCTCTGCAAAAACAAGAAAGAATTGTCAGCATCGACAAAAAGAAGTCACCGGGAAGATCCGGCCCGACTGCTCAGCAGTCGGCCCGAATCTCGGGGGCTACACCCAGTGGGTGCGCTTGCGCGCATCCACTAGAAGACGGCCTACGTACCGTGGCTCTTGCTCAACTTAGAAGTCCGGTTGGCGAGCAGCTAGTTCTGGGAGTTGTAGGCGGCCGCAAGAAGATTGTGATAGTCCTACAGCAAGAGCATCACTTCAACATTCAGAAACACACCTTGAAGTTTCAACCCACCTGCTCAGCGGCCGACTTGGAACTCGGGGGCTACACCCAGTGGGTGCGCTGGCGTGGCCCCACTGAAGACCGCAAAAGAAAAAAAGATAACTCAAAGTGTATACCCGGACGGTTGTCTGCATCGCCACCATCTCGTTCCTCGCCTACAGGAGGGTGGCGCTGTGGGCTTTGAACATGTCGAGGACGTCCTAAACTGCAATGTTCAGGGCGACCGGGCCGGCTCCTAGCGTCCAACCAGGCGGAGCGGAGCTCGTGGCCTCGGTGTTGGCCACCTGCGAGCCCGCGGCCTCGGCACCTGCCGGCCTCGGCGCAGAAGTCGCCCGCGCTGGGTGCATGCGTGCGGAAGCACGGGTCACCATGGCCTGGTTCGCCACCAGCTCGGTGCTGGATGGCGGCACCTCCGGCCCCTCGGGCTGGCCACCACCCCGCTCGCCAGTATCCGGTGCGCGCGGTGCCACTTCCACCTCCGAGACGATGGGGTCGGTCCCTTCCCGCTCCGGGGCCGCTTGGCCAGCTCCGGCTGCTCTAGTCGGCGCCCGGTCCTCCACCACTGGCGGCTCCGGCTGCTGCAAGTCGGTTGCCCCCGGAACAGCGCTACGGGCTGGGTCCTCCACAGGCTTGGCGTCGGCCTCTGCCTGCGCCTTGGTCGCCACATCCTGCTGCGCCTTGGCCGCTGCATCGGCCTCCGCCTGCACCGCAGTTGCTGCCTCGGCCTCCGCCCGAGCCGTGGCCTCCCGCTCCTCCTGCGCCTCCCGTGCGTTCCTGTCCATCGCCTCTCGGAGGGCGGCGGCTGGGTCCACGCGGCGGGTCTCCTCAGAGCCGCCCGCTGGTCCGATCAGCGAGGCGGACGGAGCCCGCGATATGGAAAGGGGAGCCCTGCACGGCAAGGCAGGCAAAGATAAGAAGTTTGCAAGGAAAAAGCAAGCGCAAATCAGGAACTCGCAAGAGAGAAACAACTAGGACAAAAGCAGTCAAAACACTCATGCAGACACCATGTGGCGGTCCTTCGGGGCCCTCCGGACGGCGGCCGTCTTCGCGGCCTCTTGCCGGTTGGTCGTGGCGGTCGTCAACTTGGTCTTATTGGACGGACGGCTGCCGAACATCCAAGCGTCGGCACGGCGCTTAGACCCGTCGGGTGCTCCAGTCGGCGCCCCGCCAGTCGAGGAGCCGGCACCTGTCCTGTCGGTGCCTTCAGGGTGGCGTCGCCCGTCACCGTCCTCATCGTCATCCGGCCAGTCCCAGACGTCGCCCCCTACGCCGCCTCCTGCGGCTCCGCCTGCTCCGGCGCCACCTCCCCCGGTGGCGTCGTCCTTCTCCAACGCGGCCGCCCCCAGCTCGGGGTCGCCCACATCGCTCACCTCCCGGTCAGCCATCCACTGGTGGCCAGGAGCCGGTGCACCGCCTCCTCCTTGGCCGACGAAGCGCTGCACCGCGTTCGGATGGTCAGGGCGTGTAAAGAGCACATCATGAACAAAGAAAGGAGACCAGATACTAACCGCAGGCGGTGGGTTGGCGCGGCTGTACGGCGGCTTGCCAAAGCTCCAGTCGGTCTCGCTCAACTGGCTGTTGGAGAAGTAGTTCACATGCCGGACCACCTCAATAGTCAGCATCTCCTTCGTCGACATCCGGCAAGGGTCCCGGCGGCCGCTCATGTCGCAGATTGGATGCGGCCGGAGTTGGAGGGGCGAAACCCGGTAGTAGACGAAGGCGGCCAGCAGGTCCACCGGCTAGAGGCCCTCCGAGTCCGTCATCTCTTGAAGACGGTCGAGGGCGTTGGTGATGGCGGCCGGCTGCGGTCTGCCGAGTTGCTGGCCACAGTTGCTCCATGGCTCAGGCGGCGGGCTGGCTGCGTAAGCCGGCAGGTTAATGTAGTCGTACGTCGGGTGAAGATTGCAGACGTAGAAGTATGACTTCTACCACAACTTCGCCGACTCATGCAAAATGACTGGGGGAAACTGGGTCCCGGAGCTGGTGCACCACACGGCGACGCAAGCGCCGCACTGGGTCGGCTCGCCCTTGGCCGCGGTGCCGAGCTTGAGGTAGAAGAGCTTGCCCCACAAATCGAGTGTGGGCAAGACGCCGAGATAGCCTTCGCAAAAGGTGACGAAGGCTGAGAGGAGCACCACGGTGTTGGGCGTGAGGTGGTGAGGCTGCAGATGGTAGTAGTCGAGGAACTCGCGGAAGAAGTTGCTCGCCGGCAAGCCAAAGCCGCAGAGGAAGCGGCTGCGGAAGACGACGTACTCGCCGGCTCGCGGCGCCGGCGAGATCTCCCGCTCGTTCGGAAGGCGCACCCCCACATGCGCCTCCTTTGGCATCCGCCGTGTCAGGCGGAGGAACTCAACGTGCCCGTCATGGACGTTCGAGCCATCCCACTAGCCTCGCACCATGATTCATGGCGACTTGGAGGCGGCGCGGCGAGGTCGGATGGTGGCGAGTCTGCGGCAGCGCGGCGAGGCTAAGCAATGGCGAGCTGCGGCGCCGCCTCGGAGACGGGCAACACAGCGGCAGCTCAGCAGCAGCAGGAGCAGAGGAGAGGTAGGAGAAGAAGAAGAGTGGAGGGGGGCGCGTGTGTTCGGCCGCACCCCCTCCCACCTACTTATACGGCGGCGGTGCCGGAGCCGAGGCGACGCGTCGTGGGGGTGTGGGGATTAACTGCGCCCACGCCCCGCACGTCCCCGTGTATTCCGCGCTATAATGGTGCGTGATCATTACGCCTGGGAAGGGTAACCGCCCCCCTTGGCCGCAGCGGATCCGCGCGCGCCGAGGCCCTGTAATGTTGGGCCCTGGCCAAGCACAACGAAAACTATGACGGAGGATAAACTAGATGGGACGGGGTTGCCGGCACAAGACTTGGTAAATCTTGATGTGTTCCGGGTGCTAGACCTGCCCCTCTATTTATATGTTGAGCCCTGGGGTTGTTTCTTGGAGAAAGAGCCTCCTCAAAGTCGGTTTAGCATGCAAGGCAAGAGTCCTTCTCGGACTCCAGAACCAGACGCCAGGGTCCTCGGCGTCTGGCCCCAGAGGCCAGGGACCCTGGCATCTGGCCCCCTGGCCTCCGCAAAACTCCTTTTTGCACCTTCCTAAAGCCTCGTGGGCTTTACTCCTTGGCCCAAATAAAGTGTTCTCGTACCCGAACATTTCGGGAAACATCCGAAACCCCTTCCGGTGAATTCTAGAACTCTTCCAGAGACCAAACACTATTATCCCATATATCAATCTTTACCTCCGGACTATTCCGGAGCTCCTCGTCATGTCCGTGATCTCGTCCGGGACTCCGAACAACATTCGGTCACCAACATACATAACTCATATAATACTATATTGTCAACGAACGTTAAGCGTGCGGACCCTACGGGTTCGAGAATGATGTAAACATGACTGAGACGCTTCTCCGGTCAATAACCAATAGCGGGACCTAGATGCTCATATCGGTTCCTACATATTCCACGAACATCTTTATCGGTCGAACCTTTATGACAACATACGTAGTTCCCTTTGTCTGTCGGTATGTTACTTGCCCGAGATTCGATCGTTGGTATCTCCATACCTAGTTCAATCTCATTACCGGGAAGTCTCTTTACTCGTTCCGTAATACATCATCCCGTAACTAACTCCTTAGTCACTTTTCTTGCAAGCTTCTTGTGATGCTGTATTATCGAGAGGGCCCAGAGATACCTCTTCGTCATAAAGAGTGACAAATCCCAGTCTCGATCCATGCCAACTCAACAGACACCTTCGAAGATACCTGCAGAGCACCTTTATAATCACCCAGTTACGTTGTGACATTTGATGGCACACAAGGCATTCCTCTGGAGTCCAGGAGTTGCATGATCTCATGGTCGAAGAAACATGTATTGACATTAAGAAAGCAGTAGCAATAAACCGAACGATCATATGCTATGCTAATAGTTGGGTCTTGTCCATCACATCATTCTCCTAATGATGTGATCCCGTTATCAAATGACAACTCATGTCTATGGTTAGGAAACCTTAACCATCTTTTTATCAACAAGCTAGTCTAGTAGAGGCTCGCTAGGGACACGGTATTTGTTTATGTATCCACACATGTATTTAAGTTTCCGGTCAATACAATTCTAGCATGAATAATAAACCTTTATCATGAATAAGGAAATATAATAATAACAACTTTATTATTGCCTCTAGGGCATATTTCCATCACCCCCTCAATGCAACCTGAATTAATTGTGTCATAATCACATGGCAGTCATGAGACTTTAGGTTTTGAATTTTTTTTCTCCGCCATATTTATTATTCCCTTTATATTCGACGAGAAGCCAGACGGGACCTTCATACTGAGCAGGCATTATTCAAAGAAGATTTCCTTCTCTTCTTTGGTAATAGCGTAGCTGGTAGGACCTTGATACTACTTTGGATGCATGCCGTCTTTTTCGTGCATACGTTGCTGGTCCTCCCATGCCTCCGGTGTATCTTTTATCTTCCCATACATGCCCAAGAAGCCTAGCAGGTTCACGCAAAGATTCTTCATCACGTGCATCACGTCGATTGCAAAGCAGACCTCTAGGACTTTCGAATAGGGTAGGTTCCAAAGTATAGATTTCTTCTTCAACATGGGTGCGTGTCCGTCAGCGTCATTCGGAACAGATTGTCCGCCAGGACCCTTTCCAAAGATTACTTTTAAATCCTTAACCATATCAAGTATATGATCACCAGTACTGTGGTCAGGCTTCTTCAGGTGATCTGGCTCACCTTTGAAATGCTTGCCTTTCTTAAGAGATGCTTGATCGGAAGAAATCGACGATGTCCCAGGTACACATTCTTCTTACATTTATCCAAATATACACTTTTAGTCTCATCTAAACAGTGCGTGCATGCATTGTATCCCTTGTTTGTCTGTCCTCAAAGGTTACTAAGAGTAGGCCAATCATTGATGGTTACAAACAGCAACGCTCGTAGGTCAAATTCCTGCTGTTTGTGCTCATCCCACACACGTACACCTTTTATATCCCGCAACTGTAAAAGTTCTTCAACTAAGGGCCTTAGGTACACATCAATGTCATTGCCAGGTTGCTTAGGGCCTTGGATGAGCATTGGCATCATAATGAACTTCCGCTTCATGCACAACCAAGGAGGAAGGTTATAGATACATAGAGTCATAGGCCAGGTGCTATGATTGCTGCTCTGCTCCCCAAAAGGATTAATGCCATCTGCACTTATACCAAACCATAAGTTCCTTGCGTCAGCTGCAAACTCCGGCCACTTTCTCTCGATTTTTCTCCACTGCGACCCATCAGTGGGTACTCTCAACATCCCGTCTTTCTTACGGTCTTCTTTGTGCCATCGCAATAACTTGGCATGATCTTTGTTTTGGAACAAACGTTTCAACAGTGGTATTATAGGAGCATACCACATCACCTTGGCAAGAATCCTCTTCCTGGGGCGCTTGCCCTCAACATCACCAGGGTCATCGCGGCTGATCTTATAGCGCAATGCATCGCATACCGGGCATGCATTCAAATTCTCGTACTCCTCACAGCAGTAGAGGATGCAGTCATTAGGGCATGCATGTATCTTCTGCACCTCTAATCCTAGAGGGCATACAACCTTCTTTGCTTCATACCTAATCTCGGGCAATTGGTTGTCCTTTGGAAGCATCTTCTTTAACATTTTCAGCAACTTTTCAAATCCCTTGTAAGATACACCATTCTCTGCCTTCCATTGCAGCAATTCCAGTGTGGTACCCAGCTTTTTCTTGTCATCTTCGCAATTTGGGTACAACAATTTTTTGTGATCCTCTAACATGCGCTGCAACTTCAACTTCTCCTTTTCACTTGCGCAGTTTCTCTTTGCATCAGCAATGACCCGACCAAGATCATCAACGGGCTCATTTGATGCCTCTTCTTCAGCTTCTTCCCCCACTGTAGGACCATCGTATTCAAGGAACTTAGGATAGTTGTCATCATCCTCTTCTTCTTCATTGTCTTCCATTAGAACCCCTCTTTCTCCGTACTTGGTCCAACAGTTATAGCCGGACATGAAACCGGACGTAAGCAGGTAGATGTGAAGGATTTTTGAGGTAGAGTAATTCCTATCATTCTTACAGACACCACATGCACACCACATAAAACCATTCCGCTTGTTTGCCTCAGCCACACGCAGAAAACTATGCACGCCATTAATGAACTAGGGAGAGCGTCGGTCATCGTACATCCATTGCCGGCTCATCTTCATTACACAACACTGAAAAGACCAAATTAATACAAGTTCATACATAAAGTTCACACACACTTATTCTCATAAAACAACATACAACTATCTAGCTAAAGCATTTAAGTGCAACAACAAAGTAATGCGATCAAAATCGCAACTAAGGTAATAATTGATCCAACAACATAATGATACCAATCCTCTTTATTAATGGCATATTTTCTGATCTTTCTAATCTTCAAGCGCATTGCATCCATCTTGATCTTGTGATCATCGACGACATCGGCAACATACAACTCCAATTTCATCTTCTCTTCTTCAATTCTTTTCAATTTTTCTTTCAAATACTCGTTTTCTTTTTCAACTAAATTTAACTTCTCGACAAGAGGGTCGGTTGCAATTTCTGGTTCACATACCTCCTAGATAAAAATATCTATGTCAACTTGATGGGCATAATTTTCATAAACACGAAATGCAACAAATAGTTATAAAAGATAATATACCACATCTGAATCATAAATCGGACGAGGGCCGACGGGGACGGATGTCAAAACCATGGCACTATGTATAACAAACAATCATACAAGTAAGAAAATGTTACAAGTAACTATCTAAATCATACAAATAAGATTTTTTTTTACAAAAAGGATAAGAACAAGAGGCTCACCAAGGTGGTGCCAGCGACGAGACAGTGCGGGCAATCGACGACGGTGAGGATGGGGACGGGAAGGCACTAAGTCAACCACACCTACACATATGCAAACTAAGAAGTTAATTTGAGCTCAAATTGCATATAAATCAAATAAACTCCCACATAATTACTCCCAAACTAAAACCCATAAATCACTATACTTAGAGCATGAAACGAGCTAAACTAGCAATGAGAGATGAAAGGATGAAGTTGCTAACCTTTTAGAACCCTTGGATAGATGGGGTGCCTCCAGTCTTGACAAATCTTGGTAAAAATGGGGGATGAGCTCGAGCTAGGGGAAGGAAAAACAGAGAGGAGAGAAAGGAGAGAGCTTGGGCTCGGGCTGGACAAAGCATATATATATAGGGATACCTTTAGTCCCGGTTGGTGATACAAACCAGGACTAAAGGTCCATCTCTAGTCCCGCTTGGTGATACCAACCAGGAATAAAGGTTCTCGCAGGGGCCCCAGCCTGCCTTCACCTGTTTAGTCCCGGTTGGTATCACCAACTGGGACTAGAGGTCCCATATGAACCGGAACTAGAGGTGGCCGTGGCCACGTCCGCTTCTAGCCGTTGGAACCGGGACTAGAGTTCCCATTAGTCCCGGGCCCAAACCTGGCCGGGACTAATGCTTGGGATCAAAGATAGGTTTTCTACTAGATGCTTCCTTCGGCCGCAACATCTCCTACGACCCCGACGCTTCCTTTGACAAGGAAGTAGACCACGTTGATGGCAAGAACGATGCACACAGTGAGCTACTGGCGGTCGTGCTCTGGGCGGGTCTGGGAAAGGAGCAATGGCTGGAGAGGGGATGAAGCCCCATCACCGCGGCTGTCGCAGTCAGCGAGCATGGCGTGCATGTAATAGAGTGACGATGAGGACGGGGCTAACAACGAGAGGAGGTGGATCACGAGGCGGGAGAGGAGGCGGCGACAGTCGACGCGGGCATTGTAGGTGTCTAGGAGCGCAACACCGGCATCCAGGTGTGTGTGCATCGGCGTCCAGGTGTGTAGCGTTGGCGTCCTTCCCCTTCCTGGCCCTGGCGGCGGCTAGTGCGGCCACATCGTCCCCGAGCGTGGCCCCGAGGAGGTCCGCCAGATGTGCGAGCGGTATGCTGGCAAGGGCAGGAAGGGTCGAGCGTGCACTTCATTGGCGAGGCCACGGTGAGGATGACGAGACGGCAGTGACTGGCATCTGGAAGCAGACATGTGCCAGTTATACTGCATGGCTTCGATGGGTATGTCGCATGGGTTGCAGACGTGATCCTCGTCGGGGAGCATGTCCAGCTCGAGCTCGAATGTCAGTGGGTGCTGGACGTGGAAGGGGAAGAGCACGTTTGGTGGGTACGTCGGGTAGAATTCGTGTAGGTCAAACGGGCCTTAGAGCATCTACAGTTGGACCTCTCAAACCCGCCTCATACGTCCAGGCAGGCCACCCGGTCACTGCCCGGTCACGATTTTTTGACCCAGACGGATCCCTCAAACGACCCTCAAACACCCAAGCTGATCGGCACCCCCCATATTCGGCCCAAATATGGGGCGGATATGGGGGCACCCGAGCACGCCCGCCACGTCGGACCCGACAGCCCGACCCCATCCCAAATTGCACCAAATCCACCCCCGAGTCGCTGGATCCATTTGCTCTCTCCTCTCTTCTTCCTCCTCCGCGCCGTCCGTCTCATAGCTCCGTCGCCACCAGAGCTCCGTAGTTGTTCGTGCCCTCTACCCGGCAGCTCTAGCAGAGCAGTTCTCTCTCCCGTCCTCGCCGTGGGGGACTTCGTCTCTGGCCCGGACACCACCGCGGTACGTTCGGCAACTCTCTGGCTCCACCTTGCGCTGTGTTCGACCCATTGTCTGACCGGATTTTTTTGTTGTAATTTGGTTAGGGAAAACGATGGATTCCGATGCTTCGTCGGACGAGGAGTATGGACCGACGGAGCTTGACCAAATCATTCAAGATGAGTTCTTCGATTCCTCGGATTCGGATGAAGAAGTGGACATGATTATGCTCATGAGCATGCAAGAGGAGATGGACTGCCAAGTGGAGCATACTCTCAACTTCAAGGGCTCAATCAAAGGAAGAAGAGTGATCAACCGGGATAGGGTGTCTGGAGCAAAGCTATTGTACAGAGACTACTTTGCTCCCATGCCTGCTTTCCCGGATGATCCATGGTTTCGTCGCCATTTTCGCATGCGGAAACCATTATTCTTGCGCATTGTGGAGGCTGTGAAGGCACATGATGACTACTTCAAGCTCACAAGGTATCTTGAGGACAAATCTCTTTCTCTCCCAAGCAGAAGTGCAAGGTTGCTCTAAGAATGCTTGCACTTGGAACTGTTGCAGATGCTGTTGGTGAGATGGTAAGGATGGGGAAGAGCACGTGCTTGAAGACTACTCTCAAGTTTGCCCGTGCCGTGGTGGAGGTGTTTGGACCTGAGTATCTCAGAGAACCAAATGTGCAGGACATGGAGAAGTTGTTGGCTATTGGACAGGCAAGGAGGTTTCCAGGAATGCTCGGCTCAGTTGATTGCATGCATTGGCAATGGAAGAACTGTTCCAAAGGTTTGCAGGGAATATATCAAGGTCACACAAAAGAGGCCACCATCATACTAGAAGTGGTGGCATCACATGACTTATGGATTTGGCATGCTTTCTTTGGCATGCCGGGTTCTCACAATGACATCAACGCCCTTCAATGATCTCCGTTGTTCAGGAGGCTTTGCAATGGTGAATCACTGCCATGCAACTACACCGTCAACGGCCGAGACTACAACATGGGATATTACTTGCTGATGGTATCTATCCTCAATGGGCGGCATTTGTCAAGACCATATCCGAGCCGCGTGGAAAGAAACAGAGCCACTTTGCAACAATGCAGGAAGTGGCTAGGAAGGATGTGGAGAGGGCATTTGGTGTGCTTGAAGCTCGTTGGGGAATTGTGCGGAGTGCTGCAATGATGTGGGAATCCAAAACTTTGTGGCGACTAATGACATGTTGTGTTATTCTGCACAATATGATTGTCAAGGATGAGGGTGATGGTGTAGCCCAAACCCTTGATTTTTAACCACCTGGAGAACAAGTAGAAATCCCAGAAGATCAAGATGCGGCCCAGCTGATGAACTTTCTGCAGATGCATCAGAATCTTCGAGACCAGCAGGTGCACACGCAACTACTCAATGATCTTGTGGAGCACATGTGGTCCCACAATGGCAACCAAGAAGCCAATGCTTGAGTTTGGCACATAAAATAAATTTTATGTAAACACTATCTATGCTTGGTACCAACATTTGCTATTTACATGTGCGACATTGGCTTGTATGATTGACGTGCATGTATTTGCATGGATTTGAGAGTCCGGATTTGAGATATGTGGATGCGGGGACGGAAATATGAGGGCCCGTACGGACGCACCCGCGGGCGTGCCCGGGCACGTCCGCGGACGTATAGGGGGTCGAATTTGCCAAGTACGGCTGTAGATGCTCTTAGAGCAGCTCACAAGTAGCAACCACCATCTCCACGACCACCACCAACATCACCTCCTTCCAACACCACCATTTGAAGAGAGACCTCTATTTGGTTCAAGATCTTTACACGAGTGAGCTCCCAAATCATTTTTGTCGTGGCATCCATCGTGGTTGGGTACATGAACATGATAGCACGCTCTTCGGCCTTATTCTCTTTCACAAGTCTCTCCTCTCGAGTGTAAGCCTGCGCTCCTCCGCTTTCAACTTCCTCTCTTCGCCCTCCAACTTCGACCTCCATTTCTCGTCCTTCAAACATTTGAGTTCATTCCAAGGCTTTCTTGGTCTAAATCATGACCACAAGGTTATTCTTGTAGGATCTAAGGCTCCTCTCTTTTTTCCTTTCTTTTGCAATCTTGTTGCCACACGGCCTCTTGTTGGGATTTTCATCCTTCTCGTCATTCACTGGTACAGCGAGGTGCTATACAAATGGTTTTTAACCCCTTTCTGTGATGGCGTTCTGAACCATCTCCTAGTGAGTGACTGTGATAGGGGGGTCCTTCCCACACGACCCAGAAACCGTCGGGGATATGCCCTCCTGGCACACACGCTCGGCAAAATGAGGTCGTGTGTGACCGGCGAGCGATCAAATACCGTTATACATATAGTTGTGCTAAAAAATATAATTATACAGGCCAAATCATTTCCGGTCGTAAGTACATCCCACACAGTCAGTCCCTGCTAAATGTTTCTGTTCGTATGTACATTCCACACAGTCAATCCAAGGAATACGTTTCCGTTAGTATGTACATCCCACACAGTTAATCCAAGAAGTACGTTTCCATTCGTATATACATCCCACACGGTCACTCCAAGGAAAACGTTTCCGTTCGCAGGTACATCACAAACAATTTTTCCCATTAAATCGTTTGTGATAGCGTTGCCATTGCACACGATATTAACAATTTTATCGTTTGCGTTATTGAATGCATCACACACGGTGCATAGAAGAAACTGTGTGGTAAAGGCTGTCCATCACACACACTTTTTATGTGGTAAACATTTGCGCAAGGTGGCCTAACGCAAACAGTTTTCAAGAGGATGTCGTGTGTGATTGTTCATTGATCCAACACGGTTTATTCCTAGAAACTGTGTGCGTTGCTTGAGGTCATCCCCCACGGTGTTTTCTCAATAACCGTTTGCAATAGAAAAACCCAATTAGCAGGCTCATTGTCCTATTATTAATAATCCATTTATTAATCTAATTGACATTTCATATTAAGCACGCAATATATTTCATTTCCATATTAAGGAAGCAGGATTTCATAATTGAAATACATCAGAGTACAACATCATATAGCTTCTACACTCAGCTACCCCATTACACAACTGCACCAGCACCAAGTTTCACATGCAACATCTATAACCTTTCGAAATTAGCATCATAGATGGTACGTAGACAGATGAATCTCATCTGGAAAACTGCTGAAGCGGAAGGCGAATATTGAGCCTTCATTGATGTTGAAGGTCTTTGCAACTTTAGGCCAGTGCCTGTGGATGATTGATCGCCCATCCTTCGTCCTCTTTAGGAACACTTCAATATTGAACCGTGGGTGTTGTATGAAAACCTTCCTCGCCTCCTGACCATATAGGTGGTTTGAGAGGTAATCATCAGTGAACTGCTTTGGAAAGGCCTGAAAACAAGGATATGCATAAATATCTTCTCTTGATTTGAAATGGCGCAAAGGAATTAAAAAGACAAGGTATAACAGTTAGTACCATCCCGTAGTGAACTGATGTCTTCTTCATTGTGCAGACAAAGATCTTGTTGTTTTTTGTCGCTAATTTCTTTATCATAACAATCTTTCTGAGTTTCTTGACTTGACTGATATTCATGGACAACTCATTTCCACATATGCAAAAAGGGTCAAACAGTGGGTCAAAACCTCTGACAGCAAGACCTACATGTGCAAGACCAAATTGTTAAAAACCTAATATTGAAAAACAAGAAGTGGAAAGGTGTGTTATTAACTGCAACATGCCTAATATTTAAAAACAAGCAAACATAGTCATTCAAACTTGTATTGTGCAGGTCTAAGTACACTAGTTATTGGACCTGTTTGGATCCATGGGTTAGAGTTAGTTTGAGCTAGTTTGGGCTCAAATAGCCCTAAAGTATCCAAACATGAGGGCTAGTTTGAGCTAGTTGTGTCAAACCCACCCAAAACAACGATCCCACCCAAGAGGTGCTGATTGGGGCTAGTTCTCCTAGTGCATTTATTGTCAATCTAACACTGTCATCCAAACACCTCTTTGGCTAGAGTTTGTTCAGGGTTAGTCATTGTTTAGTATCATTATTATTTAAGAAAAGTAGGATAGCGTAGGATTTATTCTACCTTGACTTGTACTCCAAGATGACCATGTACTCCTATATATATGCCCACAAGGCTCAAGCAATACAATCAACTATTCCACCAATCTCTCTCTCTCCCTTTTCACTGTCATGAGCTAGAAACTAACTCTAACCTCTAGCTAAGTTAGAGTATCCAAACAGTGCCATTGTTAAATCAAATGGAAAGGTGTGTTCAATACTCCCTCCGGTCCTTTTTACTCTACATATAAGAATTGTCTGAAGTCAAACTTCATAAAGTTTGACCTTATTTATATGAAAAAATAGCAACATCTACCATGCTAAAGTTATACAATATGAAAATTTAAGTCATGATACATGTACTGATATTTATTTCATATTGTGAATGTTGGTATTTTGTTCTATAAAGTTGGTCAAACTTTACGAGGCTTGACTTTAGACAAATCTTATATGCGAACTAAAAAGATTCAGAGGGAGTACAACATGCTTATCAGCAACCAAATATAGTCATTCGTAGAGCTATTGTTAAATTTGGTATTGATGAAATTGAACTGCACAGTTCATACTAGCACATATAGAACATCACACTGTTAATAGCTGAAATAAACAAGGCATACTACAAACAACCAAAGATAGCAATTGAAACTGGACATATGCTAACTACAAACAACCGAACAACCATAAACCATAGAAATAAACAAGGCGTAATGCAAACAACCAAATATAGCAATAAATACTAGACATGTTCTCACTACAAAAGGTGTTCGAGAAAACAAATCATGGGTTTCCTCACTTGTCACAGATTGGCTCCTCCTCGTGGTCACCGTCGATGAGGTCTGACTTGCCAGTTGAGGATCCCAAGCTAGCATCGCAGAACGTGTCCTTTAGAAATGACAAAAGGGGCTCCATGGCAATGAAGGATGGCAAATTGTTCATAACGAGCCGCAGGAGATCAGCGGCAGGGCCATCGATGAGATTGACGGCTGTTGAACCCGAAGGGTTGGGGGTGGGCAACTTAACCTGTGACATAACCCGTGTCAAGCCGTCGGTGTCGACGACCTCGATGTCATAGCCGGCGTTCACGACATGCCAGAATACTCTAGCCCACTGATTGAAAGGCTCAATCCAGGTCCAGTCATCGTCATCAGCTTCCTCGGCGGCCACCTCGCCAATGTGGGGTGAAGAGGCTGCGGTAAAGCTCTTTTGGGCCATTCGCTCCTCGAGCTCCCCGGGAAGCGTAGCCGGGCTTAGGCTGCGACACTCTGGAGTGGGGGAGGGGTGGGGATGGGGATCTCTGGGAAAGGGGGCGTTTCCCAGGCATCATCTAAGAAACTCAGGGCGGCAAGGGTATGTATATCGGTGGGTAAACTGCACGGGCAGACTGGCGGAGGTTGACGATGGAGGCGGCACAGCGGCAGCGGCGGCGACCTAGCTAGGTTTGGAGCGAGGGAGGGTGGTGTGTATGTGTGTGAGCGGGGGATTTGGGGTGAGCGAAGGATTTGGGGTGTGTGTGTGGAGGGGGTCCAAGGTGGTGTTTGAGGAAATGCCGTGGGTACTGAAAATTTTACTAGGCGGGAGTAAAATGGCGGGGCTACTGAAAATTTGGATCAAGGGATTGAAGCAGAGCGGGGCGGGAGTAACGAACATCACACACTGTTAAAACATAATAATCGTGTGCTATCAAACAGAAAAACACTCCAGCCGAGCAGATATTTTTGAGATTGCGAGGGATGGAGGTGGGAGTAAAATGCCGGGGCTACTGAAAATTTGGATCTACTAATTGAAGCAGAGCGGGAGTAACACACATCACACATGGTCCAGACATACTAATCGTGTGCTATCAAACAGAAAAACCATCTACGCGGGTAGATATTTTTGAGATTGCGAGGGAGTAGATATTTTCGAGAGGGGGAGGGAAGCCTCGTGGAGCCCAATCTACTGTGATCATGTGGGTGACAGGGGCAGGGGCACGACACACGAGTAGTCCTAGGGAATCGTGTCTGTTTCGTACCCGATCGCAGATGGTTGCTACGTCCGACTCGTCTGCTGTTTATAAATTTGGCCAAAAAAACGCGGGAAAGGGTCAAAACACGAACACACTTGCATGTGGACCAAATATATGTATGAAAAGGGTGGTTTGATGTTCAAATACCCAATGCACAACTTTGATGTGGCACCTGTCGCACAAAGCGCACGTTATTATTGCTAGCCCCCCCCCCCCCAAACACACCACACACACACTTCGTGTTGCCGGGAGGGGAATCCTAGCTATGAACGCATGCCCCCAAATAGCTAGGTCTGACATCTCACCATACCGTAACACAAAACCGAAAGGAGTATATCAAACCCCCTCCCCCCTTTGCTTCCGATCAAATGTCGACCGTGTGCGGGCCCACAGATGTGTTCTTCTGGCGTTAGATGGGTGAGACCACTTACCAACCACACCTGCGGGTGGCCCGATGTGTGTGTGTGTGTGTGTGTGTGAAAACGATGTGCTATGATATTTAAATAACCAAATCACAAATTTGATGTGGCACATGTGCATCGCAAATTAACTGGGCATCCCCGACCCCACAGAGGTTCATCTAGTACGAAGTAGTACTGTGCCCCCCCCACACACACACTTTGAGTTGGTGGGAGGGGGCATCTCACCAAGGCGTATTGTAAGACTGACCAAGAAGAATCACCACTTGGTCGTATAACCTCTCTTGTTTGTTGGGTCAAAGTCATGCATTGACGTTCCACACACGGCCCCACAAAATAGGCTAGCTTGTCACCGATAACCACGCGAGGGAGTGCCTGAAGACAACCACTGCGTGCATGTGGCCCAAACATATGTATGAAGTGTCATGTGGTGTTTGAATATACCCAATGCACAACTTTGATGTGGCCGCGTGCTTTTGGAACCGGAAAGTCCCCACACGGAGCGAGGGTTCACGACGCGTAGTTACTGATAATAGATTATATATAATCTATATATATATATATATATATATTATATATATATATATATATATATATATATAATAGGGATCATGTGTATGCGAGCCCTCGAACTTAGGTCTCGAATCTCACCATGATCGACGTACGACTATACTGTAACGCGAACCAAGAGAAGAAGAATCCACCTGGTAACCTCTCTCGCTTGTTGGTCGAAGTGATGGACGTCCACGCGGGCCCACGAATATATAGGCGTCGATGATAACCAAGCGAGGGAGAGTGTCGAAAGACAACCACTGCGTGTATGTGCCCCAAACATATGTTATGGACATGCGTGATGCATGCATATATGTTTGAATACCAAAGTACAACATTTTAATGTGGCGCATGCATGCGTCAAAAAACGCACAGTCCCCACACATCTGGTTCATGATACGTCGCGTGCTCGCCCCCCCCCCCCCCACTCGACCCGATGGAAGGGATTCGTGCGTACACATGCGCGCAAAGTATAGTTGCATGTACCGAACCGTATAAGACAAACCAAAATTTAATCCCCTCCTAATTATAAGTCAAATTAACCTCTATCGTTGTTGGTCGAAGTGATTGACCAAGCGGGCACACAGAGATGGACAAAGCATCTCGCTGATAACCCCGTGAGTGAGTGCTAGAGGACAACCACCATTGCTTGCTTGTGGGCCAAACACATGTATGGAGAAGTGTGGTTGTGATGTTTGAATACCTAATATATATGCAGAACTTTGATGTGGCACCTGCCTCGGAAACCTTTTAGTCCCCCACACGAACCGAGGTTCATGACACGTAGTATATATACGTTGCCCCCTCCCCTCTTCGACGCGTAATATATACTCCTACATACCGTAACACAACCCGAAAATAATCCTCCTTGTTCGTCAAATTACCTTTCTTGTTGTGTCATATATTAGATGGACGACGACCTCGCGGGCCCATGGAGGGAAGAGTCACAGGCGAATGAGTGACAACCATCGTCTGCACCTGGCCCAATGTGTTGGTGATGTTTTTAATACCCAATATGCACAACTTCTTTGCGGCACCTGCCTCGGAAACCAAAAAGTCCCCACACGGAGCAAGATCGATTCATGACGTGTGTGTAGTATATATGTGCTGCCCCGGCCCCCTCCTCCGCTCTTCGACGCGCACTATATACTCCTACCGCAACACAACCCAAAAAGAAACCTCCTTGCTGGGTCAAAGTGATGGAGGACAACCTCGCGGGCCCACGGATGGAAGCATCGCACGCGAGTGAGTGTCCTATATGATGCGTAGTATTGCCCCTGGCCACCCTCTTCAACGCGTACTATATATATACTCCTACCGTACGTATAACAAAAACCAAAAAATGACCATCCTTGTTGGTCAAATTAACCTCTCTCATCGCATGTCATAGTGCTGGACGGAAACCTCGTGGGCCCATGCGAGTGAGTGTCCTAGGACCACCACGTGCATGTGGCCCAAAGATGCATGTCAAACTTTTTCTGCAGTGAACATGCGACCAAAGGGGTTTAGTGTTGAAAATTGAAAAGAATAGATAACATCTGTCCGGTTTTTATACATTGATTGATTTCCCAGGGATTTAAATGTGCAAAAATAAAATTTGATTTACATGAGACCCGTGATAGTGCACGAAAATGGACTGCAAAATCATATGTGTACGTGTCCCTGGGTGCATGTTTAGTCCCCATGCAAGAAATTTCTAACATCTAGAATCTTGATTTTAAAATCCAAAAAATCCAAAACTAAGTTGAAATTCATGAAACTTATCGTGGTGTCATATGGACACCAATAGACTGTGATATTTTTTTTCAAATTTGAGACAACTTTTGATATAATCTTCTTACATACAGGAAATTATAAATAATTATCAACCAATATCGCAAACGAACTCTTTATTCAAACCGTGTGCGTTAGACCAACAATGTAAGTGTCGTGCTTCGGTTACGCAATAAAGCGGCAGAATTAATCATCAAAAAGGAAAAATCAATATAATATGTGCCGCGCACGCGTCCCGTGTGTCGTACGAGCATGCGTGAGTTGACGAGACACATGCTAGCAGGCAGACCGGGAGGCCGAGGCATGCGCGTGTTCGCTACGCACTCACCGTGGGGCGTGCTAGTAGCTGTGTGAAATGACGGTAGGCGTGCCAGTAGTCCGCTGCGCAAGCTCACCGGGAGGCGAGCCAGCCCTTTGACCGCCGCCCACCTCGCTCCCACTGCTCCATATTAATGGCGTGCCCGATCCGCTGGTCATAATAGGCGGCCGCACACCCCATCCACAGTTGTCACTGCCGCATGGAGTGTACTAGGATTTTGCCGAAGCGCACCATCGGTGTGAGTGGCGACGCCGGGGCTGCTAAAGCACCCGCGTAACGCATGAAACTGGGCGCAGAGGTTGCTGTCGCAGCCGATGAGGTCTCGCGCGGGCAGCAGCGCGACCTTGACTTCGTCGCCGTTGTCGTGCCTCCCCAGCCAGAGCCGGAGGTCCACAGCTACTCTGACAACGACTCCGACGGAAAACTGGTTAGTCCGCCTCCCCTTTGTTGGGAACAGAAACCCTTGGTTATGTTCACCCAGTCCATGAAACCAGAGTAAGATTCGTTAGATCCGTGTAGTGTATTGATTGTTTGAATGGTATCTATGGTTAGTGATTAATTTTTTGTTCTGTACAAATGTTTTTTTGCTAATAATCCAACTAGGGTTAGCGTGCGTGCTAATAATTCGTAGCCAGATCTTGAGAATTGATTTTGAATGTCCTACATATATGTTTGTGCCCTTTTTTTCTTCCAGATCTTGAGAATTGAGTTTGAATGTCCTACATGTATGTTTATGCCTTTTTTTCCTTCCAGATTGCTATGTACACAGATGAGGCTCCGGCCAGCGGCGTTGCCGGCTATAAATCCTGCACCCGACAGTGCGGGCATAAGCGGCCACGCTCCCCTGGATTTGAGGAACCCGTAGAATATCGGGCGGACCGCATCAGCGATCTCCCGGACGCCATCCTTGGGGAGATCATCTTCCTTCTCCCCAACAAGGATGGCTGCCGCACACAGGTCCTCGCATCTCGGTGGCGCACTTTGTGGCACGCCGCACCTCTTAATCTCGACTGTCGCCGGCTATCTGTTGTTCATGATTTTGAACTCCACGGAGCCATCATCTCCTCCCACCAGGGCTCCGTTCAACGCCTATGCATCCCGGCATGCTGCCTACTGCACATACTCTACACGGTGAATGCCTGGCTGACATCCCGTCAATTCAAAAAACTCCAACATCTTGAGTTCTACCATTACTATTGAAATAGCTGTCCACCAAGCGTTGTAGCTGTGCCCTCACCACCAGTGTCCATCTTATGGTTTTCCTCCTCTCTACACACCACCACCCTGGCCCGGTGTCATCTACCAGATAATCTGGTACAAATGCTTCGACTCCCACTGCTAAAAAAACTCGCGCTTGTGGTGGTCGATCTGTCGGAGGCCTCACTGCACAGCATCATCCACTCCTGTTGCCCTGCCCTGGAGCGCTTGCTGCTTGTTTTTAGAAAAGAAATGCGTATCCGTTGTCTCCAAATAAAGTCGCCTCACCTTGTAAGCATTGGAATTTGCTTTAAAGAAGAGGAGTTCATCATCAAAGACGCCCCTTCACTACAAAGGCTGCTCCTTGATTATCGTTATGCACCTTTGCAAATAACTGTGGTCTCTGCGCCTAAACTGGAGACCTTGGATATAATTCCTGATCCGTTTGAAGGTTACAAGATGGTGGTTGGCTCCACACTTATTCAGGTACTGCATATTATCATCAACACTTTTGTAATCATAAGCTGCATTTTTTCATTTGTGTGCGTAAGTTTTATATCATCAACACTTTTGTAATCATAAGCTGCATTTTTCATTTGTGCGCATAATCTTTATATAATCTTGGAGTACGCTTTTGGTACTAATATTATGTTCTATGCTCAATGAAGAGTTTGTCCATGGGTACCCTATCAATGGTGCTGGATTCTGTCAAGACCTTACATATCAGTACGTGGTGTTTTGATCTGAACATGATTATCGGCTTGCTGCGATGCTTTCCATGTCTGGAGAATTTGTATATAGAGGTGATGATATCAAGCACATTGATATACTTTACTAGAACTAACCGTTCAGCTGTACTATTTTTTTTAGACATTAACTGTTTTCAGTCTTCATGTCTATTTAGGCTAAAGGACATGGACAAAAAGGTATAACCAATCGGTGGCATAAGAAGCACCGGGATTTTCTCAGTTCTCATGACATTCATTTGAGGACAATAACGCTGGAAGGATATGCATCCAACCATGCAAACATTAGCTTTGTCACATTCTTTCTGTTGAATGCGAGAGTACTATTGTCCATGAGGATTAAGTTTTTTAACAAAAACTTTCTCACGGATGGACACGTTAAACAGCATAAAAAGAAGTTTCAGGTGGACAAAAGGGCTTCTGAACGTGCTCGGCTTCTATTTACAACAACTTGTCTTCGTGTATCAGTAGATTTTCTGGTCCAGGATCTTGATTTTATAGATTAGACTGATCCGTTTGATTGTGACTGCCGAAAACTTTGGTTGAGTTAGTTGTTATTGTCCTGTTCAATCTGGATTGTGTGTAAACCTGATGAACAATTAATCATCGTGCTTTTGTACCTTCTGTAAGCTGGGGTTAGATATTGCTGCCCTTTTCAACTAGGCTTTCACCCATATTTTCTTTCATACAAACTGGAGCTTCTATCAAGAAGCCTCATGGTTCCGAGAGGGAACTTGGTCACATGATCTGTGTGCGAAACGACATACGCTGTATCTTCCCGCCTTGATTTATTTTACAGAGGCAACATGCAACTATGCTAAACATATGAAATTATTCAGGGTTCATTTCGCCTTTTTATACATTGATTTTCCTAGGCATTTTTAACAAAGAGCCACCACGTTGTTATCGCAAACGGTCGTATTAGTCCAACCGTGGGCGTTCAACTAACCATTTACTACCGCGGGCAGCTGTTTGATTAGACGGGACGACTGTGAGCAGAACGCCGCGCACGCCGCGTTCGGCCGCCTTGGGAAGGTACATAGAACAGTCCTCCGTTCTCATCTACAAGCACCGCCGCTGAGGATCGCCGCCTGCTGCGATATGGAGGACGAGCCGGTCAACAAGCGGGGGCGGGTCGAGCCAAAACCACAAGAGCCTCCGGCGAACGTGGACTTCATCAGCAGCCTCCCCGACGAGATGTTGGTAACCATCATATCCCACCTCCCCATCAAATATGGCGTGTGGACCACTGTCCTCTCGCGGTGGTGGCGCCTCCTCTGGCACACCACCCCCTGGACATCATCATCGACCACGAGTTTTGTAGCGGGGCGCAGCAAAGCCTGGACGCATTGTCCCACGTCCTCGACACGCACCCTGGGCCGGTCAGATGCCTTGCTATCGCCAGGCTCAATCCCCACAACAAGACCGAACCTAGGTTGCACTACTGGTTCCTATCCGCAGCCCTGGATTGGCTCGAGGAGCTCATCCTTCATGCTAGACGTCCTTGCTCGCTGCCGCCGTCCGTGTTCCGCCTCGCGCCCACGCTGCGCCGCGCTACATTCAGGCGGTGCATTTTCCCCCAGATCGATGCCTCGCGCGCTCTTCATCTCCCTAAACTTAAGCACCTCGAGCTCATTGTCATCCGCATCTCAAAGGAGGATTTGGAGCTCCTGCTCATCGGCTGTACAACGCTCGAGTACCTTCGTCTTCATGCGATGGATGGGTTCAGTAGCCTCCACATCACCTCGACGAATGTCTGTGCGATTTATATGCATTGCTGGCGTCGCCCAAGGCTGTCAGTTGAGGTGTTTCACGATATTGTCATTGAGAATGCGCCTTTCCTCGAGAGATTGTATGTACGTGATAAATTAGGTCCAGCAAGAATCAGGGTCATTCACGCACCGAAATTGACAGTGTTGGGCTATTCGTGTGCTGAATTCAACGAACTTGTTACTGGATCATTATCCGTTCAGGTACAACAGTCTTCTTCTTCTCCTTCTTATATATTATCGAACATCACATTTTATATAATTGTTGTTGATCTATATGTTCGCCTGTCATCCAAAAAATGATTCCCACAAGCTTGACCCGGCCTCTGCGCACAGTGAAGATCTTGGCACTACAATCTGTCGACCCCGATCTGGATGAAGTTGTTAGATTCCTTAGATGCTTTCCTTGCATGGAGAAGCTATACATCGAGGTGATGCTCCTTTCCTGTTAATTGTTAACCACAACAGAGCTCAATTTTTTATTACTTTTACCCATGATTACAATGACAAATGTAGAATGATTTCTAAAGGAAAATTGGAGGATTTCAATACATATATTTTTTGAGATGCTAGTGTTGTACGCGTTTTATTCCTTCGCCCGACATGATTTCGTGGTAAAAGTTTATCATGAAAGATTGAAGGTGTCATTTCACTCTTTTCGTGTATTTTAGAAATCCTGCAAATCAAAGAGGCCTGAAGTGTTCAAATCTGCAGCTATGCACTAATATGTTGTCTTCGTTTGCAGATACTAGCAGGCCCGAAAGTAGAAAATGTTGGGGAATATAACAATCCCATTGAATGCATTGATCTTCATCTCACAGAAATTACTTTTAATGAGTACCGAGGCACCACACCAGAAATTAAATTCGCCAGGTTCTTTGTTGAGAAAGCAAGGTTGCTCAAGGTAATGAGGTTTGCCCTATATTTACTGCGCAGAAGTGAATGGATTGCTAAAGAGCGCATGCGTCTACAGCTGAATGGAAAAGGCTCTAGACAAGCTGAATTTCAGTTTGTAACTTCATATGACAGGTTATTCGGAAGTCACTGTATCGAGCCGCTATATGACTTCTCGGTGGCTGATCCTTTCGCAGAAATAATGCATGAAAAAGATTCTGAAGAAGATGAATTTTATGTGTCTGAATAGTTTGAACCTTGTAATCTTTGAATTTGGGCCTTGTAATGCTGGAATTTGAACCTGGCAATATTTATGGTATTTGTTATATAACGTAATTGGATGTTTAATTTGGTCTTGCAATCATGTCCTGTTACAAGTATATATATGTTGTTCTTCTGTACACAGAGCATAGATGATCTGCAGATAGAGCATATCACATCACACACGGACCACACTAGGTAACCCGTTGGTGATGAAATTCATCAATTGCAAACGGTTATATACCAGCAAGCGTTTGCCCACAACACACACGGCTTATTCCATCACAAACAGCTCGGATGGATCAACTGTATGCCATGTATCACACACGCAACTCTAATCTGATTCGTGCTTGATGTCTCCGTCATCGCTCGCACAGTTCGTCTTATTTGCGATGTATCACCGTGCCGGCCTCTGCTCGCGTCCCTCGGCGCGCTCTGCTCGCCGTTAGGCGCCGCAGCGAGCTGTGCTCGCTGTTAGGCGCCGCGGCGCGCTCTGCTCATGTCCATCGGCGCGCTTTGCTCACGTACCTCCACGTGCTCGGCTTGTGGACAGCTTTTTCTTGCGTGTTCAACTGCTATATGCATATATATGGTTGCTCGCCGTTGAGGCGCCGCGGAGCGCTCAGCTCGCGTCCCTGTGTGCGCACTCTGCCAGCGGTTGGGGCCTGCGCACGATCACGTTGGGGGCCCATATGCATGTGGTTCCGCCGCGCGCGTCGCCACGATGCAGTTACGTGCGGCACGATGGAGTTACACGCTGCAAATTAGAACTGCCATCTGGGCGTGCGGATATTCCAGTCCGTTCGGCTTCCCCATTAATTCCCGCGGCCATTATAACCTTAGTCTCTTCAACCTTTCGATCTCGCCCCACAACACAACAAGCACACCCACGACGACACATACAGAGAGGATATCTAGCAGCGCTCCAATGGAGTTCGGCGAGCATAAAGTCGAGACCCACGCGAGGGAGACGGATCTCACGGTGGTGTACACCATCGACCTGACCATGGTGGAGGACTACATCAACACCGTGGAGCAGTTGCTTTCTGGAGACAAGTACAAGGTGGTCGGCATTGACCTCCAGTACACCACCGGTCTTCCCAGCAAAGATCAGAAGGTTGCCGTCGCCCAATTGTGCGTGCACCATCATGTCCTCATCTACCACTACTGCATGGCCACAGAGCCTTGCGACCGTTTCGCCAGGTTTGTCAACAGCACCGACTACAAGTTCGCTACGGTGGAAACCACCGACGATGTAAAAGCGCTCAGGGTTACGGGCTTGGCCTGCAAGAACCTTGTCGAAATGCGTGAGCACTACAGGGTCCGGGGCAGCACGAAGAAGGACTCCCTGGTTGAACTCTCCTCGGCCATCATCGACCCATACTACGAAAAGATGAAGCAGGATGCCAACAGAACATGTCCCGTATCCTGGCACGGGGCCTGGATGCGGCAACTGGATGAACCTCACCTCATGTTCGCGGCCAAGAGCGTGTACACATGCTACGAGATGCACAGGCGGATCATTGACATGAGAAAGTGCCTTGTTACCGAAATCGACAAGGCCGGATCGAGCCACAAGCAGAGCAGTAGCGGCAAGCGTCACAAGAAGTAGATGATGATCAAATGGCCATTTATCCTAGTTAATTATGCATGTAATATATAGTTGACTTTGGTGTGTGGAAATGTCATGTGTGTAGTAGCCACCTATGTAATTATGCATGTAATAGTTTATTTTGGTGTGTGCAAATGTCATGTGTGTAGTAGCCACCTATGTAATTGGATGTTTAATTTGGTTATGCAACCATGCCCTTATAAGTGTGTGTGTGTGTCTATATATATATATATATATATATATATATATATATATATATATATATATATATATATATATATATATATTGTTGTTCTGTATGCAATCCCAACGCACAACACACACGTCTTATTAGCAGCAATCGTCTGTGTTAATATCGGTCTTCGCACACATTTCTGATTACAGACCTGTTTGCCGCGTATCACACACATCTTGTTAAATTGAACCGTTCTGTTATCTTGGCTCAACGCAAACAGATCATCCGAGTGAACTGTTTGCCCTCTATCTCACACACCTTGATCTAGCTGGCCATTTCTTTTATTCCGCCTAATCATAAACAGTTCATCCGAGTGAACCGTATGCCGTATATCGCACACACCTTCATCTGGCTGCCCGTTTCTGTTTTTCTGCCTCATCGCAAACAGTTCATTGAACTGAACCGTATGCCCCTCATCGCACATGCAACTAAATTCTGAACTGTGTTTGATGCATCTGTCATCGCAAACGTTTTGCATCTTTTTTGACAGTTTTTTTACATCACCGTTTGCGATTATTGCATCGCACATAGTTTCGTCGAAGGGTCTCTGATTGTAGTGTCGCGTTAGCAGCACCCTGCAGCAATGATTGGCTTCAATGGAAATGCTAAACCTTGACCTCTTTAGTGTGGTTTCGAAGTTCCTCCTAATCAACTTCTCATTGTGCAAAGTTCTTTGTAGCAATGGTGCAATGTGAAGAGCTTGCCACCGTTCTTTTTGTTGCATTATTTGATTGGCTCTTGGATGATAGGCCCATACGCCGAGATTTGCACCCCATTCGGTGGCCATGGTTGACTGGGACCATCGGTTGCAATGCTCTTGGAGTACCCCAATGGTGCCTAACAGAGCCTTGGGTGTGATTTGACGGGAGTTTCATGATGGTGCTATAGTACTCTTCAATCCTACCCCAAAACTTTTCTTTTGATTGATCTGTGCCAACCGAGGCATCAAGCGACATGTTCACCCAAGCATGCACAAAGCAATATGTTCATCTTGGCAATAGTTGTGTGTCCTCGACCTTGATGGTGCCTTCCTACTTGATTGTGTCTCCATGGGATCATCAACCTCTTTGGCCTCCTCCTCCTCCTCCACTTCAGGCTCATAATCTTTCTCAGGCTCTTCTTGTTGACGAAACACTGAATTGTAGTTTGGATCATGAAGGCCAAGCATGTGTAACTCCTCCAAAGATGACAATAATTTGGTTTTGTTCATCTCCGCACGACAAGAACAAGAAGAAGCTCATCACCCTACGGTTACAAACAATCACCAAACAATGCACTGACCGAACTGAAAAGATAACTTCTTACATTGATGGCATTTTGTTGACCACTTGGTGGTCATGGACCCTGGCGGCAGCGGTGGAGGCCGAATGAGTGGGCGGAGGCATGATCAGAGATAGGGTACGATCCGCCGGGCGGGTACAAAGCATCAAGTTCCTCCTCTTCTTCTCATCGAGCGCCGTCGCGGTTGCTGTCGGCTTCCTCGCCCACTTGTCGATGGGTGGAGTAGCGGGAGGGTGACCTTTTTGTCGCCAGAGCCATTGCGGCATTGCCACTGACCTTGCCGCCGACCTTGGTTACCAGTGTGGTGGCCCGAAGGAGGTTTTTGGTGCCCAACCTCTTCCTTGGTGTGGGCGGCGGCACGGGGGTCATTTTCGGCAGTGGTGCGTCGACGACGGTGGCCGGCAGGGTGACAGAAGGATCTTGTGTCTGCATCGAAATCGACGGCATAGGTGGTGGCGGCGTCGTTAATGAACGTTGGCGGCGGCAAGTGATGTCTGCTGAGGCGGGAAGAAAGGGGGCCCAAACTTTTACTCTAGGAGGCATCGATCGAGTATATTTGACAGATTTGGGCTGCCTTTTGCGGCCGACTTTCATAATTTATCATCCTCTAACGGTTTGAGATATCGGTTAGGTGCGATCAGAGGAGGAAAATAAGCAGAGTTATAGGTTTTTAGGGGATCAGTTAGAGATGCTCTTAGTTGGACTGCATTGTTTGCTTCAATGAGTACGACACCGGCGGCCGCCTACCTCCACTTTATGGCCGATTCCGGATGATGACATGTGTGTGTCGATTGGTGGTGTGTGTTTGTATCCGTTGGCTTGATGATGATTGCTTTATATATAAAGCAGGGGGGACCCTTTAATGGGAAGTGAGAGTAGAGACTGATTTCGGTCGTGATAATCTTTTTTATTTTGGTATGAAAAATGGGTCTAGGGCCGAGATAGACTGGAATCAGTGAGTATAGACTATTGAATTCAGGGATTTAGAAGTCATGATTCGATTTTTGACACTATGAGTTGAAAGTTTGGAAACTACTTCACTCGTATATTACATATGGAGAGATACAACATTCATAACTACATGAATCGAACCGAGGTAGCTAAGATGGTTAGGTTCCTTGTGGTGGAACCGGCCCATTGGGATCTAAGTCCTAAACTTGACACTAGTGCTTGCATTTTCCTGCATTTATTTTAGACTTTTCGGCGATGTGCCTTTGTGGTGACTTCATCAATCTCAAGATGTTGCGACGGCTCGGTATCATGGAGGTGCTCAAAATGATATGATGTACGTGCGTGAGTCCATAGAGATGAGTGTATATATGTGTATGTGAGCATATGTGATTTCACCATGTTAAGAAAAATATGAATAGGAAAAGAAGCACCTACCCTAAAAAGAAGTATGTATTGAACAGGTGCTTGAAATTTATTTTTTTGTCAATCACCTTTTTCATACGGATGATGGGCATCAAACAAGGCCAGAGCCGGTCTACTCGTGCTTGCCAGGTAACAACATGCAGTGCATTGCAAAGTCGAATTGGATTTCCGGTTGGTTGCTTCTGTTCATGATCTACCATGCATGATTTAGAGGAACAAATGATCCACCATTTTGGCATCTCATGCATATCGTGTCATGCATTAATAGGTCTCACGTGCATGGTCTTTTAGAATCAGAAACACTCAGCACAAGAAAATACAAAATTGAAAACTAAGGCATTTTTTCTAAGGAAGAGTGAATTAAGGGCATTGGTATCATCCTAAAAAGAAATAAAATGAATGAAAATAACATAAATGATGACCCAAATTTGCACACAATGGGCAAAAAATTGCACGGTTCCATAATATACGGAAATAAGGATATATTGATGCATTTTTGGACAATAGTATGATTTGCACACATGTTGCACAAAACTCGAGTGTGTATATTTTTCTGTTATATGTAGTGTTCACATTGAAAATTTATTGTCTCGCAAGGCGTCAAAGAAAGAAAAGAATAAAAAAATCTAAAAATGAAAAAGGACAAAGAACGCAAATTAAGTTCCAACATATGGAAGATAGGACCGTGGGGGCAGTGGGGAATCTACTAGGGGGCTTTAACAAGCTCGAGCCCCCCCCCCCCCCCCCCCCCCATCCAGCATTACAAAATTAGTTTTTACTACTAGTCCAAAGGCCCAACCTAGCTATTTGTCAGTCCAATCCAACATATATTCGCGTGACACAGACAGCCCAGCCCACCTTCCATTTTCTTTGTAGATTCGCCACCGCGTGGGGGTGAAGTTACCCAAAAGAAGCAATGCAAAAAGTACAAAGAAAAAATAATAAAATTCAGATTTCTAGAAGTGGTGTTACCTAAAAAGGAATAAAAATAGAAAGAGAGAACATGTAGTTTATTTCTAAGGAAGAGAGAGTTCTATAAGTGAGTATACCTAGCAGAAGAATGAACAAAGACACAAAATAAAGACTTACAAATTTCTTGGAACAATGAATTATGGGAGTGGTTTTAACCCTACAAGAAACAACATAATTTAAAAACCAAATTAATATTATACAACTATGCCTAACATGAACAATCATGAATACCTTTTTTTGCGAAAAAATCAGATCTATTGTAAAAGTTCACCAGAAGTATCCCAAATATAATAAAAATTACATCGAGGTTCCGAGACCACCAAGTGACCACTACTGCCGCCAGAATGAGCGGTCGACGGGCCGAAAACCAGGTCGAAGGGGTTGGTGGGAGATGAGTGCAACGCTACCAACTCCCCTTTAACAATAGAGATTTTTTCTTTGAGAATTAACAGTGGAGACAATTGTAAAGATTTTACCCAGCAGAAGAATGAACCAAGACATTTTTTTCTAAAAAGAGACTAACAAATTTCTATGGACATACATTACTCTGACGAACCACCTAACCTTTCTGAGCGTTGCGTCACTTGCAGTGAACCAACTAATTTATTCCATGAATATTCTCTGCTCCAAATTAAGAAACCGCAGTTCATGTGTGGGGCTTTTGGAAGCCCACCTAACATGGGTCATCGTCAGGCAGGAAAAGGAGTCGACTGCCCAATAGCAAAATGCTTAATCGTTTTTAGGGTTTGTTATATCAGAGCTACCCACCGCGCAGCCGAATCTAATAAGCAAGAATGGTCACTTGGCGTACAAGAGAGGTTAGAATCTAAGCTAAAGTTACTAAACTGATATACTTTCAGCATGCATGCCACACAGATCCATCATCCATGCATGCATGCACCTCTATAAATAGCATGCACGAGTCGAGTTCTCAACACCACAGCAACACAAGCTGCCAACTCAGCAGTGCTCTCCTAGCTAGTCGATATTTCACAGCTTAATTACACTCGGTAACAGTTGCGCTGTCAACAATGCAAGGCCTCATGGCATCTTCCAAGCTGTCTCTGACCGTCGCCGTCGTGGTTTTTCTGCTCGGCATGGCGGGCGCCGCCCACGGCCTGACGAGGGTCGTCTCCAACAGCCCCGACGAGCCGTGCATGAACATGACGCTCTACTACCACGACATCCTCTACAACGGCAACAACACGGCGAACGCGACGACGGCGGCGGCCACCAAGCCGACGGCGCTGGCCACGACCTACTGGAAGAACAGCACCTACTTCGGCGCGCTGATGGTGTTCAACGACCCCATGACGGTGGGGAAGGCGCTGCCCCTGGCCGGGGAGGAGCCGGCGGCGCGCGCGCAGGGTTTCTACTTCTACGACAAGCAGGAGTCGCTGACCTCCTGGTTCGGCTTCTCCATCGTCTTCAACTCGACGGCGCACAAGGGCACGCTCAACCTCGTCGGCGCCGACCTCATGGGCGACGACACGCGGGACTTCTCTGTCGTCGGCGGCACCGGCGACTTCTTCATGGCGCGCGGCGTCGCAACCATCCGCACCGATGCCATCGAGGGCCTCTACTACTTCCGCCTCCAGATGGACATCAAGCTCTACGAGTGCTACCTCTGACTCTGACGATACAGCATGCATGACCTGTGTGTGTGAATGAGGGGCTGATGTTGTTTATGCTTTTCCATATATTTTTTCTGGTGTGTGTGTGTGTGTGTGTGTGTGATGGGTTTTATGCTTGTGTGTCATTGACGCCCATATGTATGCGAAATGGTCCGCACTCTTATTCATATCTTTACTGTTTAGCAAGATTGATCGGTTTGTAAGTGTTAGTTTAGGAGAGGTATCTCTTCTAGAGAATTTTTTACAGATTAAATCTGTCGGTGTCACATACGGTCTCACCAAAAATCATCTCTCCACCATAAACATATTAGTCACGGAACATTTTCAGATGACCCGTTTGAAACGAGATACAATATTCACACGGTTGCAGTTACGCGATGGTGTTGAATGTTGGTACGGCCAGATCCCCGGCACATTTAAGGCAAGGTGGATCTGGTTCTAATCAACTGCTTCAATCCCCTCATCCATTTGGTGTGATGGCTAGCTTAAGAAACCTACAGTGGTAGCGCCTTTGTTTTATGAGAGGGCCGGGTCGGTTATGGTCTACTCCAGTGAAGGGGCTAGTAGAAGAGGCGTGGCTCAACAGAGGTGTGCAGTGTCAACGGTGGAGGCATTTTGAGAGGCCCTCGACGATGTTTGTTGCAGTTGCAAGCTTGGGCGTTTGTTCCTGAGAGGTTGGAATCGCCGTCTAGCAAAGAGTGGTGGAGAAAGTGAGGGGAATGAGCACAATCACCAAGGTAGGAGAAATATTCCACACCGAGGAGGCGACTGGGCTCATGGCCACTAGTCCTCCCACCGATGAGGAAATGACACCTTAGGCGGCATAAATCGAGCAATGGCACGAGGGAAGGGCATGCTCGCGATAACATCCAACAAGGTCCAAACTTTTCGCCCCAATTACAAAGAAAATAAAAATAAATTTGGCGATGCTTACGGGGCACTATGGGGTCCATTTGAGTGCCACGCCTTGTCTCGGGAGCTCATGCGTACTCCATCCCCCCCCCCCCCCCCCCCCCCCCCCCTATGGGGTCCATTTGAGTGCCACGCCTTGTCTCGGGAGCTCCAAGACACACCCACACCCCCCATCGACATTGCAAGTAGCGGTTCTTGCAAAATGGCCAAACACTCCATGACCATTTTAACAGGACCGACAAGACGACGTCTCATGAATCTTCCTTAGGGCCTTGTTTGGAATTGGAGCCAACTACGTGATATGTTTGGAAGCAACTTCCAGTGTTCCTTCTCTCGACCAGCAAATAGTTTGAATTTTCGTATCAAGTACGACATAGGGAGGGGCTACGTGATTTCATCCTCAGAATCACGCAGATGAAGAACACTATTGATGTAGGGTGGAACCCTAGGGGCCGATCTTTCACGAAATGGAGGGGATCCCGCGAAGAACACGAGGGGAAACACGAGGGAAATCACGAGAGGAAACACTCAAATCAACAAGAAACGATCACACATGTGCTAGATCCGAACACACAACGAGATACACGATCCAAAGACAACAAAGGAAAGATACAACGGTAACTAGTTCATCTCCGTGAGAAGGCCTTGAGTCCGCGAGGGATCTTCCCGTGAGGGGTCTTGAATCCAAGTGTGGATTTTCTCCGTAGAGGCCGCGGTCTCTCGATGGAGGAGAACCACAAGGATGAGCAAAGATCTATCTCTAAAATGAGCTAAACCTATGCTAACCCTAGAAAGAGGGAGGAGGAGTATATATAGTCTAAGTGGACGAAGGGGTACATGGGCCTCGGCCCAACACGCTGTGCACAGAGAGGCGTCGGTCGTCCGACAGCTACCAGACGTCCGGTGGCTTGCGAGGGTCCGGTCGTCCGGTAGGTGTCGGACGTCCGGCGTTTTGGCTCTGATCAGGTGGCGTCGGATTTCCGGTGGACGTCGGACGTCCGGGGCGCCGGTCGTCCGGTGGACTTCGGATTTCTGATGTTTTGGTTCTAGACTGGTGGTGACAGTCGTCCGGAGGGGCTCGGTCGTCAAGACGCTGGGACGTGTCGGACGTCCGATCCATGTCGGTCGTCCGGCCGCTGGAGCGTGCGCAGGCTGGGACTCGGCTGGCTGGCTGGTTCCTCCAGGCGTCGGACGTCCGACAAGTGCCGGTCGTCCGGTGGCTGTAGCTTCCTGGCAGCTCTTCCTCTTGGTCCTTGTACTTGGTGTCCTCGCCGTCTTGTCCGTTGGGTGTAGCTGTCCCGTGGCTTTTCTCCAAGTACCTGATCACACATAGGGTCTCTGCTTGAGGTAGTAGCCATGTCTCACACGTAGAAAGTGGTAGTTCGGAGAAGAACGAGTTCACCTTAGTTTCGATAGCCCTAGCTCGAGCTCTTGTCATTGGTCCAAGTGGGGTCGTAGGAGACGAAGGTATGTCCATGGGGATGACCGTGGGATGCTCCGCATCAACTATTCTCAACATCAAGGAAGAAACCATTATCTCCATTTTTTTCTCCAGTAATGCGAGTAGCAGGAACTACATCGACACCCTGACTAAAAGGTATACACAAAATGTCGGCAAGCTAATAAAGAAGGACAATCTTGCAATTAAGGTGCATTTTAGTTTTCTTAGTGATTTAGATGCTTCATATCCTTACACTAGATTTTTTTTCTGTTTTTTAAATATATATTTGAAATCCTGACGAATAGACATTTCAAACAGGATTGATATTGAATATATTCTGAACTCATTTATATTTTGTTGTTTCACAAATTGATTAAAATAAAATTCGCAAGTGATAACAACTATTAAAAATGCTTTTAATTAATTCCAAAATGATTTTATATTATTCCAAAAGTAATTTCAATTAACTGTAACTATCAAAATAATTTAATATTTCAAAATTGTTTTCTTTTCAAAAAACTAAAAAGTGAATTAAGTTATACCAAAACAACGATTTTCATGTTTTCCATTTTCACTATTTAAAATATTTCAGAAACATATATTTCAGTAATTTCACTATCTTTTTCAACGTCTCTTATTTGAAACATTTCACATATCACATATTCACTTATTACAATAGTTTCGAAACAACATCCCAGTAATTTCATTACATATTTTTGTTTTAGTTATTTAAAATATTTCATCGTTCATACTTTTCACGTATTTCAATTATTTCAAAAGAGTGGATTTTAGACATTTCATTTATAACAATACGGTCTCAATATTGAAAAACGAGATTTCAGTTAGGACAACTTCATAAAAAATGATTTTAATTATTCACTGCTTCAAAGACAACTATTTCAATAACTTAAAAATGAGTTCTACATATCGGAAAAGTCAGTTTCACTTCACTAGTGTGGAAAAAGATTTTCATGTTTCCATTTTCACTATTTAAATATTTTGGAAACATATATTTCAGTAATTTCAGTATCTTTTTCAACTTCGCTTATTTGAAATATTTCACATATACATATTTCACTTATAGAATATTTTTGAAACATACATCCCTGTAATTTCAGTACATAATTTTGTTTTAGTTATTTAAAATAATTTATCGATCATACTTTTCACGTATTTCAATTATTATAAAAGAGTGGATTTCAGATATTTCATATAAACCATTTCATTTATTACAATACGGTCTCACTATTGAAAAACAAGATTTCAGTTATGACAATTTCATACAAAATGATTTTAATTATTTCACTAGTTTCAAAGACAACTATTTCAATAACTTAAAAATGAGTTCTACATACCAGAAAAGTCAGTTTCACTTCACTAGTGTGAAAATGACTAAAATATGTATTAATATGTTTCTAAAATTTAGTGAAGTAATTTAAATATGCATTCGATTCTATTTTAAATATGTAATGTTTATGGAAACAATTTTAAATATGATTGAAATAATAATAATTAAAACTACTTAAAATATATCCAAATTTGGTCCTGTTCTAATGATCTTCTTGCTACGAATTCCAATATATATAAAGTTTCAAAAATCACATTTTTATTTAAAATATAATCACTCATCTAAAATAGAAAATGCATGTGAACTAATAGTAGTGGGAGCACGCGAGAGGCATGCATACAAGTGGGACAACAACCTCCCAAAGTTGGCATCAACGGCTTCCAAATCTAATTCTAGGGCATGGATCGGTGGCCGCAGCTGCGATTTAGCGCTAGCGTTGGCTCGCACCGGGACAACCTGTATGTGCCGACTACCTGCATGCTAACGAATACCTGCATGCTAGGCCGAACCAAACATAACATATTTGGCCGATTTTCGTGTTTTGATCCTTTGCGCAAAGTTTAGTAAGATCTAACCCCGGTTTAAAAATATTTCCAGATTTAACCCTTTTTCCTACCGCCGGCGAGGTTGGTGGTGGGGTTGTAAAGTCTACCGCCCAAAGCCTAGGCGGTAGCCCACTCATCCATGTCAGCCTGAGTAAATGGCAACCATCTCCTACCGTCCACCCTACCGCCATGGACCCTAGCAGTAGCCTGTACAATCCTACCGCCAGAGACCCTGGCGGTAGATGCTGAGCAGTTATAAACCCACGGGGACCGGGTCGTGGGGCCCACCCACGAACCCAGCCCCCATCTTCTCGCATGTGTGGCCGCAAGAACAGAGAGGGAGGCGCCTCTCTCATCCCCTCCACTCCCCCCCTCCGATCTCCTTTGTTTTTCCATTGTTTTTGCGGATCGAGATGGCTCCGAAACGAGAGAAGCAAGCTCTATCAATCCCTCCAATTCGTTTTAGTTAAAAAGCTTTTATTCGATGCATTATTCAGCACAAGATGAACCCTATTTCATCTAGTAGATTTTTATTTTTGTTGTTCTTAGGTTTGTTTAGTTACGAGCAATATGATCTATGTGGTTGGAGATGAACCCTAGTTCATTTGGTGTTTACTCGTTTAGTGTTTCTATATAGTTTGAAGATCAACCCCAGTTCAAGTTCATATTTTTTTTGAATTGTTCATTGATGTTTGATGTGGTCGAATAAGATTGAATATGATTTATGTGGTGATGTGGTTGAATATGATTGGTTAATGTGATATGATGGATATATATGATTGTTGATTCAGTATTATTTTTTTTAGTTTGATTAAATATGATTCATTTGCATTGATATAGTAACTACTTTTAGTTTGATTAACATGATTCATTTACATATATTTATTCATTGATGTTAGTTGAATATGCTACAATTGATGAATATGATATGGCACATGTTGGTTGAATATGACATGATTCATTTGCAATTGTTTTAGGAGCCCCCCCCCCCCCCCTTGATCCCACCATCGGCACTAAGTACACCATGCTTGACCATGCGTTCGACGACAGTCATCGCGTCCGTTTTATGGAGAATGGAGTGGTAATAACTATGCTCAAGTTGTGTTGCACCAAAATTTTGGCTTTGCGACATAATGTTATTAACTATTCTTGTTTACATTTTGATAGATGCTACTGCCATTGCGGATGAGGGGTCACACGAAGGCCTTTGAGATGCAGTACAACGAACGCTACACGCCGTACTTCAGGAGAGCAAGGCTGTTGGGTTTTGTGCTATAGTTCAAGCGTGAGTCGCTGACGCTCGTCCACTCAACTCTCACAGCTTTGGTCAACCGGTGGTGCCCGAGACACACAGTTTCCATCTCCCATGTGGTGAGATGATGGTGAGCCTCGAGGACTTCAGCATGATCACGGCCCTGCCGATCCAGGGGCAGGCTCTCACTAGGTGAGTGGAGAGGAACACATGGCGGGAGAGGGTTATCGCCCTCATCGGTGATTTCCCCCATGAAGGACAACCGAACATCTGGTGTACCACTCAAGTGGATCAAGAACAGCCGGGCAATGTGCCCGGCAGATGCCGATGTGCGGATGGTGGAGCAGTACGCGAGGGCCTACTTGTGGTACCTTCTGACAGAGGTTGTCTTTCCAGACTGCTCGGGAGATACTGCCCCATGGATGTATCTTGACTTCCTGGCTGACTGGGATGCAGGGTACAGGAAGGGTCTGCCGGCATCGCGTACCTATACCGTTCGGTAAGCAGATATCTCAATATTCATTTATGAAGGAAATATGCCCTAGAGGCAATAATAAAGTTGTTATTTTATATTATATTTCCTTATTCATGATAAAGGTTTATTATTCATGCTAGAATTGTATTGATCGGAAACTAAAATACATGTGTGGATACATAAAAAAATACCGTGTCCCTAGTAAGCCTCTACTAGACTAGCTCGTTGATCAAAGATGGTTAAGTTTTCCTAACCATAGACATGTTTTGTCACTTGATAACGGGATCATATCATTAGGAGAATGATGTGATGGACAAGACCCATCCATTAGCTTAGCATATGATCGTTCAGTTTATTGCTATTGCTTTCTTAATCTAAAATACATATTCCTTCGACTATGAGATCATGTAACTCCCAGATACCAGAGCAATACCTTGTGTGCTATCAAACGTCACAACGTAACTGGGTGATCATAAAGATGCTCTACAGGTGTCTCCTAAGATGTCTGTTTAGTTGGCATGGATCGAGATTAGGATTTGTCACTCCGTGTATCGGAGAGGTATCTCTGGGCCCTCTCGGTAATACACATCACAAGAAGCTTGCAAGCAAAGTGACTAAGGAATTAGTTACGAGATGATGTATTACGTAACGAGTAAAGAGACTTTCCGGTAACGAGTTTGAACTAGGTATGAAGATACCAACGATCGAATCTCGGGCAAGTAACATACCGATAGACAAAGGGAATTACGTATGTTGTTATAAGGTTCGACCGATAAATATCTTCGTAGAATATGTAGGAACCAATATGGGCATCCAGGTCCCGCTATTGGTTATTGACCGGAGAGGTGTCTCGGTCATGTCTACATAGTTCTCGAACCCGTAGGGTCCGCACGCTTAACGTTCGTTGACGATATAGTGTTATATGAGTTATGTGATTTGGTGACCGACTGTTGTTCGAAGTCCCGGATGAGATCACGGACATGACGAGGAGCTCCGGAGGTAAAGATTGATATATAGGATGATGATATTTGGACACCGGAAGAGTTTCGGGAGGTACCGGGTAGTCATCGGATCACCGGAAGGGGTTCCGGGAAGCCCCAGGAGGCTATATGGGCTTAATGGGCCAAAGAGGGAACACACCAGCCCACAAGGGGCTGGTGCGCCCCTCTCCCTGGCCGCAGGCCCTAGGGGAAGTAAAGGGGGAGGGTTGGCCCCTCCTGCCTTTCCCTCCTCATGAGAGAAAGGAAAGGGGGGGCGCCACCTCCCCCTGCCTTCGTCCCGCGCACATACAAGGAAAGGGGGGCGGCCAAGGGCAGGAGCCCAAGGGGGATTCGGCCACCCTTGGGGTGCCTCCTGGCTACCTCCCCTCTCTCCCCACCTATATATATGAGGGAGGGGCGCCACACAAGACCACGACAATCTCTTAGCCGTGTGTGGCGCCCTTCTCCACAGTTTTGTCCCTCGGTCATATTTTCAGAGTGCTTAGGCAAAGCCCTGTGGAGATATCATCACCACCACCATCACCATGCCGTCGTGCTGCCGGAACTCATCCACTACTTCGCCCGTCTTGCGAGATCAAGAAGGCGAGGACGTCACCAAGTTGAACATGTGCTGAACGCGGAGGTGCCGTATGTTCTGTACTTGATCGGTTGGATCATGAAGAAGTTCGACTACATCAACCGTGTTAATAAATGCTTCCGCTTACGGTCTATGAGGGTACGTAGACACACTCTCGCCTCTTGTTGCTATGCATCTCCATGGATAGATCTTGCGTGTGCGTAGATTTTTTGTTTTGTTTTCCATGCAACGTTCCCCAATAGTGGCATCTTGAGCCAGGTCTATGCGTAGATGATATGCATGAGTAGAAAACAAAGGAGTTGTGGGCGGTGATGTTCATACTGCTTACCACCAACGTCTTATTTTGGTTCGGCGGCATTGTGGGATGAAGCGGCCCGGACCAACCTTACATGTCCACGTACATGAGACCGGTTCCACCGACTGACATGCAACTTGTTTTGCATAAAGGTGGCTGGTGGGTGTCTATTTCTCCTACTTTAGTTGAATCAAATTTGACTACGGCCGGTCCTTGAAGATGGTTAAAACAGCAAACTTGATAATCACCGTTGTGGTTTTTGCGTAGGTAAGAACGGTTCTTGCTAGAAGCCCGTAGCAGCCATGTAAATCTTGCAACAACAAAGTAGAGGACGTCTAACTTGTTTTTGCAGGGCATATTGTGATGTGATATGGTCAAGACGTGATGTGATATACGTTGTTGTATGAGATGATCATGTTTTGTAATATCGACAACCGGCAGGAGCCTTAGGGTTGTCTCTTCATTATTGTAGGAAATGCAAGCGCCATGTAATTGCTTTACTTTATCGCTATGCGTTAGCAATAGTTGTAGAAGCAATAGTTGGCGAGACGACCCCGACGCAACGATGGAGATCAAGGTGTCGAGCCGGTGATGATGGAGGTCATGACGATGCTTTGGAGATGGAGATCAAAAGCACAAGATGATGATGGCCATATCATGTCACATATTTTGATTGCATGTGATGTTTATCCTTTATGCATCTTATTTTGCTTAGTACGGCGGTAGCATTATAAGATGATCCCTTCACTAAATTTCAAAGATAAAAGTGTTCTCCCCGAGTATGCACCGTTGCCAAAGTTCGTCGTTTCGAAGCACCTCGTGATGATCGGGTGTGATAGACTCTACGTTCACATACAATGGGTGTAAGACAGTTTTGCACATGCAGAATACTTGGGTTAAACTTGACAAGCCTAGCATGTACAGACATGGTCTCGGAACACTGGAGACCGAAAGATCGAACGTGAGTCATATAGTAGATATGATCAACATAGAGATGTTCACCATTGATGACTACCCCATCTCACATGATGATCGGACATGGGTTAGTTGATTTGGATCATGTATCACTTAGATAACTTGAGGGATGTTAATTTAAGTGGGAGTTCATTAGTAATTTGATTAATTGAACTTAATTTATCATGAACTTAGTCTTAATAGTTTTGCATATCTATGTTGTAGATCAATGGCCCGTGCTACCGTTTCCCTGAATTTTAATGCGTTCCTAGAGAAAGCTAAGTTGAAAGATGATGGTAGCAACTACACGGACTGGGTCCGTAACTTGAGGATTATCCTAATTGCTGCACAGAAGAATTATGTCCTTGATGCACCGCTAGGTGACAGACCTGCTGCAGGAGATACTGCAGATGTTATGAACATCTGGCAGGCTCGATCTAATGACTACTCAATAGTTTAGTGTGATATGCTTTACGACTTAGAACCGGGACTTCAAAGACGTTTTGAACGTCATGAAGCATATGAGATGTTCCAAGAGCTGAAGTTGATACTTCAAGGTAATGCCCAGATTGAGAGATATGAAGTCTCCAACAAGTTCTATAGCTGCAAGATGAAGGAGTGTTGGGGAACGTAGTAATAATTCAAAAATTTCCTTCGTGTCACCAAGATCAATCTAGGAGATGCTAGCCACAAGTGAGAGGGAGTGCATCTTCATACCCTTGAAGATCGCTAAGCGGAAGCGTTACAAGAACGCGGTTGATGGAGCCGTACTCACGGCGATTCAAATCGCGGAAGATCCGATTCAAGCGCCGAACGGACGGCGCCTCCGCATTCAACACACGTACAGCCCGGGGACGTATCCTCCTTCTTGATCCAGCAAGGGGAGAGGAGAAGTTGAGGGAGAGCTCCGGCAGCACGACGGCATGGTGGCGGTGGAGCTCGTGGTTCTCCGGTAGAGCTTCGCTAAGCACTACGGAGGAGGAGGAGTAGGAGGGGGGAGGGCTGCGCCAGGGGCAAGGGGTTCAGCTCCCATGCACCTCCCCACTATATATAGGGGTGGAGGGGGCTGGTTTCTTTCCCTCCAAGTCCATTGGGGCGTTGGCAAAGGTGGGAGGAAAGAAATCCCATCCTTTTCCTTCCCCACCGATTGTTATCCCCCCTTTTTAGGGATCTTGATCTTATCCCTTCGGGATATGATCTTATTCCTTCTAAGGGGGGGTCTTGGTGCGCCTTGACCAGGGGTGTGGGGCCTTGCCCCCACTACCCACGTTCATGTGGGTCCCCCCATGCAGGTGGGCCCCACTCCGGAACCTTCTAGAACCTTCTCGGTATAATACCGAAAAATCCCGAACATTTTCCGGTGGCCAAAATAGGACTTCCCATATATAAATCTTTACCTCCGGACCATTCCGGAACTCCTTGTGACGTCCGGGATCTCATCTGGGACTCCAAACAACTTTCGGTAACCACATACAATTTCCCATAACAACTCTAGCGTCACGAAACCTTAAGTGTGTAGACCCTACGGGTTCGGGAACCATGCAGACATGACCGAGACACCTCTCCGGCCAATAACCAATAGCGGGATCTGGATACCCATATTGGCTCCCACATGTTCCACGATGATCTCATCGGATGAACCACGATATTGGGGATTCAATCAATCCCGTATACAATTCCCTTTGTCCATCGGTATGTTACTTGCCCGAGATTCGATCGTCGGTATCCCTATACCTTGTTCAATCTCGTTACCGGCAAGTCTCTTTACTCGTTCCATAACGCATGATCCCGTGGCTAACTCCTTAGTCACATTGAGCTCATTATGATGATGCATTACCGAGTGGGCCCAGAGATACCTCTCCGTCACACGGAGTGACAAATCCCAGTCTCGATTCGTGCCAACCCAACAGACACTTTCGGAGATACCTGTAGTGCACCTTTATAGTCACCCAGTTACGTTGTGACATTTGATATACCCAAAGCATTCCTACGGTATCCGGGAGTTGCACAATCTCATGGTCTAAGGAAATGATACTTGACATTAGAAAAGCTCTAGCAAACGAACTCCACGATCTTGTGCTATGCTTAGGATTGGGTCTTGTCCATCATATCATTCTCCTAATGATGTGATCCCGTTATCAACGACATCCAATGTCCATGGTCAGGAAACCACAACCATCTATTGATCAACGAGCTAGTCAACTAGAGGCTCACTAGGGACATGCTGTGGTCTATGTATTCACACATGTATTACGGTTTCCGGTTAATACAATTATAGCATGAACAATAGACAATTATCATGAACAAGGAAATATAATAATAACCATTTTATTATTGCCTCTAGGGAATATTTCCAACAGTCTCCCACTTGCACTAGAGTCAATAATCTAGTTACATTGTGATGAATCGAACACCCATAGAGTTCTGGTGTTGATCATGTTTTGCTCGTGGAAGAGGTTTAGTCAACGGATCTGCAACATTCAGATCCGTATGTACTTTACAAATATCTATGTCTGCATCTTGAATATAATCACGAATGGAGTTGAAGCGGCGCTTGATGTGCTTGGTCTTCCTGTGAAACCTGGGCTCCTTGGCAATGGCAATAGCTCCAGTGTTGTCACAGAAGAGAGTCATCAGGCCCGACGCATTGGGAATCACTCCTAGGTCGGTGATAAACTCCTTCATCTAGACTCCTTCCTGAGCTGCTTCCGAAGCAGCTATGTACTCCGCTTCACATGTAGATCCCGCCACGACGCTTTGCTTGCAACTGCACCAGCTGACTGCCCCACCATTCAAAATGTACACGTATCCGGTTTGTGACTTGGAGTCATCCAGATCTGTGTCAAAGCTAGCATCGACGTAACCCTTTATGACGAGCTCTTCGGCACCTCCATAAACGAGAAACATATCCTTAGTCCTTTTCAGGTACTTCAGGATATTCTTGACCGTTGTCCAGTGTTCCATTCCGGGATCACTTTGGTACCTCCCTACCAAACTTATGGCAAGGTTCACATCAGGTTTGGTACACAGCATGGCATACATAATAGAGCCTATGGCTGAGGCATAGGGGATGACACTCATCTTTTCTCTTTCTTCTGCCGAGGTCGGGCATTGAGCTGCGCTCAATCTCACACCTTGCAATACAGGCAAGAACCCCTTCTTGGACTGATCCATATTGAACTTCTTCAATATCTTGTCAAGGTATGTGCTTTGTGAAAGACCAATGAGGCGTCTCAATCTATCTCTATAGATCTTGATGCCTAATATGTAAGCAGCTTCTCCAAGGTCCTTCATTGAAAAACACTTATTCAAGTAGGCCTTTATGCTTTCCAAAAGTTCTATATCATTTCCCATCAACAGTATGTCATCCACATATAATATGAGAAATGCTACAGAGCTCCTACTCACTTTCTTGTAAATACAGGCTTCTCCATAAGTCTGTATAAACCCAAACGCTTTGATCATTTCATCAAAGCGAATGTTCCAACTCCGAGATGCTTGCACCAGCCCATAGATGGAGCACTGGAGCTTGCATACTTTGTCAGCATTCTTAGGATCGACAAAACCTTCCGGCTGCATCATATACAATTCTTCCTTAAGGAAACCATTAAGGAATGCCGTTTTGACATCCATTTGCTAGATCTCATAATCATAAAATGCGGCAATTGCTAACATGATTCGGACGGACTTTAGCTTCGCTACGGGTGAGAAGGTCTCATCGTAGTCAACCCCTTGAACTTGTCGATAACCCTTAGTGACAAGCCGAGCCTTATAGACGGTCACATTACCATCCGCGTCAGTCTTCTTCTTAAAGATCCACTTATTCTCTATGGCTTGCCGATCATTGGGCAAGTCTGTCAAAGTCCATACTTTGTTTTCATACATGGATCCTATCTCGGATTTCATGGCTTCAAGCCATTTGTTGGAATCCGGGCCCGCCAACGCTTCTTCATAGTTCGAAGGTTCACCGCTGTCTAACAACATGATTTCCAGGACAGGGTTGCCGTACCACTCTGGTGCGGAACGTGTCCTCGTGGACCTATGAAGTTCAGTAGCAACTTGACCCGAAGTTTCATGATCATCATCATTAACTTCCTCTCTAGTCGGTGCAGGCACCACAGAAACATCTTCCTGAGCTGCGCTACTCTCCGGTTCAAGAGGGGGTACCTCGTCAAGTTCTCCTTTCCTCCCACTTACTTCTTTCGAGAGAAACTCTTTCTCCAGAAAGGATCCATTCTTGCCAACAAAGATCTTGCCTTCGGATCTGAGGTAGAAGGTATACCCAATAGTTTCCTTAGGGTATCCTATGAAGACGCAATTTTCCGATTTGGGTTTGAGCTTTTCAAGTTGAAGTTTCTTGACATAAGCATCGCATCCCCAAACTTTCAGAAACGACAGCTTAGGTTTCTTCCCAAACCATAATTCATACGGTGTCATCTCAACGGATTTAGACGGTGCCCTATTTAAAGTGAATGCGGCAGTCTCTAAAGCATAACCCCAAAATGATAGCGGTAGATCGGTAAGAGACATCATAGATCGCACCATATCCAATAGAATGCGATTACGATATTCGGACACACCATTACGCTGAGGTGTTCCAGGCAGCGTGAGTTGTGAAACAATTCCACATTTCCTTAAGTGCGTGCCAAACTCGTGACTCAAGTATTCTCCTCCACGATCTGATCGTAAGAACTTTATTTTCCTGTCACGTTGATTCTCTACCTCGCTCTGAAATTCCTTGAACTTTTCAAAGGTCTCAGACTTGTGTTTCATTAAGTAGACATACCCATCTCTACTTAAGTCATCAGTGAGGGTGAGAACATAATAATAGCCACCGTGAGCCTCAACACTCATTGGACCGCATACATCAGTATGTATTATTTCCATCAAGTTGGTTGCTCGCTCCATTGTTCCGAAGAATGGAGTCTTGGTCATTTTGCCCATGAGGCATGGTTCGCACGTGTCAAATGATTCATAATCAAGAGACTCCAAAAGTCCATCTGCATGGAGTTTCTTCATGCGTTTGACACCAATGTGACCAAGGCGGCAGTGCCACAAGTATGTGGGACTATCATTATCAACCTTACATCTTTTGGCATTCACACTATGAATATGTGTAACATCACGTTTGAGATTCAATAAAAATAAGCCATTGACCAGCGGGGCATGACCATAAAACATATCTCTCATATAAATAGAACAACCATTATTCTCGAATTTAAATGAGTAGCCATCTCGCATTAAATGAGATCCAGATACAATGTTCATGCTCAAAGCTGGCACTAAATAACAATTATTAAGGTTTAAAACTAATCCCGAAGATAAATGTAGAGGTAGCGTGCCGACGGCGATCACATCGACCTTGGAACCATTCCCGACGCGCATCGTCACCTCGTCCTTCGCCAGTCTCCGCTTATTCCGCAGCTCCTGTTTTGAGTTACAAATGTGAGCAACCGCACCGGTATCAAATACCCAAGAGCTACTACGAGCGCTGGTAAGTACACATCAATAACATGTATATCATATATACCTTTGGCGTTGCCGGCCTTCTTATCCGCTAAGTACTTGGGGCAGTTCCGCTTCCAGTGACCATTTCCCTTGCAATAAAAGCACTCAGTCTCAGGCTTGGGTCCATTCTTTGGCTTCATCCCGGCAACTGACTTACCGGGCGCGGAAACTCCCTTTCCGTCCTTCTTGAAGTTCTTCTTACCCTTGCCTTTCTTGAAACTAGTGGTCTTATTCACCATCAACACATGATGTTCCTTTTTGATCTCCACCTCCGCTGATTTCAGCATTGAATATAACTCAGGAATGGACTTCTCCATCCCTTGCATATTGTAGTTCATCACAAAGCTCTTGTAGCTAGGTGGAAGCGACTGGAAGATCCTATCAATGACCGAGTCATCTGGAAGATTAACTCCCAGCCGAGACAAGCGGTTGTGCAACCCAGACATTTTGAGTATATGCTAGCTAACAAAGCTGTTTTCCTCCATCTTACAACTGTAGAACTTGTCGGAGACTTCATATCTCTCGACCCGGGCATGAGCTTGGAAAACCATTTTCAGCTCTTGGAACATCTCATATGCTCCGTGTTGCTCAAAACGCTTTTGGAGCCCCGGTTCTAAGCTGTAAAGCATGCCGCACTGAACCAGGGAGTAATCATCACTACGCGACTGCCAGGCGTTCATAACGTCTTGAGTTGCTGGGAAAATGGGTGCGTCACCTAGCGGTGCTTCAAGGACATATGCTTTCTTGGCAGCTATGAGGATGATCCTTAAGTTACGGACCCTGTCCGTATAGTTGCTACCATCGTCTTTCAGCTTGGTTTTCTCTAGGAACGCGTTGAAGTTGAGGGCAACATTAGCGTGGGCCATTGGATCTACAAGATAGGTTGTAAAGACAATTTTAGACTAAGTTCATGATAATTAAGTTCATTTGATCAAATTATTTAATGAACTCCCACTCAGATAGACATCCCTCTAGTCATCTAAGTGATACATGATCCGAATCGACTAGGCCGTGTCCGATCATCACGTGAGACAGACTAGTCATCAACGGTGAACATCCCCATGTTGATCGCATCTACTATATGACTCATGTTCGACCTTTCGGTCTCTCGTGTTTCGAGGCCATGTCTGTACATGCTAGGCTTGTCAAGTCAACCTAAGTGTTTCGCATGTGTAAATCTGGCTTACACCCGTTGTATGCGAATGTTAGAATCTATCACACCCGATCATCACGTGGTGCTTCGAAACAACGAACCTTCGCAACGGTGCACACTTAGGGGGAACAAATTTTTTGAAATTTTTAGTGAGGGATCATCTTATTTATGCTACTGTTGTTCTAATCAAATAAGATGTAAACATGATAAACATCACATGCAAATCATAAAGTGACATGATATGGCCAATATCATCTTGCGCTTTTGATCTCCATCTTCGAGGCGCGGCATGATCACCATCGTCACCGGCATGACACCATGATCTCCATCATCATGATCTCCATCATCGTGTCTTCATGAAGTTATCTCGCCAACTATTACTTCTACTACTATGGCTAACGGTTAGCAATAAAGTAAAGTAATTACATGGCGTTTTCATTGACACGCAGGTCATATAATAAATTAAGACAACTCCAATGGCTCCTACCGGTTGTCATACTCATCGACATGCAAGTCGTGATTCCTATTACAAGAACATGATCAATCTCATACATCACATATATAATTCATCACATCCTTTTGGCCATATCACATCACATAGCATACCCTGCAAAAACAAGTTAGACGTCCTCTAATTGTTGTTGCATGTTTTACATGGCTGCTATGGGTTTCTAGCAAGAACGTTTCTTACCTATGCAAAAGCCACAACGGTGATATGCCAATTGCTATTTACCCTTCATAAGGACCCTCTTCATCGAATCCGACCCGACTAAAGTGGGAGAGACAGACACCCGCTAGAAACCTTATGCAACAAGTGCATGTCAGTCGGTGGAACCTGTCTCACGTAAGCGTACGTGTAAGGTCGGTCCAGGCCGCTTCATCCCACAATGCTGCCGAATCAAGATAGGACTAGTAACGGTAAGCAAATTGAACAAATCATCGCCCACAACTACTTGTGTTCTACTCGTGCATAGAATCTACGCATACACCTAGCTCATGATGCCACTGTTGGGGAACGTAGTAATAATTCAAAAATTTCCTACGTGTCACCAAGATCAATCTAGGAGATGCTAGCAACAAGTGAGAGGGAGTGCATCTTCATACCCTTGAAGATCGCTAAGCAAAATCGTTACAAGAACACGGTTGATGGAGTCGTACTCGCGGCGATTCAAATCGCGGAAGATCCGATTCAAGCGCCGAACGGACGGCGCCTCCGCGTTCAACACACGTACAGCCCGGGGACATCTCCTCCTTCTCGATCCAGAAGGGGAGAGGAGAAGTTGAGGGAGAGCTCCGGCAGCACGACGGCGTGGTGGCGGTGGAGCTCGTGGTTCTCCGGCAGAGCTTCGCTAAGCACTACGGAGGAGGAGGAGTAGGAGGGGGGAGGGCTGCGCCAGGGGCAAGGGGTTCAGCTCCCATGCACCTCCCCACTATATATAGGGGTGGAGGGGGCTGGTTTCTTGCCCTCCAAGTCCATTGGGGCGTTCGCAAAGGTGGGAGGAAAGAAATCCCATCCTTTCCCTTCCCCACCGATTGTTATCCCCCCTTTTTAGGGATCTTGATCTTATCCCTTCGGGATATGATCTTATTCCTTCTAAGGGGGGATCTTGGTGCGCCTTGACCAGGGGTGTGGGGCCTTGCCCCCACTACCCACATTCATGTGGGTCCCCCCATGCAGGTGGGCCCCACTCTGGAACCTTCTAGAACCTTCCCGGTACAATACCGAAAAATCCAGAACATTTTCCGGTGGCCAAAATAGGACTTCCCATATATAAATCTTTACCTCCGGACCATTCCGGAACTCCTTGTGACGTCCGGGATCTCATCCGGGACTCCGAACAACTTTCGGTAACCACATACAATTTCCCATAACAACTCTAGCGTCACGGAACCTTAAGTGTGTAGACCCTACGGGTTCGGGAACCATGCAGACATGACCGAGACACCTCTCCGGCCAATAACCAATAGCGGGATCTCGATACCCATATTGGCTCCCACATGTTCCATGATGATCTCATCGGATGAACCACGATGTCGGGGATTCAATCAATCCCGTATACAATTCCCTTTGTCCATCGGTATGTTACTTGCCCGAGATTCGATCGTCGGTATCCCTATACCTTGTTCAATCTCGTTACCGGCAAGTCTCTTTACTCGTTCCGTAACGCATGATCCCGTGGCTAACTCCTTAGTCACATTGAGCTCATTATGATGATGCATTACCGAGTGGGCCCAGAGATACCTCTCCGTCACACGGAGTGACAAATCCCAGTCTCGATTCGTGCCAACCCAACAGACACTTTCGGAGATACCTGTAGTGCACCTTTATAGTCACCCAGTTACGTTGTGACATTTGATACACCCAAAGCATTCCTACGGTATCCGGGAGTTGCACAATCTCATGGTCTAAGGAAATGATACTTGACATTAGAAAAGCTCTAGCAAACGAACTACACGATCTTATGCTATGCTTAGGATTGGGTCTTGTCCATCACATCATTCTCCTAATGATGTGATCCCGTTATCAACGACATCCAATGTCCATGGTTAGGAAACCACAACCATCTATTGATCAACGAGCTAGTCAACTAGAGGCTCACTAGGGACATGATGTGGTCTATGTATTCACACATGTATTACGGTTTTCGGTTAATACAATTATAGCATGAACAATAGACAATTATCATGAACAAGCAAATATAATAATAACCATTTTATTATTGCCTCTAGGGCATATTTCCAACAAGGAGAATAGTTCTGTCAGTGAACACATACTCAAAATGTTTGGGTATCATAACCACTTGACTCAGCTGGGAGTTGATCTTCCAGTTGATAGTGTTATTGACAGAGTTCTTCAGTCACTGCCACCAAGCTACAAAGGCTTCGTGATGAACTATATTATCCAAGGGATGACGAAAACAATTCCCGAGCTCTTCGCAATGCTTAAGGCCACAGAGGTAGAAATCAAGAAGGAGCATCAAGTGTTGATGGTTAACAAGACCACTAGTTTCAAGAAAAAGGGTAAGGGAAAGAAAGGGAACTTCAAGAAGAATGGCAAGCAAGTTGCCACTCCCGTAAAGAAGCCCAAAGCTGGACGCAAGCCTGAAACTGAGTGCTTCTACTGCAAAGGGGATGGTTACTGGAAGCGGAACTGCCCCAAATACTTGGCGGATAAGAAGGATGGCAAAGTGAACAAAGGTATATTGGATATAAATGTTATTGATGTGTACCTTACTAATGCTCGTAGTAGCGCCTGGGTATTTGATACTGGTTCGGTTGCTCATATTTGTAACTCAAAACAGGAGCTGCGGAATAAACGAAGATTGGCTAAGGATGAGGTGATGATGCGTGTCGGGAATGGTTCCAAGGTCGATGTTATCGCCGTCGGCACGCTACCTCTACATCTAACTTTGTGATTAGTTTTAGACGTCAAGAATTGTTATTTGGTGCCAGCGTTGAGCATGAACATTATATCTGGATCTTGTTTATTGCGAGACGGTTATTCATTTAAATCGGAGAATAATGGTTGTTCTATTTATATGAGTAATATCTTTTATGGTCATGCACCCTTGATGAATGGTCTATTTTTGTTGAATCTTGATCGTAGTGATATACATATTCATAATATTGATGCCAAAAGATGCAAAGTTGATAATGATAGTGCAACATACTTGTGGCACTACCGTTTATGTCATATTGATGTAAAGTGCATGAAGAAACTCCATGCGGATGGACTTTTGGAATCACTTTATTATGAATCATTTGATACTTGCGAACCATGCCTTATGGGCAATATGACTAAAACTCCATTCTTCGGAACAATGGAGCGAGCTAATGACTTATTGGAAATAATACATACTGATGTATGCGGTCTGATGAGTGTTGAGGCACGCGGCAGGTATCGTTATTTCCTAACCTTTACAGATGATTTGAGTAGATATGGATATGTCTACTTAATGAAACACAAATCTGAATCATTTGAAAAGTTCAAAGAATTTCAGAGTGAAGTAGAGAATCATCATAACAAGAAAATAAAGTTTCTATGATCTGATCATGGAGGTGAATATTTGAGTTACGAGTTTGGCCTTCATTTAAAACAATGTGGAATTGTTTCACAACTCACGCCACCTAGAACACCACAGCGTAATGGTGTGTCCGAAAGTCGTAACCGTACTTTATTAGATATGGTGCGTTCTATGATGTCTCTTACCGATTTACCACTATCATTTTGGGGTTATGCATTAGAGACAGCCGCATTCACGTTAAATAGGGCACCGTCTAAATCCGTTGAGACGACACCTTATGAACTATGGTTTGGCAAGAAACCTAAGCTGTCATTTCTTAAAGTTTGGGGATGCGAAACTTATGTAAAAAGGCTTCAGCCTAATAAGCTCGAACCCAAATCGGAGGAGTGCGTCTTCATAGGATACCCTAAGAAAACTATTGGGTACACCTTCTACCACAAATCCGAAGGCAAGATCTTTGTTGCAAAGAATGGGTCCTTTCTAGAGAAGGAGTTTCTCTCGAAAGAAGTGAGTGGGAGGAAAGTAGAACTTGATGAGGTAATTGTACCTTCTCTCGAATTGGAAAGTAGTACACCAAGGAAAAAACGTTTCCGTGAGGCCTACACCAACTAGAGAGGAAGCTAATGATGATGATCATGGAACTTCAGATCAAGTTACTACTAAACTTCATAGATCAACCAGAACACATTCCGCACCAGAGTGGTACGGTAATCCTGTCCTGGAAGTCATGTTATTAGACCATGGCGAACCTACGAACTATGAAGAAGCTATGATGAGCCCAGATTCCGATAAATGGCTTGAGGCCATGAAATCTGAGATAGGATCCATGTATGAGAACAAAGTGTGGACTTTGGTGGATTTGCCCCATGATCGGCAAGCCATAGAGAATAAATGGATCTTCAAGAAGAAGACTAACGCTGATGGTAATGTTACTGTCTACAAAGCTCGACTTGTCGCAAAAGGTTTTCGACAAGTTCAAGGGGTTGACTACGATGAGACTTTCTCACCTGTAGCGATGCTTAAGTCTGTCCGAATCATGTTAGCAATTGCCGCATTTTATAACTATGAAATCTGGCAAATGAATGTCAAAACTGCATTCCTTAATGGATTTCTTAAAGAAGAGTTGTATATGATGCAACCAGAAGGTTTTGTCGATCCGAAAGGTGCTAACAAAGTGTGCAAGCTCCAGCGATCCATCTATGGACTGGTGCAAGCATCTCGGAGTTGGAATATACGCTTTGATGAGGTGATCAAAGCATATGGTTTTATACAGACTTACGGTGAAACATGTATTTACAAGAAAGTGAGTGGGAGCTCTGTAGCATTTCTGATATTATATGTGGATGACATATTGTTGATTAGAAATGATATAGAATTTCTGGATAGCATAAAAGGATACTTGAATAAGAATTTTTCAATGAAAGACCTCAGTGAAGCTGCTTATATATTGGGCATCCAGATCTATAGGGATAGATCGAGACGCTTAATAGGACTTTCACAAAGCACATACCTTGACAAAGTTTTGAAGAAGTTCAAAATGGATCAGTCAAAGAAAGGGTTCTTGCATGTGTTACAAGGTGTGAAATTGAGTCGGACTCAAAGCCCGACCACTGTAGAAGATAGAGAGAAAATGAAAGTCGTTCCCTATGCCTCAGCCATAGGTTCTATCATGTATGCTATGCTGTGTACCAGACCTGATGTGTGCCTTGCCATAAGTTTGGCAGGGAGGTACCAAAGTAATCTAGGAGTGAATCACTGGACAGCGGTCAAGAACATCCTAAAGTACCTGAAAAGGACCAAGGATATGTTTCTCGTTTATGGAGGTGACGAAGAGCTTGTCATAAATGGTTACGTCGATCCTAGCAAAACTGATCCGGATGACTCTAAGTCACAAACCAGATACATATTCATATTGAATGGTGGAGATGTCAGTTGGTGCAGTTCCAAGCAGAGCGTCGTGGCGGGATCTACGTGTGAAGCGGAGTGCATAGCTGCTTTGGAAGCAACACATGAAGGAGTCTGGATGAAGGAGTTCATATCCGATCTGGGTGTAATACCCAGTGCATCGGGTCCAATGAAAATCTTTTGTGACAACACTGGAGCAATTACCTTAGTGAAGGAATCCAGGTTTCACAAGAGAACCAAACACATTAAGAGACGCTTCAACTCCATTCGTGAAAAGGTCAAGGATGGAGACATAGAGATTTGGAAAATACATACAGATCTGAATGTAGCAGGCCCATTGACTAAGCCTCTTCCATGAGCAAAACATGATCAGTACCAAGACTCCATGGGTGTTAGATTCATTACAATGTAATATAGATTATTGACTCTAGTGCAAGTGGGAGACTGAAGGAAATATGCCCTAGAGGTAATAATAAAGTTGTTATTTTATATTATATTTCCTTATTCATGATAAAGGTTTATTATTCATGCTAGAATTGTATTGATCAGAAACTTAAATACATGTGTGGATACATAAACAAATACCGTGTCCCTAGTAAGCCTCTACTAGACTAGCTCGTTGATCAAACATGGTTAAGGTTTCCTAACCATAGAAATGTGTTGTCACTTGATAACGGGATCACATCATTAGGAGAATGATGTCATGGACAAGACCGATCCGTTAGCTTAGCATATGATCGTCCAGTTTATTGCTATTGCTTTCTTAATGTCAAATACATATTCCTTCGACTATGAGATCATGCAACTCTCGGATACCGGAGGAATACCTTGTGTTCTATCAAATGTCACAACATAACTGGGTGATCATAAAGATGCTCTACAGGTGTCTCCGAAGGTGTCTGTTGAGTTGGCATGGATCGAGATTAGGATTTGTCACTCTGTGTATCGGAGAGGTATCTCTAGGCCCTCTCGGTAGTACACATCACAAGAAAATTGCAAGCAAAGTGACTAAGGAGTTAGTTACGAGATGATGTGTTACGGAACGAGTAAAGAGACTTGTCGGTAACGAGATTGAACTAGGTATGAAGATACCGACGATCGAATCTCGGGCAAGTAACATACCGATAGACAAAGGGAATTACGTATGTTGTCATAAGGTTCGACCGATAAATTTCCTCGTAGAATATGTAGGAACCAATATGGGCATCCAGGTTCCGCTATTGGTTATTGACCGGAAAGGTGTCTCGGTCATGTCCACATAGTTCTCGAACCCGTAGGGTCCGCACGCTTAACGTTCGTTGACGATATAGTGTTATATGAGTTATGTGATTTGGTGACCGAATGTTGTTCGGGGTCCCAGATGAGATCACGGACATGATGAGGAGCTCCAGAATGGTCCGGAGGTAAAGATTGATATATAGGACGATGATATTTAGACACCGGAAGAGTTTCGGGAGGTACCGGGTAGTCATCGGATCACCGAAAGGGGTTCCGGGAAGCCCCGGGAGGCTATATTGGCTTAATGGGCCAAAGAGGGAACACACCAGCCCACAAGGGGCTGGTGCACCCCTCTCCCTGGCCGCCGGCCCTAGGGGAAGGAAAGGGGGAGGGTTGGCCCCTCCTGCCTTTCCCTCCTCATGAGAGAAAGGAAAGGGGGGGCGCCACCTCCCCCTGCCTTCCTCCCGCGCACATACAAGGAAAGGGGGCGGCCAAGGGCAGGAGCCCAAGGGGGATTCGGCCACCCTTGGGGCGCCTCCTGACTGCCTCCCCTCTCCCCTCCCACCTATATATATGAGGGAGGGGCGTCACACAATACCACGACAATCTCTTAGCCGTGTGCGGCGCCCCTCTCCACAGTTTCATCCCTCGGTCATATTTTTAGAGTGCTTAGGCGAAGCCCTGCGGAGATAGCATCACCACCACCGTCACCCTGTCGTCGTGCCGCCGGAACTCATCCACTACTTTGCCTGTCTTGCTGGATCAATAAGGCGAGGACGTCACCGAGCTGAACGTGTGCTGAATGCGGAGGTGCCGTACGTTCGGTACTTGATCGGTTGGATCGCAAAGAAGTTTGACTACATCAACCACGTTAATAAACGCTTCCGCTTACGGTCTACGAGGGTACGTAGACACACTCTCCCCTCTCGTTGCTATGCATCTCCATGGATAGATCTTGCGTGTGCGTAGAATTTTTTTTGTTTTCCATGCAACGTTCCCCAACAATTTATTCATTTATGTATGTTTTTTGAATTTGTGTCATATAATCTTGAATTGGTGTCTGTAGTTGGATGACGCAACGGGCAGAGGACGGAGGAAAAGTACGGTGTGTGTAGAGTTGTCTATGCCCTCTCTATTTGGATGTGGGAGTGGTTGCAAGTCGGCCGTCCTGAGAAAGATAGACGGCATCCATGGACGAATTATGGCGAAGAAGACGACAATGCTCGATACCCGACCACCCCATACGCTTGGGACAAGGTCAAGGTCTACACGGGCAAGGCCAGTGCATTGTACAAGGTCTTCACCAACGAGCTCGACAACCTGACAACTTACCAGGTATACCAACGAGCTTACCAATCGTTTTGTAGCCACTTCCACGGTTGTTTACCAATGTTTTTGTAGGTTAACTGGTGGCCATACCATGGTTGACAATGGGCGTTCGAGCTCAACGCGATGTGCACTGAGGACAGGCTTGCCTGGCGGTGGATTGTGACAATGATATGTGTGTACGCCGTCGAGTGGCACTTACCACAGAGCATGGCCATGCAATTTGGTATGTACCAAAATACCCCACCGGCACCACCCAACAACAACGGTGGCTTCGAGCTACACTGGTGAGTGCATTCTTTCTCTACTACCATGTTTTCGTTATGTTTGATTTTCTTATGATGTTTTATTGTTTCTTATGCCTTGCAGGAAGAGTAGGCAACATTGTCAGTCGATCATGGATTGGGGACACGAGCACACGGATCACGTGAAAGCATGGAATGAGAAGAGGTACCACAAAGATGCGGAGAGGAGAGCGGTTCACTGGGAGGCGTACGATGAACACATGAAGTGGTATGATGATGGCGTGAAGTACCGTCTGCACCTGAGGCACAGTGGACATCAGCCGATATCGCATCACTGTAGGAGGATGACTCCGCGAATGAATCCTACTGTGACATCCTCAGAGGGCTCAAAGGTGAATTTAGGGAGTATGCACCCCTGATGAACAGAGTGGTAAGTTGTGTTCTATTGTTTTGAGCTAACAACGGTTGGATGAAAACTACTTTAGGCAATGCCACTGACTTACAAATGATGCCTATATTTGCTGGCTTCAGAGCTGAACATAAGCATTTTTTATGGCTCGGTCGCGCTTGTTTATGACCCTAGGACCGCGGAATGTAACAGCAAGCTGAGGGAAACGGTGAAGGTAACATCGAGCCTCCTAGCCATGTTACAGTTTAATTGTAACCCTAAAGCTGATCCATATTATGTTCTTGGTTGTTTGTTATTGCTGAAGTTCATGACCCGTTTTCTTAAGATAGTGGGCATGCTTGGGTGCGCTAGAGCGGCCGATGTCCATGTTCCTGTTCATGGAGGGTCGATGCGTACTGTAACACCCCTGTGTAATAAGCACCGTGACATAATGATAATCATGCCAAGTCATACCCATTTGCAATGCTAGATCACAGTGGTTGGACACTTCATTTCAAACTCCTCTCTGAAATAAATTCAAATTCAAAATGAAAATAAAAGTTGCTCTAAATTGAAAACTAAAATGTTCATTAGCTAGAAAATAATCTCAAGGCAATTGTAAAATTGTAACCAACCTTACCAAAATTCCCAAAATGCCCTGGATTTTATTTTTGAGGTCTAGCAGCATTTAAATTGCCCTATTCAATTTCTAAAAATACCTAGTCACTTCCCTCTGTCTTGGAACTTTTTGTGCCAAAGCCTAAAAGTGTATTGGATTTATGGGACCTAGACCCATATTTTTTTCAAAGTCATTTGGATGCCTACATAAATCTTTTACCTTCCCTGTTAATTAAATAAAAGTAAAACAGAAAGAAAAAGGCCGAAGCCACTTACCTTTCGCCGGCCCATCCAGCCCACTCCCTCACCTGCTCCCTGTCGCCGTGTCGGCATCGCCATGGCCGCTCGTGCCTCGGCCGTTCACCGCTCGACACCGCGACGTAGCGGCCAGGCGAGGGGATAAGCTCGCCCTCGAGCCCCCCCTGGACTCCTCCCTCTCATTCCTCTCTCTCCCTCACTCACGCGCTCGCCGCTCCCCTCTGCTCTCTCTGTCCCGAGAGGTCGCCGCTGCGCCGTTGCTCCGACGCGGCCACCGGCGTCATCGAGCCTCTCTGTGGAGTCCAGAAGCTTCGCCGGTGCCTGCTTCTTCCTCCTCAACCGTCAGCTAGAGCCGGGGAGGACCACAGCATCGATATCGAGCTCTCCCCCTCTTCGGTGCCGCCGTGATCCGCCGCTCGAATCCGGCGAGCTCTGCTGCTGCTAAACCCCCGAGGGCCACCGTGAGCCGCGCTGTAAGCCCCAGTTTCCCCGATGTCCCCTCGTGAAGCTCCAGGACGCGTTGCGCCATCATTTCCCCTAGTACCCGAGCTCGGTTCCGCAAGTCTCGTCGCCGGCAAGGCTCCGGCGACCATTTGGTCACGCACGCACGACCGGCGACTTCGCACGCGCGCGTTGAGCCCACCTAGCCATTTAAATGATCACTAGCGCCGCGTTTCGCCGAGATGCATCGAGGCCCGAACTCCGGCCATCGCTTCGAGCTCGTTTCTGGTGAGCTCCAGCCATCCCAGTCGCCATGGACACCACCAACGGACGCGGCTCTGTGAGCCCGTTCGAATGAACCCGGGCCCGCGCGAAACGGCTCACCGTAGCGGATTTCCGGCCAACTTCGGCGCCGATCCGCCGCGGGGATGGTCGCTGGCGCAACTCCGGCAGCCCCGCTGGCGTGGCACCCACATGGCACCACCTGGGCCACTGACTGGTGGGCCCAGGGGTCCCACTTTGACCACATTGACCTGGGTCAACGTGGTTACTGTTCACCCCTACAGCTGACGTGTGGGCCGCCTCATTTAATTGTCTAATTAATCATTTTGCTAAATAAGTTTAATTAATTAAATAAATAGTGACACTGACAGAAGGGCCCCACTTAGCTAAATAACCCTGTTAGTTAGCTTAAAACTCTGTTAAAGCTAACAGAGGCTGACATGTGAATCCCACTGGACCCACATGTCAGATTTGACTCTGGTCAGCGCGTCTGTTGGCCGCTGACGTCATCTCCACCTCATGCTGATGTCATATATCTTTTTCTGTTAAATAGAAATAATTTCAGAAAATGCTAAAAACTTTAGAAAATCATAGAAAATAATCCGTAGCTCGGATGGAAAAACTTTCTACATGAAAATTGCTCAGAACGACGAGACGAAGCCGGATGCGCTGTCCGTTCGTCCGTCACACGTCCCTAACTATCCGAACATGGAACTGTCCCCCTCCGGCCATCTGTCTGACAAATGTCCGGAACCGGGAAAACATTCCCGGATGGATTCCTCCTTCCCCGGTGACATGCAACCATACGTTAGGACACACCCGACACTGCGTATTGCCATGCCATACTTTGTGTAGCACTTGTTTGCTCTGTATTTACTGTTCTTCCCCCTCTTCTCTCTCGTTAGATCTCGGTACCGACATAGCCTCCGAGACCGACGTAGCTCCGGTGATTGGCTACACCACCGACGACCTTGCCCTTGCCGCCGAGCAGCCAGGCAAGCCCCCCCCCCTTTGATCATCTCGATATCACCCATTCTAATATCCCCTGCTTGCATTATATTTTGCTACTATTACTGTTTTACCTATTTCTGCTGCATAGCCTGTTTATTGTAACCTGCTATTGAAACCTTACTGTTTTCCTAAACTATTTAGTATAGACTGGGTAGAGACCCATCAGAGACCCCCACTTGTCCTGACTGCCCTGCTGGATTCTCAGAAGACCCGATCAACGGGATCGAAGACCAGACCCCGGCACCGCACCTCACTTTCCCCTTAGTTGCTCGACACTACTGGGTTACTATCGAGTGTCGAGGGTGATACCTCGTCAGCACTTCTGATGATAACCTTGTAGGTTAGTTGATCGGTCGTGGTAAGCGAGGGTGATACCTCCTACACCACCCCCAATACTGACAAAGCCGCGCAACACCCCACTTGTGGACCTCGAGGGTGATACCTCCTACGTCCATCTAGATGTTGCATCAGGTGGGAGTCCAACAAGGGTGATGCCTCGGATTCCCCTTGATATGGTGACCACACGGCTGCCTTACATTACTGTTGACACTGATGCTTGGAAAGGCGGGTCGACCCTGAGGGGTACCCGCGAATGATGGATAGATACCCGTGAGTTATTCCATGAGGCGCGGCCGGGCATTCTTAGCCCTTGCAGCAAGTCCTCGAGACGGGGCGATGGGGTCACATCTTTCGTGAGTCTCTGCTCGTTTCCGCAAGCCCCTAGTCCTAACGATTTGGATATTTGATCCGAGCAGGCCTCTGGCCTGATAGCACTAACCATCACGTGGGCATAGTATGGGCGTTCTACATCGTAACATCAGCCGAAAGCTCTGTCAGACATCCAGTTCAGCATTGTGGCACGGTCGGATCGTACCGGCCTTTCGAGGCGGTGCTGGTATCCACCCTGCACACAACGACCCGGAGGGCGAGGGGCGATGGCCCAAGACCCCCTTGCGCTTAGGAGGTAGACCGGCGGGGACCTCTCTGCTGAGCTGTAGGTAGGGTTGCGGTGTATCATTTGGCCGAGGCCGGGCATGACCCAGGAAAGTGTGTCCGGTCGGAGTTAATCGAGCGTGGTGGGTAAGTTGGTGCACCCCTACAGGGAAGAACACATCTATCGATAGCCGGTCCTACGGTAAAGGACACTCGGAGTTGTATCCCGATCGATACAGCTAGAACTTGAGATGATACCTGGATATGTGGCTCTGGGATCGCTTTCTCGCAGGGAGTCGAGGAAGGATCTCTGGGCGAGATTGTTACCTGATTCTACTACTACTTACATTATGCTATTCTGTACTCCTCTACATGCTGCAAGATGCTCGAAGATGCTTGAAGATGCTAGTCTTCGCTAGGACTAGGTTTTCCCCCTCTATTCTGGCATTTCTGCAGCCCAGTCCATATATACAGCCTCCCTATGATAATGTTGCATATGTAGTGTAGATCCTTGGCTTGCTGGGTACTTCAGATGAGTACTCACGGTTGCTTTACTTTCTTTTTCCCCCATATTCATTTGATGCAACCAGCTGGCGGAGCCCCTGAGATAGCTGCCCCGCCGACGACTTCCACTACTTCCCCGAGAGTGGATCCTTCCACAAGATGGCCGACGTCCAGGAGTAGAAACGGAGGGTCCCAGGCAGGAGGCCTGCGCCTTTCGATCGTAGTGTTTTATTTTTGTTCCGCCTTTCTAAAGGCTTCTCTATTTTCTGTTTTATATCTGTACACAGATATCTAATGCTTCCGCTAATGCTTGTTGTCATCAAGCTTTGTATTCGAGCCCTCGAGGCCCTGGCTTGTAATAAATGCTTGTATGATTTTGTTTATGTTTTAGAGTTGTGCTGTGATATCTTCAAGTGAGTCCTTAGGCTTGATCATGTGCATTTGCGTGTATGATTAGTGCACGATTAAGCCGGGGGCGTCACAGGTTGGTATCAGAGCCGACTGCCTCTAGGAACCCCCTTCCAACTCCTTGGCCGAAGTTGAGTCTAGTGGTTCGAAAACAGTTTTATTAACTTGGCTGTGTGGCTTACGGGCCCACGTCGCCAAATGGGTGGTATTATGATCTTTTATTCCTCGTCTTTACTCTGGGACTCTGTTATCTCTTCCTTTCGGGTTAAAGATTTTATTAACTCTGACATTAGGATCTCGTAATCACATCCACCCGGAGTTCTGAAATATTCCCCCTTGCTTCGAGATTATGGGCCAGGTTCTACTTACAGGATCCTTTTATCGAGGGCACCCTGTGTTGTCACTTGCAGATTCCTCGCTCCAACAGTTTTCTCCGACGTTGATGTAGCCTTTGCTATGTCTCGTTGTGTACTTCCTTACCACGTGCGTGTGCGCCGCCTAGTTGTCTAGCCTTCCCCTTTCAGCTATCGTAATGATAGTTGGTAACCGAGGCTATGTGTGGATTTGAATGTCTGGTGTGAATATTATGAAGTATCTATCGCACTTCCTTCTGTTGTGCACCTTACTTCATGAATCATTCCATACACCTGCAGTTTTCTTGCTAAACTGCCCCTGTTGATTTGGCAGGATGGCTGACGATCCTCCACCTCCATCTTATATTGCTGAAATGAGGCAGCAGTTTGAACTCAACCGTCAGTTTATGACCGGAGTATTGGCTCAGTTCCCAACTCAAAATGCTCAGCAACAGACTGCTCCAATAACTTTGCCAGAATTCGTGCGCCTCAACCCGTCTGTTTTCCGCAGCTCCACCAATCCTATGGATGCTGATGATTGGCTTCGTGACATCATGTTTGAGATGGAGTCAGTTAACGTTGCCCCTGCCAGTTATGTCACCTTTGCGACGTTTCACTTGAAGGGTCCAGCTGCTCAATGGTGGGAAAGCCACAAGCGTATGATGCCTGCTGAATCTATACCCACTTGGCAAGAATTCCACTCAGCTTTTCGTGCACGGTACATTCCTCAGGGTCTGATCGACCAGAAGAAGCAGGAGTTCCATAAACTCACCCAGGGCACGATGACTGTGGATGAATATCAGAGGAAATTTCTTGAATTATCCTGCTATGCTAAAGATGATGTCGACACTGACGCACGTAAGCAGGAGAAATTCCGTGAAGGGCTGCGTTCTGATATACAGCTCGCACTTCTTGTCCATGATTGTGAGGACTTTGCGACGCTTGTCAATCAAGCCTACCGAGTTGAAACTGGTCTGGCTAAATATCAGGAGTCGCTCAAACGCACTCGTGATGTACGCTCATCCTCGGGTCAGCCTGTTCAGAAACGTCGGGTTTGGATTCCACACAATATTCATCACCGACCTGCCCCAACACCAAGACCGTCTTATGTTGCACCTCGTCTGCCTCCGCCGCCGAGACAGCTAACGACTCAGAGTGGACAGTTCAATACCATGGCTCCCCCCCCCCCCAAAATGATGGTTTATGCCGCAAGTGTCGACAATCAGGACACCTTACCCTTGATTGCCTCCAGGTTCAGCCGCAGAATGCTTCTTGTCCACCTGTTGGTCGAAAGAAGAGCTGCTGAAACCGCCGATTCAGAAACCGTAATGTCATACCATCTGCTGTTGCACTTGGCCATGCCAATCACGTCGATGCAGAAAAGGCTCAGAAGGAACTGACTATCGTGTTGGGAACACTCTCTGTGAATTCAGTACCAGCCTCTGTTCTCTTTGATTCTGGAGCATCGCATGCTTTTGTGTCACAACAATTTGCTCAGTCACATGAGTTATATCTGGAAAAATTACCCACTCCTCTAATGATTCAGTCCCCGAGATCCAAGTGGCAAACCACAATGGTAAGCCCTCACAACCACATCGAGATTGGAGGTCTACTTTTTCCGGTTTCTCTCATTGTACTTGGACCTTCCGACATAGACGTCATTCTTGGTATGGATTGGTTGACAGCCCATAATGCTTTGATTGACTGTGCTGCTAAGACAGTCCAGCTCACTCATCCTTCCGGCCAGACAGTCAGATACTCAGCTCGGACAGCTCAGGATGCCGAGAATCAGATATATGTTCTGAATGCATTGAATGCTTCACCCCTTGAAGGCATCGAGAACGTTCCAGTTGTTCGTGATTTCCAAGATATCTTTCCAGAGGAACTTCCAGGAATACCCCCTGCTAGAGCTGTCGAGTTTGTCATCGACTTGAAGCCTGGCACTACTCCTATTGCAAAGCGTCCGTATAAGATGCCTCCGCATCACCTTATTGAACTTAAGGAAGAAATCGACAAGTCACTTAAGAAGGGTTTCATCCGCCCCAGTTCATCTGCTTGGGGAGCACCTTCCCTCTTTGTCAAGAAGAAGGATGGTACGAATCGGTTGGTTCAAGATTACCGACCTATCAACCAAGCAACAATTCAGAACAAGTATCCGCTTCCCAGAATCAACGATCTTTATGATCAACTTGCTGGTTCCTCAGTATTCTCTAAGCTTGATTTGAGATTGGGATACCACCAGATCCGAGTTCGCGAAGAGGATATTCCGAAGACAGCATTCGTTACTCGCTATGGCTCTTATGAGTACACTGTCATGTCTTTCGGCCTGACTAATGCTCCAGCTACCTTCTCCCGGTTAATGAATTACATCTTCATGGATTATCTCGACAAATTCGTCGTGGTATATCTGGATGATATTCTGGTATATTCGAAGAATGAAGAAGAACATGCCAAACATCTTCGGCTTGTACTGGAAAAGTTGCGTGAACATCAACTGTATGCCAAGTATTCCAAATGCGAGTTCTGGTTATCTGAAGTGACATATCTCGGCCATGTGATTTCGAAAGAAGGCATTGCCGTTAACCCAGAACGAGTTCAGGCTATTCTTGAATGGACTCCGCCGAAGAATGTCAAGCCAGTCAAAAGTTTTCTCGGCCTTGCAAGCTATTGTCGTCGCTTTGTCGAGAATTTCTCAAAGATTGCTAAGCCTCTGACTGATCTCCTTCACAAAGGCGTTAAGTTTGAATGGACAGAAAAATGTCAGGAAAGTTTTCAAACACTCAAAGATAAGCTGACATCTGCCCCAGTACTTACTCCTCCAGATTCTCGCAAAGATTTTGTGATCTATTGTGACGCATCCCATGAAGGACTAGGCTGTGTCCTAATGCAAGAGCGTAAAGTGATTGCCTATGGCTCTCGTCAGTTGCGCCCGCATGAAGAGAATTATCCGGTACATGATCTAGAACTAGCTGCTGTCATCTATGCACTGCAGTTGTGGCGACATTACCTCATCGGTAATCGTTGCGAGATATATACGGATCATAAAAGTTTGAAGTACCTGTTCACTCAGCCATCTTTAAACCTTCGTCAGCAAAGATGGATGGAGACCATTGCAGACTATGATTTGGGTATTTCTTATACCCCTGGCAAGGCTAATGTAATGGCTAATGCATTGAGCCGTAAATCTTATTGCTATGAACTTGAAGTCCAGCTAGAGCAGCCACTCCTGTATGAAGAGCTTCGAAAGCTAAATCTCGAGATAGTTCCTCAAGGTTACTTAAAAACCTTGGTTGTTGAACCAGACCTTGAGAAGGCCGTTAAGAGTGCGCAAGCTAAAGATGTTGAAATTGATCTCATGAAGAAAGATCTTCACCTGGAAAAGTACAGGGATTTCTCGCTGTCTGAAGATGGAACCTTATATTTCAGAGACCGCATTGTCGTACCTCGCTTCGAACTAATGACTGACAAGGTCATGAAGGAGGCACATGATACACCGCTGTCTATTCATCCGGGTAGCACCAAAATGTATCATGATCTCCGTCAAAGGTACTGGTGGTCTAGAATGAAGCAGGACATTCCTCGATATGTTGCTGAATGTGATGTTTGCCGTCGCGTTAAAGCAGAACATCAGAAGCCTGCTGGAATTATGCAACCGCTCCCTATTCCCTTGTGGAAGTGGGATAAGGTTCAGATGGATTTCATTACTGGCCTTCCCAAGTCTCAGAAAAGTCACGATGCTATTCTTGTGGTCGTCGACCAACTCTCCAAGGTTGCACATTTTCTGCCTGTCAAGGAGACTATCACTGCTAGTCAGTTAGCAGAATTATACATCTCCAGAATTGTTTCACTCCACGGTATTCCAAAAGAGATCAGTTCGGACCGTGGCGGCCTTTTCACTTCCAAGTTCTGGGAAAGTTTCCAACAAGCTATGGGAACTCATATCACCTGGAGTTCAGCATATCATCCTCAATCCCAAGGCCAAGTCGAACGAGTAAATCAAGTGCTTGAAGACATGCTGCGAGCTTGTGTTATTTCTTTCGGTAAGAAGTGGGAAGAATCTCTCCCGTATGCCGAGTTCTCTTATAACAACAGCTATCAAGCTAGCTTGAAAATGGCCCCCTTCGAAGTTCTATATGGACGTAAGTGTCGAACCCCTCTGAATTGGTCAGAAACTTGGGAACAACCACTCGTTGGACCGGACATTATTCAACACGCAGAAGAACAAGTTCGTATTGTCCGAGAAAATCTCAAGGCGGCTCAAGACCGCCAGAAGAGCAACTACGATCGCAAACGATGGGGTTTGACTTATCAACCTGGTGATCAGGCTTATCTGCGAGTCACTCCTATGAAGGGCACCCGTCATTTCGGAATCAAGGGCAAGCTAGCTCCTCGCTATATTGGTCCCTTTCGCATAGTTGCCAGACGTGGACAGGTGGCTTCTAAATTGGAGTTGCCGCCACAATTCTCTCATATCCACGACGTCTTCCATGTGTCGCAACTTCGTAAATGCTTCAAGGTGTCTCCGCACCGAGCAGTGGATCACGAGATGCTCGAATTGCAAGATGATCTATCTTATAAGGAGCATCCCATCCGCATTCTCGATGAAGCTGAACGTCGGACCCGTCAGAAGGTTACCAAGTTCTTGAAAGTGCAGTGGTTGAATCATACTGAAGATGAAGCCACTTGGGAACGCGAGGATCATCTTCGCAAGGAATGCCCCGACCTCTTCCCTTCTTCCTCCTGAATTCTCGGGACGAGAATTTCTTTTAGTGGAGGAGAATTTGTAACACCCCTGTGTAATAAGCACCGTGACATAATGATAATCATGCCAAGTCATACCCATTTGCAATGCTAGATCACAGTGGTTAGACACTTCATTTCAAACTCCTCTCTGAAATAAATTCAAATTCAAAATGAAAATAAAAGTTGCTCTAAATTGAAAACTAAAATGTTCATTAGCTAGAAAATAATCTCAAGGCAATTGTAAAATTGTAACCAACCTTACCAAAATTCCCAAAATGCCCTGGATTTTATTTTTGAGGTCCAGCAGCATTTAAATTGCCCTATTCAATTTCTAAAAATACCTAGTCACTTCCCTCTGCCTTGGAACTTTTTGTGCCAGAGCCTAAAAGTGTATTGGATTTATGGGACCTAGACCCATATTTTTTTCAAAGTCATTTGGATGCCTACATAAATCTTTTACCTTCCCTGTTAATTAAATAAAAGTAAAACAGAAAGAAAAAGGCCGAAGCCACTTACCTGGCGCCGGCCCAGCCAGCCCACTCCCTCACCTGCTCCCTGTCGCTGTGTCGGCATCGCCATGGCCGCTCGTGCCTCGGCCGTTCACCACTCGACACCGCGACGCAGCGGCCAGGCGAGAGGATAAGCTCGCCCTCGAGCCCTCCCCCCTGGACTCCTCCCTCTCATTCCTCTCTCTCCCTCACTCACGCGCTCACCGCTCCCCTCTGCTCTCTCTGTCCCGAGAGGTCGCCGCCGCGCCGTTGCTCCGACGCGGCCACCGGCGTCATCGAGCCTCTCTGTGGAGTCCAGAAGCTTCGCCAGCTCCTGCTTCTTCCTCCTCAACCGTCAGCTGGAGCCGGGGAGGACCACAGCGTCGATATCGAGCTCTCCCCCTCTTCGGTGCCGCCGTGATCCGCCGCTCGAATCCGGCGAGCTCTGCTGCTGCTAAACCCCCGAGGGCCACCGTGAGCTGCGCTGTAAGCCCCAGTTTCCCCTCTGTCCCCTCGTGAAGCTCCAGGACGCGCTGCACCGTCGTTTCCCCTAGTACCCGAGCTCGGTTCCACAAGTCTCGTCGCCGGCAAGGCTCCGGCGACCATTTGGTCACGCACGCACGACCGGCGACTTCGCACGCGTGCGTTGAGCCCACCTAGCCATTTAAATGATCACTAGCGTCGCGTTTCGCCGAGATGCATCGAGGCCCGAACTCCAGCCGTCGCTTCGAGCTCGTTTCCGGCGAGCTCCGGCCATCCCAGTCGCCATGGACACCACCAACGGACGCGGCTCCATGAGCCCGTTCGAATGAACCCGGGCGCGCGCGAAACGGCTCACCGTAGCGGATTTCCAGCCAACTCCGGCGCGGATCCGCCGCGGGGATGGTCGCTGGTGCAACTCCGGCAGCCCCGCTGGCGTGGCACCCACGTGGCACCACCTGGGCCACTGACTGGTGGGCCCAGGGGTCCCACTTTGACCACGTTGACCTGGGTCAACGTGGTTACTGTTCACCCATGCAGCTGACGTGTGGGCCCGCCTCGTTTAATTGTCTAATTAATCATTTTGCTAAATAAGTTTAATTAATTAAATAAATAGTGACACTGACAGAAGGGCCCCACTTAGCTAAATAACCCTGTTAGTTAGCTTAAAACTCTGTTAAAGCTAACAGAGGCTGACATGTGGGTCCCACTGGACCCACATGTCAGATTTGACTCTGGTCAGCGCGTCTGTTGACCGCTGACGTCATCTCCACCTCATGCTGATGTCATATATCTTTTTCTGTTAAATAGAAATAATTTCAGAAAATGCTAAAAACTTTAGAAAATCATAGAAAATAATCCGTAGCTCAGATGGAAAAACTTTCTACATGAAAGTTGCTCACAACGACGAGACGAAGCCGGATACGCGGTCCGTTCATCCGTCACACGTCCCTAACTATCCGAACATGGAACTGTCCCCCTCCGGTCATCTGTCTGACAAATGTCCGGAACCGGGAAAATATTCCCAGATGGATTCCTCCTTCCCCGGTGACATGCAACCATACGTTAGGACACACCCGACACTGCGTATTGCCATGCCATACTTTGTGTAGCACTTGTTTGCTCTGTATTTACTGTTCTTCCCCCTCTTCTCTCTCGTTAGATCTCGGTACCGACATAGCCTCCGAGACCGACGTAGCTCCGGTGATTGGCTACACCACCGACGACCTTGCCCTTGCCGCCGAGCAACCAGGCAAGCCCCCCCCCCCTTTGATCATCTCGATATCACCCATTCTAATATCCCCTGCTTGCATTATATTTTGCTACTGTTACTGTTTTACCTATTTCTGCTGCATAGCCTGTTTATTGTAACCTGCTGTTGAAACCTTACTGTTTTCCTAAACTGTTTAGTATAGACTGGGTAGAGACCCATCAGAGACCCCCACTTGTCCTGACTGCCCTGCTGGATTCTCAGAAGACCCGATCAACGGGATCGAAGACCAGACCCCGGCACCGCACCTCACTTTCCCCTTAGTTGCTCGACACTACTGGGTTACTATCGAGTGCCGAGGGTGATAACTCGTCAGCACTTCTGATGATAACCTTGTAGGTTAGTTGATCGGTCGTGGTAAGCGAGGGTGATACCTCCTACACCACCCCCGATACTGACAAAGCCGCGCAACACCCCACTTGTGGACCTCGAGGGTGATACCTCCTACGTCCATCTAGATGTTGCATCAGGTGGGAGTCCAACGAGGGTGATGCCTCAGATTCCCCTTGATATGGTGACCACACGGATGCCTTAAATTACTGTTGACACTGATGCTTGGAAAGGCGGGTCGACCCTGAGGGGTACCCGCGAATGATGGATAGATACCCGTGAGTTATTCCACGAGGCGCGGCCGGGCATTCTTAGCCCTTGTAGCAAGTCCTCGAGACGGGGCGACGGGGTCACATCTTTCGTGAGTCTCTGCTCGTTTCCGCAAGCCCCTAGTCCTAACGATTTGGATATTTGATCCGAGCAGGCCTCTGGCCTGATAGCACTAACTATCACGTGGGCATAGTATGGGCGTTCTACATTGTAACATCAGCCGAAAGCTCTGTCAAACGTCCAGTTCAGCATTGTGGCACGGTCGGATCGTACCGGCCTTTCGAGGCGGTGCTGGTATCCACCCTGCACACTGTAACACCCCCTGTATTAAGCTACAGAGATCACCCTTTTGATGAGGCCATGTCATCATGGTTAATAGTGCACAATCATCATTAGCATCATATTGCATTTCAACTCCTAAGCCAATTTCAAATTTAAATGAAAGTGGGATATAAAAGTTGTCCAACATAGAAACTAAAATGTCAGATAAATAACAAATATTCCAGAGGTTATTCTAAAATTGAAACCAACATCATTGGAATTGGATAAGTGACTCGAACAACCTCAAACAGTGGATGAAGATGATATTTAATAACCATTTATTAAATCTGAAATAAATATGGAATTATGTTTTGTCCAAACTAATTTTAGGTGTTAAGGAATAATGCACTGGTATTTATGAAATAGGTCACACTTTTTACAAAAACCATTTGGGGCCTAAACATTTAACAGTAGAGAAAAGAGGATAAAGAAAAGGAAAAAGAAACAGAAAAGAAAAAAAAAAGAGCAACACCCCCCCCCCCCGGTCGATACACATACGACTTTAGTATGAAGGGGAGGCGTGAAACTCCAGCCCTTCAATTTCAAACGGTGACGTCGTTGCTACCCATGGAGGTTTGAACATTGACCCGCGGGGTGTGTATTACTATTGCAGTGTTCATGACCTCACATTTAATGTCGTAGTTTGTATGCAAATTCTTCTGGACATGAATGAATGCGATGCTCCCGAAATCAAATAAAACAGAAGCTGGTACGAATTAACAAGGAGAGTACCCATCACGGTGGCAGGCTGGGTCCTGACTTTCTTTGAATCGGTGTGGTTGGCCTGAATAACACCCATAATCTTGGCATTGTTGTTGCGAGGCTGATTGTTCCTACGGCCAGTTGCAGGAAGTGCCAGTTGGTTATGGTTCTGAATGCGTTCCTGGAAAATGACCTGGCTGCCCACACTTGTAGCACAGACTATCATTGGATTGGGAGCAGAGCTCGGGGTGTGGAGCTGGAAGGCCTGGCTGCCTAGTGGTGGAGGCAGGCGTGGTGCATATAGGCCGTCTGGAGCAGGTGCAGCTGGACGGTCCATAAACGTGTTTGGAATCCAGATCCGACGCTTCTGTGCAGCGTGGCTCGAAGAGAAAACCAGTGTCAGGTTGGCGCCGCTAAGAGTATCCCATGGTGTGCAGACCAGTCTCGACCTGGATAGCCTTGTTCACCAAGATGGAGAAATTACAATTCATGCACAGGAGCGCGAGCTTGATGTCAGCTTGAAGTCCTTCGCGAAAAACCTTCTGACGGGAGCATCAGTGGGAATGTCTTCTTCAGCATAGCGGGATAATTCCAGAAAAATCCCGCTGATAAGCTTTCCAACTGTCTTGTTGCCCTGGGTGAGGTGCGGAACCTTGCTTCTTCCGGTCCATGATTCCCTGGGGATGAAACGGGCACGGAAGGCAGTTGGAAATCCGGCCAAGTGATGACTGTGCCAGCGGTTGAGTGCGCTGTGTGTTGTCCCCCCATTGAGCAGCGGGGCCCTTGAGAAAGAAGGAGGCGAAGGTGACATAGTTTGCAGAGGGGCAACGCCACCATATTCCACTCCATGGTGATGTCGCGAATGCCAGTCATCCGCATCCAGGGGCTGAGTTGAGCGCGGTAGACGTGGGTAAGGCGCATAAGTCCTGCAAGGTCCACTGGGCCCGGATACTGGTTCATATTGGGACGAGGAAACTGATCCATGATCCTGCATGAACTGACGTTGCCAGTTAAATTGCTGCATCATTCCAGCCATATGTTCGGCGGTGGTGGATCGTTGGCACCGTCCACGAGCCACGACCAGCGGTCTAACCATCCTGCTAATTTTCAACGGGGTAGTAGTTTAGTAAAAGCAAGCACGAGTGCTAGCGACAAGCATGATGTAACTCGACAATTTTATAAGCAGTGCATCAAAATACATAAAAGTAAGTCGATTAAGACATACAGATCCATACACAACGTCGGTGTACAAGCGACGCATAACGGCGCAAATCAAAAGCTAGACATACTAGGCGGCGCGCAGGCACGCGGTAAGGAGTACACAAGAGAGATAGCAAAGGCTACATCACACGTCGGAGAGAACCACTGATCGGGGTAGCTGCGAGTGCGGACGACGAATGTCGTCGCGAAAGATCCTGTGCTCCATGTGCACTCTGATGCAGAAACCGGTCTCTTGAGCTGTAAGAAGAGGTCCACGTGTCGTGTGTGACCCCCCAACAATAGGCTAGGTCAATACCAGCATACATCTGAGTCCTGCGGATAAAGGATGTGCTCCGGATGTATCCCTGCACGAACAGCGGGCAGCAACTGAGTCATAGCATCGTAGAACGTGCTCGAGTGGCACCAACTCGACTGCAAGAGCCCGAACAGTGCGATCCAGAGCCTGATGCACTGAATCAGAACCGCGGGTCGTCAAGACGAGGCTCGTACGGGCACAGATAGCTGTGTGTATCAGGTAGACATCTCAGCAGGGGCATACGGAATGTATCGGAACTCGGAGTCATCCAAGATAGCATTGTGCTCCCCTCGTAGACGTACGACAGCGGAGTAGGCGGCATCATGGACTGCCATCTCAATCGTCACGCCTAATCGTGAAAAAGGTGTAGCTCGGGTGAGTGTTCTGCTGATCATAAATCCGAACTTCAGCATAGTACTGTTCCTGGTTGACCTGCGGTAAACCTCATAAACCAAGTACTCAGGGTACAAGCGTAGCCAAGTCGGGTCATGAGAGCGATCAGGACAGCTGGAACCCAGGGGTATTACGAGCCCAAGTGCGAAGCACAAGCTGTGTCGTAAGGACGCGGTGGAAACAACGGGTCCATCTGAAAATAGAGGAAATCAGGTTGTCAAACGACATAAGGGTTTAACACAACTCGGAGAGAAAGGTTACAAAAAACAATGGAAAGGAAAATGGTATCAGACTAATCAGATCAACAGACAGGGAAATCGCACAGATATCCAGCTCTCCGGGTAGACAGAAATTTACGAGACTAAGGTTGGCGTGTAGTAAACTTCATTTAACCCGAGAGTAGAAGAGAGATCACAAGTCCCAGAGTATAGACGCGGAATAAAAGATCCTAATACCACCCAGTTGGCAATGTGGGCCCGTAAGCCACACAGCCAAGTTAGTAAAACGGTTTTCTCTTGTCTAGACTCAACTTCGGCCAAGGAATTGAAGGGGGATTCCTACAGGCCAGTTCGGCTCTGATACCAACTGTGGCCGCCCCCGACTCGATCGTACACTAATCATGCACGCAAACGTGTACGATCAAGATCAGGGATCACGGGAAGATATCACAACACACTCTAAAACATAAATAAGTCATACAAGACATCATAATACAAGCACAGGCCACGAGGGCTCGAATAAATGTTCGATCATAGACGAGTCAGCGGAAGCAACAATACTGAGTACAGAATAGGTTAAACAAGGGCCATAAGATGGCTAGCACAAACAGGGATACAACACGATATCGACAGGCGCAGGCCTCCTGCCTGGGATCCTCCTAACTACTCCTGGTCGTCGCGCTCCTGGAGTAGTAGTAGCTCGTCCTGGTGGTTGTGTCGTCGAAGGTGCGTCTGGCTTCCTGGGCTCCAACATCTGGTTGCGACAACCAGCAAGAAGGGAAAGGGGGAAGGAAGGGGGGGGGAAGCAACCGTGATGATACTCATCCAAAGTACCGCAGCAAGGATCTATACTACATATGCATGGTATATGTGTAAAGAGGCAATATCGGTGGACTGAACTGCAGAATGCCAGAATAAGAGGGGGATAGCTAGTCCTGTCGAAGACTACGCTTCTGGTAGCCTCCTCTTGAAGCATAAGAAGAGATTAGTTGGAAGTTAACCAAACAACAACGTATATGCATAATCCTACCCGTCGATCCTCTCGTCGCCACATGCGAGAGGAGCGACCACCGGGTTATATCTGTCACTTGTAAGGGTGTGTTTATTAAGTATCCATTTCTAGTTGTCATGAGGTCGGAATACACTCCGGGTCGTCCTTTTACCTAGGGACACGGCTATTCGAATAGATAAACTTCCCTGCAGGGGTGCACCCATATTCCCCAACACGCTCGATCCCTTTGGCCGGACCACACTTTCCTGGGTCATGCCCGCCTCGGAAGATCCACACGTCGCAGCCCTACCTAGGCTCAACAGAGAGGTCAGCACGCCGGACTAATCCTAGGCCACTCTAGGGTCTGGGCCCATCGCCCAGTGCGCTCCTCACAGTTGCGTACGCGGCCGCGAGCATACCTAGCAACCCACACGATCACGGGGTTACGTTAGCGCGGTCCAACACGGCGCGCGCCGCTCAGGTCGCTGACGTCAAGAAGGCTTCAGCTGATACCCACGACGCCGGGATAACCCATAACTACTCCAGCGTAGTTGGGTTAGTGCGTATAGGCCAGTGGCCAGACTCAGATCAAATATCCAATCTCGTTAAGCGTGTTATTATGAAGTAAACGCGAACGCCGACCAGGGCCTGGCCCACCTGTCTCCTAGGTGGTCTCAACCTGCCCTGTCGCTCCGCCACAAAGATCCACACAAAGGGCCGTTGGGACAAAGGTCCTTTCAGCCCCAATCCGTGAATCACTCGCGGGGTACTCTTCGAGCCGACCCGACTTTAGTCACCATCTGTTATAGATGCATATGTGTGTGTATACACCCGTGATCACCTCCCGAGTGATCACGGCCCGATAGATAGCAAGGCAGACTGACAAGAATGCAGGGCCAATGATGACAAATAGCCTCCTACACTAGGCAGTTAGGATTGCAGGTAAGGTTCAACAACAGTAGCAACAATGACAGGCTATGCAGCAGAATGGTAATAACCGAAAGCAGTAACAGGCTACACTACTCTAATGCAAGCAGTATAGAGGGAATAGGGCGATATCTGTGTTGATCAAGGGGGGGGGGGGCGTGCCTGGTTGCTCTGGCAAGTAGGGGTCGTAACAACGTAGTAGCGGCCGGGCACCAGCAGCTGCGTCGGTCTCGTAGTTACCGAAGAGAAGGGGGGAAGAAACAGTAAACACACGGCAATAATGCAAAGGGATGCATGACATGTCTAAACGCAGGGCGGGTGATATACAGCCTAAACTAAGCGATTTATTTAATTTGGAATTTATTCGGATTTATTTATAATTAAAGTTGGACACTATTCATTTATGGAATCGGTCTAATTGTTCAACGTTCTCATAGCTGGCGGCGTCTGACGGAGGATACGAGGGCGTATCCGGTGGGTCGTATCTGGCTCTGAGCAGTTTCAGATATAAAATATTTTCATCGGAGTAGTTACGGTTTAAAAGTTATGATTTTCTAAAGTTTTTTTAATTTCTGAAATTTTAATTAATTATTTAATTCCAACATTATCCGAAACAGTAATTGATGACATCAGCTGACATCATGCTGACGTCAGCAGTTATTAAGTTAATTACTAATTACTGTTTAATTAACACTAATCATTAATTAGATTAACCTAATCAGGATAATTAACTAATTAATTAATTAATTAATTATTTTAATTATTTATTTTTATTCTTCTTTTTCTTATTAAAACGTTCTGGGGGGGGCCACTGGACAGTGGCACAGCCGGACTCGTCCGCGCTGTGCCCGTCCAGAGCCGGACGTGTCCAGCGCGGTGGGGGGGTAACGCGCGCGCGCGCGCCACGCACTGGCGAGCCAGCACGGTGAGCGGGGAAGGATCCGCCGGGGTGGCGGGCGAGCCAAGGACACGGAGCGGAGGCGAGGCGCGGGGGAAGCGAGTGAGTGCGAAGTCGCGGGAGAGGAGCGACGGGGGGCGCAGGCTTCGGGCGAAGATGCCCGTGGGGGAACGGGTCGGAAGGCGGGCACGGCAGGAGGGGCGTCACGGAGACTAGGGGTAAGCAGAGGCCTGCCGTCGAGGCGGAAGGAGATATCGGGTCATGGGACGGGGGCGGACTTGGGCGACCCTCGAGGTAGGGGAGGCGGAGGAAGTCGAAGAGTGGCGCGATAGTCGTCGAGCGCGGGAGGGGCACGATGGATGTAAGGAGGGGCCGGCGCGAGTAGAGGAGGTACCGGGGAAGAGGGTCGACGGGGATGCGGCGTCGGTGTGGAGTCCGGCGAGAGGCGAGAGGAGGTCCAAGGGCGACGGTGGAATGGTTGCGGGACGCGCGTCGGAGACGAGGCGAGACGGGGCGTGTCGGGAGGCGAGCGCGGGGGCTCGGGCCCGAGCGAGGGCAGTCGGGGTGACGAGGAGTCCGTCGGCGACGACGGCGACGGAGACGAGGTGTAGGCGCGCGGGGAGGGCGCGGCTCGCGGGCGGGCGGCGAGCGGCGTCGGCTAGCGGGCTCGGACGTTGATCGGGGAGATCGCCCCATCAGATCAAGCGAGGGAGGGGGGGGGGGCGATCGGGGGGGGGGGGGGGGCAGGGAAGGGGGGAAATGTGGATCGCGGAGGGGGTAGGGTTAGCGGGGTGTGGGGGGGTGGTGGCTATGATGGACGGCTGGCCGGCTGGCGGCCCGGTGGCTTGCTGCCGAGGACAGTCG